>JAKEYF010000691.1:0-19495 GCA_021527775.1 Lactarius sanguifluus | reverse complement strand
ATGCTTCCAAGTCTGGCCTCCGTTGGGCAATACAATAATAGCATACACCTGGGACACGGCCAACATGTCTGGGCGAGTTGAGGCAAAGAAGGCGCTGTTGTGAAGTAGGGACAGCCGCACCTGGTCGAACGCTCTCTGAACCTTTGGTCTGATTGTAATCGTCCCACAAGTCGAGTAGTAAAGAAGGATATTTTCCGCGGACGACGTAGGTTTTTAAAAGGCTGACAAAACCATTACACATCTCGCCCAATGCCCGTGTTACGACGATTTCTTTGAGTATGTCCTTGGCATCACTTGGAGCGGGGGTATCCACATCATCTCTAACTAGACATTCCTCGTCGCGGATAGGGATTATCTTGAGGACGACATCGCCGATACCGAAGACCTCCGAGTACGACGCCTCCCCGATTTTTCGGAAAGCTACTGGCCCAGAGCAGGTCGACTGGACAACGGAATGCACAGGAAACGCTTCGATGAAAGCAGAGAACTCCGCAGGGGCGCTTTGCCCGCACTCATCCAGCAGGGAAAGAAGGTGAGCTGGTTGGTTCGTGGGCGCTGGGCTCTCATAAGAGATCGAGGAAATCGTCAGACCGTCGAGGTCGAAGGAAAGGTCACCGTCTGTAGGAGTTGACGGGGACGGTAGTATTTTGGAAAAGGTAGACCCCTTGCGACGGATGGGTGTGAGCTGACGGTGCTTGACACGAGATGGCTCAGGAAGATAATGATAAGGGGGAAGTGCCTGAGGTCGACTTTGTGATAGCGCCGGTGGCCGAGGGGATACAATTTCTACCCAGAATTGAGGTTTGGGAGGCGAAGTGGGTTTCGAATGACGGGGGGTTGGGCATTTTAGGATATCAGACGCTGCCGAGTCCGATTTGGGAGAAGGATTGGGATCGGTTGGAGTGGGAGAAGTGGTACGGTAGATTGGGGGTTCAGCAACATCCTCCTCGTCTGATGACACCATGACTTTTGGCCACCGCTTGGCTCGTTGAGCGAGTTGTGGCGATGGAGCATCGTCGCTATCATCGTCATCACTGTCAGAAACTAGAATCACGCTAGTGGCAGCGGCTTGTCGATAGGCGGGTGACTCCCTGAGCAGGGTTTTTTTATGGTTGGCCCGCACCGTCGATTTGGACCTCTTTTCTAGGCTGAGCCTCCTGCCGTTCTCGTCCAGCACGAGGATGTCCACGCTGATAACTGGTGACTGGGGAAGGAGTGCCCTCGATGCACCATGGGTACCTGAGAGCGACGGCTTTTTGCTGGGACCGCCAAGAGCAGACTTTCTAGAAACGTTTACAGAGTGAGGAGTGAGAGGTTGGCGACCAGGACCCGACACAGAGCGGCGTTTCATGGCGGGTTCGGCTTTACTATCTGCACGTCGCTTCATTGGACGACTGAATGAGGACACGTGTGGCGAGAAAGTTGAGGTGAGCGCGTGGCCCTTGCCCGTGAGCTCTCTGATATGGTGAGGCCCAGACTGCTTGGCGTCCTCAACATCATCGAATGGGTCGTGACTGTCGTTAACTATGCGCCGGTTTCTGCGCCCGTAGGAGAAAACTTGCTTCGTGCGCGCCCCCAACATAGGATACTGTTATGGAGATGATGGTGAGGACAAAGAGCCAGTAAGTGCTAAGCAGAGTGTATGCTGCCCAGTTCCCAGACTCGCCAACTGTGACCAAATAACTATCAACGCGTCTCATCACGGGGTTCGACGATCACGGGAGCAAACGATCTTATCTTATCTAGATGTCGATGAGCTGAACGCAGCAACCGCCGTTGGGTTAAACGTTGAACGTCGAACTCCAAGTAATGGCACTACCCGTTTCATTGAGGAACTCGATTACACCACCAGAGCTTGAGCTTGTCGCATCTGAAGAGCTCGTAGAGATCATCCCTCTCATCTCCATGGAGCGCACGGCTTTCATTTCTGTATGACCAGACTGTCCAATCCTTGTCATTTAATGTCTGAACACGGTTATCAGGGAGCATATGGCCCCCTACGCCCACCGAATAAGGCGAAACTACCTTTATGGATTGCTATGAATCTCAAGATGAAAAAGAAATGCCATATTGTCCCTCCTGACTGGTTGAGCGTCGGTGCGGTAGAGCTCGGGAGTCTCGTCTGAGACCGCTCACACACACAGAGCAGATTTTCTTCAGAATAGATGGCACAGGAAACAAGTCGCCCAGAATTTAGCGAGTTTCCCTTCCGCTTTGCTGAAATAGCAAAGCTGCTGCTTGATGTGTACATCCACCCTGTTCTTGGCCCGTATCCACCCTCATGAATACTGTCAATAGAGCATCAGACGACATCCAAAACTCGGAAAAAGTTAGAACACTGCTCAAAGATATCCGCGAAGCTCGGCAGGCAAAGAGTAGGGATGGTCTTCAGAAAATTGACCACAGCGAATTGGGTGTACGTGGTTGTGTTCGATGGCTCGTCATCTGCGCTCACAGTAGCCATTAGCTACCGAATTTATGTTCCATGGAAATCAACGAAATCCGCCCTTTCTTTGTGCGTGCCATGGGCGTGCTCACGCAACTTACTCGTGACCCTGAAGCCAGTTCGCGACGACTCGACGTTTAATTCAAGAACCTATTTCGTCCGTACTGTATCAACAATTTAAATGTACCTATGTACATAACTAGATTTTCGCCGCACTTATTTAGTGCGGCCATCACATCCTATCAGTCTGGAACTGGACTAAAGCGCTTTCCCATCCAAGCGTTGCATTAAAGCGTCTAACTGTGCCTTTACCTGATGAATTTCCTTGATAATGCTGGTCTCGCTTGACTGAAAAACAATCTGTCTGCGCGGGTAATTGAACGTGACAATCGAACCCACCTCTTGAGTATTTGGAAACGCCTTGATGCTCGGAGAACGGAACCCTACTTATGACCAAGCCACTCTGGCATCTTCTTCGCCTACTTCAGGGTCACGCGTAACGACGCTATCTTCGTCTTCCAGCGGCGGTCCGTTAATAAAGTCGTCCAACCATCTCTTCTTCGGCGACAATGACTCATAGAGTGCGATTGTTGTCATAGGGATGAAGAACAGGACGCTCATGACCGAGCGGTTGAGCTGCGATTCGAGTTCGGTATGTAAGCGAAATTTCAGAGGAGAGATGCTTTACCTTTGCGTAAGTTGATCGGCTCAAAATGAATCTGCACACAAAGCTTTCGTTAGCTGGTCGCATAGGAGGAAAGCCGGAACGGACGGACTCCAAGGGTGCAACAAAGAGAATCTCAACAAGGTTGAACGGCGCGGGATACACATACGTATCCGGCGCACGGATCATTGCCACCGCTTTGCCTGCAAAGAACGAGAGATACTCTGCCTCCGCATCGTCGACGACCTGCGCATAGTGAACGTCATATCTAGTAAAGCTCTTTGAAAACAGAAAGCACAACCCACATCAGAGTACGCAGATGAGAAAAGGGAGATTAGGACGTTGAGGAGCACAATAGTCGTGGTAACATTCCAGAAATAAAAAAGTGTTTGGCCAGCAGCGCTTGAAAATATCATGTCAGACTTATGACGCGGTACAAATATGAGACAAGTACCTGCCAGCAAACTTATCGTAGTTAGGAGACCTAACCCACAGCTGCTCTGAGCAATGAATGAGGACTTGGATAGCTAGTGGACTCACTGTAGTAGGGACTGCAGCATGACGTGTATGACTACAGATGAGGACTCCACTTGTCCATCCGCCGCATCGAGAGCATACAAACCCTGGAGGAAACCAACGGCAAGGATTGACAACAGCTGTAGAATACTCTTAGCGTAGTGAAAAGCACTCTGGATGAACGCATACAGCAAAAAAAATTCCAGACTCGCGAAGCATTCGGGCGACACAGATCTGTGTGGTCCCGATGTATTTAAAGCCATCGAACACGGTCATAAGTTCTGTACGAGATCGACTTGAGACGAAGCGGCATTAGAAGGTAGAAGACACGCACTCATCCTGTAGTCGGGCCCGTCAAAACAGTGTAATTCAAGGACAACTAGGCACCTACCAGATAAAAGGGGCCACGCAGCTTAAAACCTGGAAACTGCGTAGACGAAGCTGATCTCGTTGCCCTCCTTGTGAAACCAGACTGGAGACTCTCAATACAAAGGCAGCCAACAGTAGCCCGTCCGTAATAATAGCCACAAAATGCCAAAACCCGAAGGCGCGCCATGTTGCGAGGCGAAGAGTTTTAAAAATCTGAGTTTTTTTAAATATAACCACGAGAATAGAGAGAAGCGGAGGGTACAGACGTTGCTTAAATCTAGTGATCATGACTCGGTACTAGATTCGGTGGAGGTGAGGATTGACGCACCTTCCAAAAGAAAGGCCAGACCCATAACATATAATAAAACCTCCCAAAATTCGAAGTGACGATGTAGAGGATCCAGTCGGTCAAGAGGTTCGCGGACTGTGGAAATAAATAAATCAAGTAGCTCTCGAGAGTGATGAGGTGGCGTACCAGCTTGAGAATAAACGGCGAGGAAGAACAGCCAGATGACTATGCGGAGGATATTTTGGTAACTGTGGCAGAAAATAGATGTGAAAACAGACTTCGACTTCGACAGAGTGCACCACATACCAGGGAACTGCGATACGAGAAGGGTCAAGGTGGGCCCAAAAAGATGGATCCATATTGTCGTATGCGGGAACATCTAAAGCTTGTTAGGGGCACCTACAGTCCTGACACGCGAGACTCACAATCAACGTCGAGGTCTTCATTGTTTCTTTGCACCAAGTCTCCATTCCAGAGAGACTTGATTACTACGGCAAGAATCAGAGCCCGAGCCGAAATGAAACGAAACGGGATTGGTACAAACCATCTTGTGCCTCGCTCGAAGATAAAAAGATGGTGCTGAACGGGCACTGAGCGTCTAGGAGATGCAGTCCAGCTTGTGTGACCACCTACCAGTGAGAGTCGATGGCCAACTCTATGGCACTGCTAACCTCAATACCGCCATCGCTTTGACAGTGCTTGTATCGCGAGGACAGAAGGGCAGGGACTCTGTCTCCTGGGGACTTGTGGACGATCCTCCTTGCCAGGACCTCGCACGCAATGGCTGCAAAGTATGATGAACCCCTATCGTAACTAGCGCAGTTGGTGATACTTACCCCGTCCGCGATTCTCTCCGTAGTCAGCAGCATTGCGGTTAGCCTCGATCATAAAGTCACGACGAGCACGAAGGAGGCAGTAGGGCAACTGTCGGCGGGGTCAGCAATGTCGAAATATGGATGTTCGGAGTGACATACTGCCTCGACGAGGTCACCCCCTGCAGCTATATACGCGGAAATGACTTGGGGCGTTATAACCCTGCTCGTTGGTTCATTGATACTCTGCGGGTCGACCTCAACGGGAAGCAACGACAGCGTGAGGATGCGCAGGCGTTTTATCAGTCCTGTGAATGGAGTGTTCAACGCAGCCGAAGGTGGAATTCAGAGCCAACAACGCACTAGCGAGAGTATCCGGAGTTGGCACTACTGACTGGATAGAAGTCAAGGATCGGTTGTCTTCCATGGTTACCACAAGATATGAGCGGCTTGTTCAAGTTCAGTTGAATGTTGTCATTCCGTTCCCCGCACCAGCGCTCCGCCACTACGGCCCGAGAAGCATGACCGGGGCTTGATCGTGTCTTTGCCAATCAATCACGACCACCCATCAAGAAGTAATACTCATGCCGGTGAGCTCACATTCCGTCATAAACGTGTGTCTGGGGTGCGCAACACATGCTCAGGCGTACACAGGCGTACCATTCCGCTTTGAACGAGGAACCAGATATCCGGCAGGTCGGAAATGTTGGGATCTATCCAATCAAGACCAGGTTGCGCGGTCCCGCCCCTGTCGCAGGTGTTTGGTCACCTTACTTGCACCCTCTTCGTCGTTGTTGACCTTATCTCAGCGAGTACCGAACAGGGCGACATCGTCGACGAAACCTTGGACCTCTTCCGTGCCAACTCGCTCTTCCGGAACTTTGAGATCAAAGGACCCGGTGATCGCCTCTTGATCGTCCTCATCCTCTTCATTTCGGATTGTCTTGCGAAGCTTGGCAGTGCACGTACCCCGCCTACTCAAATCGAGGCGACAAAAACCCTCAACACTCTCGCCGTCGACAACTTTCCGATTCCCGGTGACGCCAACTTCCTTCTCAATGCGCACTACGCACCGCCTGCGGGCCGCGCTGATGCAGGTAACGTTTTACGGTTCTGGAAGGAAGGCGTTGTCGTTTATTGAATTATCAGATCACCTTCGTCAATATCTGGTGCAAGTCCGTCAGGAACTCGCCGCTCGGCTTGTTGAGAAACTGTACGCCGATGGGACGGGAAAACCTAGCAAGTGGTGGATGTCTTTCCAGAAGAGACGTTTCATGAACAGAAGTTTGGGCACGTAACTGTATGCGAACCAAGAAGCACTAATGTACTACAGCTCAAATACACTACTTTTCCGAGACACTGCCCCACCAGCTTGAAGCATGCGATTGCCTCATTTCTGCCTCATTTCCGCCGTTTACGTTCATTGGGATTTCTTTTGCCATACCCAATAGTCGGCATGCCATCGCCTGGTTTCAAACTCCTCCCTTTACCCGCAGTCATGATCTCCGGGATCCAATCCGGATCCAACCAGCTACCTACACCGAGCTTGCCTTCTCCACCGTTCGCGAGGGCACTGCTCAATAGTTTCTTGTCGTCTCTCTGTCTCTGAGTCTCTGCTCTTTTCGTCGCGCGCATATACTCTGTTTGGTCCTCACGGAGAATGAGGCCTTCACCGCATCCAGTTTTCGCAGAACCGGGCTTAGGCGCAGGGATGGAGTAGATGGTACCACGTGTGCGGTATTGAAAGTTCTTTTTTAGATGTACTTGCATGGCAGGTGCGTCTGAGGATGCAGAGGGGGACGATATTGTGACGGACGCGCGAAGCAAGGTGGGATTGCCACAGGACGGGCAGAACTTCTTCGACGCATCCTTGCAGATTCTGCATGGAGATAAGCAGCGACGATGCCAGAAAGATGGCGGACGCACTTGAAGCATGCGTGACAACGCAGCACCCACGTCTTTACTTTCTGGATTTTCTTTCCCTCCATGCCGACGAGGCTGAGGCCCATCTGTAACAAAACGTTTTGCATCGCAAAATCCGCAGTCATACACCCAACGGGGATGATCTCCTTGTCCTTGGCTGCGGTAGAGTTGTGGTCAGATGGCGTGAGGCCCAATGCGCGAGCTTTGTGCAGGGAAACATTCTCTGGGGTTATCCATTCACCCTCGCCATCGTCATCGCCAACAGGATCTTCAAACGATAGAGGAAGTGAGGATTGTGAAACGCCGGGATGAGGTGGTTCTGAATCATGAGGAGGTAAAGCGTCCTCCGTCAAAGCAGTTCCCGTCTCCACTTCGCTGTCCTCGTTCAGGGAGACAAGCTCGACCTCCAGACGCCCCATGGCCTCTCCGAGAGATTCCATAGCATCGCCCAATGGTATCGTGTCATCTTGGGGACCACGTTCATCCTCAGAGCCTTTCTGCTCTACGTCTTCCGTGAGTAACGGTGTTTGTTTATCGGAGGGCGTGGCATCTGCAGATGTGCCAGACTAGGGTCGATTGGTGGAGAGAAATACGAGAAATAAAAGGGCCAACGTACTCGTTCTCCGGATGGTTTACTTTTCTCCGCTTTATCCAACGCATAGGTTAATGCCAGGACGCAGAGGTCTGCATGTGATAGAGCGGAATAATCTCCGGTCTTTTTCGCGAACTGTGTCACTGGGTTCCGACCGACGTCAATGACACCGGGACGATCAGGCGAGGAAAGTGCGCACCGTGGGCTAGCGATTCGGAATCGGGGGATTGCACCCTGACGTTGACACCTGCAATGAGGCCGAGTTTTTCAAAATGCTCTCGCGCTCGTTTGTCCTTGAGTTCTTCGAGAACCTGGGGAACGGTCAGGAATGTTCCGGCTAGTCCTCGAAGTGGGGAGAGCATGAGCAGGGGTCCCGCATCGAGCACAAGATTGCTGCAAGCGACGTTTGTCGTTGAGGTCGCCATGGAGTGGATGCTTATCGGACTAGTAATCCAAACAGTGCAGACTGTACGGACATCTAATCACTATAATCTTTACATCGATCTACAGATCGCTCTTGCTACTACAATTGCAGATTATGGTCACTAAAACGTACCCGTTACATAGCTTTCTACAGTGTATTCCTGACTGACACTCGACTCAGTTTTCGTGTGGTAGTCCTTCCCGGCGATGGGATCGGTGGGGACAATATATCGCATTCTTTTGGCACTACCTAACTAATCACAACGTCGTCAGGACCTGAGGTTGTCGCCGAGGCCGTTAATGTTCTTAAAACGGTCTTTGCGGGGTCTCCGGACGTTGAGCTCAAGCTGGAAACGCACCTCTTTGGAGGATGTGCGATCGATGAGACAGGCGAGGCTCTGCCAGCTTCCACCCTGCAGGCGTGCAAAGAAGCAGATGCCATATTGATGGGTATGGTCCATGCCAATCCCGAATCCCGACGACTTATATATATTGACACTAACCACCATGCAGGCTCCATCGGCGGTCCAAAGTGGGGCGTGAACAGCAAAGTCCGCCCGGAAGCTGGCCTGCTTGCCCTCCGCAAGGCGCTCGGCGTGTACGCGAACATCCGCCCTGCGAACTTTGCCTCCGACTCGCTCGTCGTGAACTCCCCGCTGAAGGAGTCGATCACGAAGGGCGTCGACATCATCGTGATCCGCGAGCTCATCGGCGGCATCTACTTCGGCGAGCGCAAGGAACAGAACGTCGCGCCGCAGGAAAACGTCGCGTGGGACACCATGATCTACAGCGTGGAAGAAGTCCAGCGGATCACGCGCGTGGCCGCACAGATCGCGCTCGCGTCGGACCCGCCGCTGCCGATCCACTCCATCGACAAGGCGAACGTTCTCGCGAGCTCGCGTTTATGGCGGAAGGTCGTGACGGAGACACTGGCGAGCGAATACCCGCAGATCGCTGTCGATCACCAGCTCGTCGACTCAGCCGCCATGGTTCTCGTCTCCAGCCCGCGAAAGCTCAATGGGGTGGTCTTGACGGAGAATCTGTTCGGGGACATGTGAGCCACCGTGACCGCGTTATGTCCGAGACATAATTGCTCATCGCATCCCTCTGCAGTCTTTCCGATGAGACGAGTGTCATCCCGGGCTCTCTGGGACTCCTCCCATCTGCATCGCTCGCGGGCGCACCGTCGCTTCCCTCCTCATCCTCTTTCAAGCCCACCTCCGGCCTATATGAACCCATTCACGGCTCTGCACCCGACATAGCAGGCAAAGGCATCGCCAACCCCATTGGCACTATCCTCAGTGCCGCTATGCTTTTGCGATATTCTCTCGGCCTGGAGAAGCAGGCGCAGCTTATCGAAACCGCTGTGAGGAAAGCCTTGGATGCAAGGAACGCTGGTGGCTTGGAGCTGCGAACAGCAGACCTGGGTGGAGATATTGGGACGAAAGAGATCGGCAGCAAAATTGTCGAAATCCTTAAAACTTTGCTGTGACGCCGGAGCGCAGATGCAGAGAAAAAAATTAATAAGAAGTTGATTGACGAGTGCCCGTGGAATATCCTATTCATTGGCCACCTCTACAGTGGGAAATGATCCGTCACAAACCATGAGAGGACCTGCATGAAACATGAAGTATCATGTGGAAACAGGATTCATGTAGCCTAAGACCCGCCGTCTCAGTCCCCAGTCACAACCATACCGTAGGCCAAAATCTAGCGTGAGACGCCTTAGAACATGTTTGCGAGCTTGCTTGCAGCTTCCCGCGCATCCAACCTTTGTCTCGTTGGCTGCACTCGCACAGATGCAGACATATAGGCAGGGCGGAGTGCACCAAGCGGATCGACGTCGCTTCGCGGTGTCCCGTCTGTCGTTCCGGGACGGTGGATTGGATCAGAGGTACCAAGTGGTCCACCCAAAAGTGGGTCTGTATTAGACCGCAGAGCAGCTGAGGGTGATCCGGCGCTGTCGGCCTGTGTAGGAATGTGTGACGATTGTACGAACATGGACTTTGTGCCATCGACGAATCGTCCACCAAGAGGCGGATCGGTGCTGCGCACTTGGGTCGGTGAAACAGGAGAGCTGTTCTGGACGACGAACGGGGACCGGGGTGGCTGAGGTGCGATGACGGGGGATTTGGATGACCCTGCGCCTGGAGATTGGGGAGGCACATGAGCCTGACTAACACTTGGACGCCCAGAAACGAAACCTGGTGGGACGCTTGGTGCCGGCACGGGTCCGCGATTCAGGGAGGGGCTAGGCTCAGCCAATGGCGCAGGGAGCTTGGAATCATCTTCGAGGGGTGGTATGATTGTCGGCTTCGGGGTTCCGTTATTCCTGGGGACAACCTTCGCGTTGGAGCTCGCGACATCCGGTCGGAGGGACTCGAGTTCTCTGAGGAGTTGCCGCTCGTACATGATTGACGAGCGGGTGTACTCGATAAGGGCTGTTGTAACGTCGTCCGTAACAATGCGTTCATGGGTTTGCAGCGCGCGGTGCAGATTCTGGGAGATACCATCGGCACGTCGGACCAGTATCTGCTCGTATTTGTTCGCCTGTTGTTGACGACTTGCTGTGAGTCCACACAGTGATGGATGTGCGAGTGACGTACCTCTTCTAGGTCCTCCAGGGCCTCATCGACTTTCTCCGGGCGGATGTTGGCGCTCGCCTTCAGCCTTTCAATATTCCTTCGTTTGGAAATTGCGGATTTTACAGCAGCCTGATACTCTTCGAGGACAGATGTGCGCTGCTGCAGCGTCTCTTTGGCAGATCTGGCGTTCAGACCTTGGTATCCTAAAGAGTCACTCAGTATCACGCATTCGCTGATGGCCTGAGCTTGATCGAGATCTGCGAGAGTATGCCAAGTCCGCCCTAGTTTCCGCAATGCATTTGCAATTGGTGGATGCGTTTCTGTGGTGGCAACGTTAACCAGCTTGTTACCCATCTCTGCATGAGCGACAGAGAGCGCTGAGTAAAGGACAGACGCATTGATCAGTACAAGACGGTAGAGGAATAGCCATACGATGCCTTACATTTCCTCGCGAGCGACACTCGGTCAAGAGCTTTTGCCGCGTCGAAAAATTGGCCCTCTAACTTGGTGAGCTCAAAGCGAGCTAGTTGGAGCTCCTCGTCCTCATCGGGTACATGTCTCCGTATGAGACTGAAGCCAGAAGACGTCTTTCGTTTCGGTCGCGGTGTTGGCTGATATCCAAAGTCGCTCTCGATGAATGATCGTAGCTCTTCATCATATACGAGGATCATGTCCTCGCATACACGAGTGAACCATCGCTGCAGCATTATTTTAACGAGTCTGTCATCCTCCTCATCAGTTGGAGCGGAGGTCTGTGCGAGCGGAAGAGCAGTGACGATCGTCTGGGGGTTGTTGTGTGTGAGAGCGTCGTAGAGTTGCTGAAACTCGAAGTATGACCGCGACACGTTGCGGTATGCGGTTCCAGTGAAGTTTGTTAGATTTGTCTGTGAGGCGCGGGATCCGGGGACGAAGTGAGCCTCGAAAGTGGAGGAAGGGCGAGCCTACGTACTTGTGCGTCAAACCGAACAAGAATATCTCGCCGGTTCCTATCCAGAGCAGTTATCCTAACCCTCAGGTATGGCTCTGGCTTCTCGAGGCGATCTCCGTTCGAAGTAGGGTTTGTGGCCGGAGAAATTAGGCCAGGTTCTGGCTGACCATATATTTGAGCCCGCTTCTCGAATGGATTTCCATCTGTGGTTCTATCGGGTGTTGGAGCGGGGCGGAGATTTGGTATAGGAGAATTGGGGGTGTGCGGTGTTGTCGGCCAAGGTGGTACGCTTTCGGTACTAGCGAAGCCGCCCGAGAGAGTGCCAGAGGCAGAGGCTGATCCAAGGGGGTCGTACATGAGGCTCAGCTGGAAAGCGCGTCAAACGACATTACTCAATCCAGATAAGAGTTAAAATACACCAAATTAATGCTTTCATTTATTATCTCTATATGAATAACCCTAATTAAGAATATCATTCCCCATTCAAGTTCAAGTTCAGGTCAAGCATGTGTCCCATCCGCAAAACCTTTGTCCTCAGGTACTTGTCTAGGTCCTCTCCGTGAACAGCATCTCCACCAACCATTGTAGCACCAGCCTTCCTCTCCTCCATGTCACCCCCCTCCTGTTTCTTCTTCCAACTTCGAGGTACCATCGGCACACGCTCCGAAATTTTGAGACCTTCCTTCTTCATCGCGCGTACCTTATCTGGGTTGTTCGTCAAAAGGCGCACGCCCTGTCCAGTTGACGAGCCCAGACCCAGATCCTGTAAAATAGCGACGGCGACTTCATAACCTCGTTCGTCAGCCCCGTGTCCAAGCATCAAATTCGCGGTGACGGTATCGTGTCCAAGATCCTGGAGATTGTAGGCCCGTATTTTAGACAGAAGCCCGATACCACGACCTTCTTGGCGCATGTAGATAACGACGCCACGCCCGTGGATGTGCGTCGGAGGCTCCGACGGGCTTTGGGACGGTATTATGATGGATTGTGACATGAGTCGGATAGCTTCGTCGAGCTGTTCACCGCAGTCACAACGCATGCTCCCAATGGTCTCCCCAGTGAAACACTCCGAATGGATTCGCACCAAAGGGGCGGGGATCGTGTCAGGTATGTGTAAATTCCTCTGGTATTCCGGAGAGGATGCGATCTGACAGGTTGGTGTGAGACGCCGTACGTATGCACCGCGCGTTAAGCGGTCCATCTCTGTCTCCGTATCGCTCCAAACGGAATCAAGGGTGCGACTACGAATGAAGGGAGTGGATATTGACGTCACGTCGTCGGAAAACTGGGAGGGGTCAACGACAATCGCAAGGTGTTCTTTGCTGTCGCGATTGTTGTGGTATAGATGGAGGAAGGCAGTTCCGTGAGGGGTAGGTATACGGGTACGAGCCATGCACGTGACTTTGACCGGAATGGTGGGATTCAATTGTGGGGCCGGAGTAACTGACGGGATCGTGAGGGACTGTGAATGGTCTCTTTCTCGCTTGCTTGGCAAAAGACTTGGGTGAGGTTGCGCAAACTCCGAGACCAGCCCTGCGTTTTCTTTCTCCACTTGTGTGCGCGAACTTCGAGGACCTTGCCTGCTGATGTAGACCAATTTCTTCGCCTGGTTTGTGGTACCAGCACGCTCTCCATCCCACTTGGACCAGTCCCAAGCGCCTTCGGCTTTCGGAAGCCCAACTCCAGGGAAAAAATCATGGGCGTAGTGGTTGCGGGTAACATTGGGACCTGAGGCGGCAGCTGCAGCGAGCAAAAGAGGATCAAGTTCGGCATCGCGACGCCGGAACTTGTCCTTCTTGAGTGGGAGAGATGGAGAGGTGAGTGCCTCCAGAAGAGCTAGATCTGGATCGAGCTGAAGGCCATCAGCTGTGCGAGTAAGTAAAGAAGTCATGAAGTGGGAAAGAAGGGCAGGGGAGACAGAGTGGGACAAGGAAATTTAAACAAGCCGACGGGAGTCCGAGACACTCGGCTTCAGAATTGTTTATCTAATACTACGTTAGTCATGAGGGTCACGGTGATGATGAATGACAGGAAGCATAGCATTTGCTTTGATCTTGGTACTCGAGTGACCGTTCGTGAACCTCAAAGCCTAACAGTCTCGGACAAGGTGTTACCTTTCTCGAGAACGAACCATGATCTCGTTGCAGTGATAGCAGTTCTAACCCCCCCCCTCGTCTATTCCCTGTCTGTTTTATTTTTATCTCGGGTTGCGGTCACGAATGGTTTGCAGCCGCACCTCGCTACCTTTTCTCTTCTGTGAGTTTTTTTTTCTATACCCCTTCTCCTCTCCTCCCTTTTCTTTCTGTGTATCTTCAACCTGTTGATCCACTTCATCTTCCTTACGTTGTCATATGTATAGCGGCGTCATTCATTTCTGCTACCTCTCGTCATTAGCCATTCTCGCCACGTGAGCTTCTTCATCTACCCTTATTCGTTTCCAACTAAATCCTAGGTCCGTGCTAACTTAGCCCCGTCACATCCTTACCTGTCACTTCGACGGATGATGACTCTTTGCCAAGCCGCTCGTCTTCCCCCGCGGAAGCAACTACCGCTGCTCCCCCGCATGCCAAGCACACATCGCACCCCGCCCATCACCCTCCTTTGCGCACCCACAGTCACTCCTTTCTCAATCCACCAGCTGCGCCACCAGCACCCACCACGGGTTTGACTTCACCCCATGATTCCCCTCCCTCCCGTCATCCATCAAGCCAGGCACACAAGGGTTTGACCGTCATCGTCTTTGCCTCTATTGGAGGCGTCATTGGACTCTTCCTCCTCGCTCTTTGTACGCGGCGCGCAATCGCTCACTGTCGCATGCCGCGGCATACCGTAGTGCTCACGGTCGCCGAACGAGCTGCGCTCGTACAAGAGATCGCTGAATATGCCGAATCTGCATCCCGGCGGCAGTGCCATTCCTTGACGGGGCCCCCTCCACCGCCCTACGAGCACGCACCCTCTTACGATTCGCTGACCCGATCCTAATGATTTTGAGTTTTCGTCCCCGGACTCGCTTGTGCCATTTTTTGGACACCTTTGTCATTTCAATTTTTTGCGTATCTACTGGTGCGTTGTTCGCTATCAATTCTCGGATTCATATGGTGCCCTTCATATGTACTTCATCAACACAACATCGCTACTCTCACATGCGTTAAGCGATGGACACACCACACTACAGTTAGAGCACCCATTTCGCCCCCCTCGTCGTCTACAATAGATCGTATTACAGGTGTCAGATCGTGAAGCATCCCCGACTGCGCGCAAGCGGTGTAGCTCTTCTTGTTACCCATCCAAAAGATAAATTTTAAAGACTGCAGCTGCAAAGGTGCTTATCGCACATGGATACAGCAAGAGTGAGTCTCCCATTATCGCCACCTTGATGCAGCGTATCGAGGAAGTTCCCTTTTTGCGAGGATCAGATGCACCGCACGAAGCCCTAGCTGTTTCGCGACCACATTTCCTTCGTTTCACAACAAGACTAGTAAGAAACACGAGGCAATACCCCATACTCTATAGACGAAGTGTTGAGATCCAGCGCGCTAGTGCGCGATGATATTCGGGTCCGTCTCTCGTCGATAATTCACTCTAAAATAGTACATTCCTTCTGTCCAGTCGACTTTAGTATACCCGCTAGTGCGACAGTCGTACGTCTTCGACTTTTTTCGCCGGTACTGTACTCGTTGTTAATCACGTCACAGTGTCACGGAAGTCGGAAGCTCTACTGGAAAGAAGCTATGCTGAGATTTGAATATTTGAATACCCGTGTCGAACTGCACTTGGTGGTGAGCTGAAGGTGGGTATACAAAACCCAGCTGAGGTCGTCGATAGGCCAGACTGAAGAACGGCGGATCTACGCCCCAGCCTGGTCACTGCAGGTGCGGCTAGTTCTCGGGCCAATCATAGGAGAAATCTCGGCTTCAAATTGATTGTGCATACACGCCAAGAGTGTTGTTACAGCAACCGTTTGGAATTCCGGTAGTACAGTGGCAGCGATCTCGACCTGCACATATCTATATCAGCCCGCCAGGCCCTCGACACTTCTGTCTGCTGTTACGGCTATCTCTACCAATCGGACTACAGCGAAATCCAAAATGGGGGGCCCCTTGCGACCACATTAGGCGTACAGGCTGAGTCTGAAAGGGCGTTCTGTTAACCATGCCGAAGTTTTTCTCACGATAAATTATTTGTAGTAATTAGAAATAAAATAAAATAAAAATTTGTTGTAATGAAAAGTGAAAATTACTAATCTGAATAACTATTTTATAACTATATATTTGCGAGATACCAAATTTCCCGAGAATTTCAAACTCTACTTAACTATGAACCCCGCACGTCAAATTTGGAGGTCAGCTGTCGTCCATTTTTACTCAAGGGGCCCCCCATTTTGGATTTCGCTGTAAGCATGAGACCTGTCACCGACCTCGTCTACACGCTAGACACGCAGTATACAGTAGTTGCTCCGGGACTCTTGCAAGTACTCGCCAGCGGAAGCCTCCACTTTTGTGCGCCTCGTCTAGTCTTGTCTCTGTCTGGTCATCTTTCTCATCGTCCCACTGGTCTAGCTGGAAATCACGCAGTGATGATCTTCCCGCGGAATTCGCTTCCCGTCGCTCTACAACACGATGGCGCTTTCACTCTCATCCCAGATCGACGTCCCAACCAGTGGGCCGATCCTTGTCGAAGGTATCTTACAAGCTGTTTGTCAAGGCGTCATATTTGCCCAGGCGGCTAGATACTGGGAGTGTCCACTGAACGACACGATGCGGATGAAGGCGTATGTCTTGACTTTAGTTGGGCTCTCGTTGTGAGTGGTGTTCTTCGGCTTCGGGAACCAAGCCTGACACAGTCGAAGGCTACAGACCATGTACACGACGTATAAACTTTGGTATATTCTCGTATACTTTGAGTATTGGGTGAGAAAGAGCTCTTGGCACTTCGTTGTGTGCGTGAATAAGGTCATTACACAAGTCCGCAGTCGACCAGCCCGCTCGTCTGGGCCGACCTATTCATCAATGGCCTAATCTGCACAATCTGCGAGACGTCACTGATTCGAAGATGTTGGAAGGTACGTTTGATTCGAGCGAGATTTTCGTCCCCTCACCTCCCACAGGTCACGAAGAAAAGAAAATGGGTCACCGCACCGTTGGCATTTCTGCTCGTAACCATATTCGTCGCGAACGTGTATCTGGTACGCGTCTGTCAAAAAGCTTGTTCTAGGATAATTAGCTTGACGGAATCCAGTCCATTACCCTGGGTCTGGGCTCGAAACACGAAGAGGCGAATGACAGTGTGAGCAAGCGCTGGGTTTATTGATCATCTTGCTCATCGCCCTGGGCATTGCAGCCACTGAGGGCTGAGCGTTCGTTTCCGGTAAGTGCACAGGCACGGCATTCTGTTGCAATCACTGCTGACCGAAACCGAAACCACTTGCGCTCTAGGCCCAGTTTTCGTTCAACTACTGGATTTTTGGTTCTCTGGGTACATCCTCAGCTTGTTCCGTTTTCTTGTCGGGCTGGATGATGAACTGGAAATTCTTCAGTCCTAGATGTCGCGATCACCTCCATACGTACGTCCCGTGTGCCTAATGCACATGAGCTTTGTAACATTCACTCTAGTGATGGTTTGGTTGTTTCAGTCCAAAACGGGGCTCGAAAACCTGGACCAAGCATTGGATCACATCGTGGCCGTCACATGGGAATCAGCGGCAGTGCCGAGCGTATTTCAAATCATCGCCGTTTCTCTGTACGACTCTAAATCGGTGAGAAAGTACAGTACCACCCCACAATTCGTCTAACGACGAGTCGGTCTTCAGGATGAGAGTCACCACCTCGTTTTGTTCTTCTCATTGATGACGGGAAAGCTCTACACACTTGGCATACTACGATCTTTGAATTCCCGTCCGGACCTTCGCGGCCGGATGACTTCGGACGACATTGGCCGAAGGTCGCTCAGCGATTGGCAATGGAGTAATGAGTCCGAGAACACGACTTCCCGGAGATGGAGTGAGGTAAGAACGCGTTCATGTCCCCACTCTGGAGTCCGGGGCTGAAATTGAATGATGTCGCACAGATGTTGTTCCTATCGCCGGCGTTGTCGCCGGCATCTACGCCTCGGGGCCGAATGCTGTACGGCTTGCCAGAAAGTAGCAGTACGACCATAAGGCAGAATGGCATTTTGCCTGTACTGCCTGTATCGTCTGCGGCGAATCAGTCAGATGGGCTGAGACGCGCATTTCATTTATTAGCATGGGGACACATGCGCAAGTTATTGTAGTTGCATGCCTTAGAATGGGTAGGATGTGAGAGCGTCGCACTTTTGTGATAAAGTCACCATCAAGAGAACTAGTTGAGTCGGAAAGTGGGGTCAAGCCGAATCCACCTGGCCGGCCCGGACAGCCGTCACCTTCACGTCCTACCTCATTATGGCCGCCGATTCAGACAACTCGCCAGCCCCCGCCGGCATTCTGAACCTCCTTCGACGGGTGCAACACAGCCAAATCCACCACCCTGAACATGCGCCGTTGTTACCGACGTCGCCTGTGTCAGACCGCTCCGAGTTATTGGACAAGCGCGGCACTTCCTGGGTTCTCCCCAGGTCGTACACCAAGACCACGAGTCTAAACGTCGCTTCCTCACAGAGAAAGGTTTGACGGACGGAGAGATACAGCTGCTCCTGCGCGAGATGGTGCGCGTGTTTCTCATCCGCACGATCCTTACTTAGCTCGTGCTTTTTCGCAAGCCCTCGCAACTCCCCCTCGTGCCGCCTCGCATGTACCCTGCCCCCCTCCATCCCGCTTGCCCGGCCTCCTTGCGGGTACCTTCAAGCTACTTTCATGGATCGCGGGTGGCTCCACAGCTCTGCTCTTCATCTACTATGCGTTCGTGCGCGCGGTCCTCCACACACACAGTCTGATCGGAGGTTGTGCCCACAGCGGTTTCTGCTCCCCCGCCTCGCTCAATCAGCACTCGCTCGGCGCTCCCTCAAGGCACACCAAAACGGCCTCTTCGCGAAGCTCACAGAGTCCCTGCGCGACTTCCAGGACGAGCAAAAGGTCGCATACACAGATCTACCGCGGCCACGACCCATGGGAAGAAGCGCCCGAGCCGTGGGGGAAGTGCAAGAATCTTGGGGACGTCGTCGCGGCCGTTCGAGGCGAGCGGCAGTCACGCGCCGTCCCGCACGTAACGCTGCTCCGCTGCGCGTGGCCGACCTCGCGGGGCAGAATAAGCCGTCAACGGCCGACGAGATCTTCGAGGCTCTCTTTTCTACCGAGTTGCCCTCCCTCCTGAACATCGACGACACCTATCAGGTATGTTATGTTCGGTCGCACTGCGCTCTCGCGACCAACACCTTTCCTCCGACGCTAGGAGTCGCTGTGGAAAACGCTCAACGCGCGCCGCTTTTCCGTTCCACGGAGCCCAGCTCTCCCTCCGAGCTACCTAGGTGGTCATACCATGCCCCAGATCCTGTACCACAGCCGACGTCTCCACTCCTGCCCGCGCTCGCCCTGCTACACATTTCCGTCTCGCGTGCCGTGTCTGAGCGCCCGGCGCAACGTTTCCAACATACGCTGGAGGCGTTTATCGACTTTACAGGTTTCTTGACCACCAAGACGTACGCGCTGGCGTCGGCGATGCATCGCTTACCAGGAACCACGCCCGCCGTCCCCGATTCCAATCGAGGAGGAAGAGGTCCGGATGGAGATCAAAGCGCTCAAGGGGCTCGTTCTCAATCGGTGGGTTAAAGCGAATCGTCTTGTATGTGCTATGCAAAGCCATTGTCATTTTCACAGGAGAACGTTTATGCCGACGATCCCAAGACCGTTGAGTGCGCCGGTAGACAAGGCCTAAGTGGAAATGACAGACAATCTAACTGTATCCGTATATACACACGGTACCCTATATGGTATTATACAGGCCATATATTTACTCTTTAACAATGCTGGTAGATC
>JAKEYF010000690.1:0-19547 GCA_021527775.1 Lactarius sanguifluus | reverse complement strand
CTCTGTATATATACACACCTAATAGACAAGTTACTATAGACTGTCTGTGAGTAAAGGTAGTGTAAAGAGAAAGGTAAAGGGACTTACACTTCAGAGGGGAAGTAAACTCTGAAGTGTGAAGGCGTAAACAGCAGCCCTTATATACAGGACGCTTAGCTAAGAATGGTCTGTGCGCACTGGTGACCCAAACACATACATGTGGTCTGTGCGCCAGGGAGAAATGCCATTGGAGGGCAAGAACAATAGCTGCCTAAAGCAGATAATACCAGTATCTTAAGAATAGAGAACAATAAGAGCCATATATGACTCTGACAATAAAGATAAACAAAGGGGTCCATACAAGTCCGGAGAGTCCAAAGAGTCCATAAGGACAGATACCAGATATAGTATATGGGCTGACACAATCAGATCCCACGAGACATGTGACTTATACAGTCGTGTCTCAACATCCTCCATGATAGAGGCAGTCCATGATATGACAGAGGTGAAAACTTGGAGGTGAAGAGCTATGCAGAAGATTGGGATCAAGGTTGAAGTCTTGGTAAATCCTGATAAAGGGTTTATCTTCTCCAGAGGAGACAAGATGATGCTCAATCAGAGACTATGGTCATTAGTTTTTTATGATCCAGCCGGATCATCCGGACCGTGGGGTCGAGGGGGTGTAGGGTCAAGGGTTCGTAATAGCAAGGCGAACTTGCTAAGAAGATGGACGAGTAGAGAGGGATGCACTGATTCACTTGCAGGGAGCAAACATTGGCTGGGATTTATCAAAGCTAAGACAAGGAACTACAGACATTTACAACCTCGTACTTATACTTGTACAAACCTGTGATTTTCGTAGCTATTTTTCGATAGACGTGTCACAAGGCCTCACGCAAGCACCTCGTCAGAGAATGTGAGTCTTTGCTGTCAGTACCGCTGGCAGTATCGCTGTCTTCCCGCCATGTCCAACGTGTCACGTGATCGTGACACAACCCCCTCACTAGCCAGAAGGCGCCCCGACTTCTCTGCATGATTTGGGCATGGATCGCCGCCTGCTAGGGCTGGTTCCATTGTATGGGACGAATCTTGGGCTCTGGTCTGTGCGGTAAGTACATGGGGTCTTGGGAAATGTGGATGTCTGACTGGGACGTAACACCGAGTTCTGTGCTGGCAGAAGCGATGCGGTTTTCGGGCAGTCTTGCTGACGTGTGTCCTTCGTCACAGAAGGCAACATCTGACGTCGCGTGGTGGCTCGTCGTGGAGGAGCGGGAATGGGAGAGGGGAATACGTGGTGGGGCAATGGGGTCCCTGAGTGGGGGGCAGAGGGGGAATAGGTTGCGGCGCCACTCCATCTAGGACGTCAAGATGAGTGTGGAATCTGCAGTCATTAGCGGTGGGATCTTCCATGTGATAGATTGTCCAGTCCTCGAGGTAAGAGGTTGGGGGAGGAACGGATATATGTGTGAAGTGATGTTAGACTCTCGGAGGCGTTTATCGATGCCTTCCGCTTCTGCTAACCAATCGTTCCAGGCGTTTGTCCAGTTCTCTCATACAAGTGAAGAGTTCAGTGTTTCCTACGCATTGACCATCTGAACCGGTGAACATCTGCGGCTACTCCTGGATCTCCGACTGTAGCAAGGGCTCTGTCTACCTCGTGCTTTGCTGGGTGTGCGTCTGCGAATAGAGCCAGTGAATGTCCTTGAATAACTCCTGCCTGAACGCGAGGCGGGAGCGGGATCGCATAGAGCGGCTTGTAGTATTGCAGTTTCCCTTTTCCTTCTGTGCCTAGGGCTATACGGGCTGTTCTTTCTGGTTAATTGCGAACTGAATGAACGGGGCTGGGCCCCTCGTTCTGTCTTCAAATAGTATATCAAAGGCATACGGTTCAGTACGCCTCACGATCTTCCATCCTAGGCCTGGATGCTCCGGTGGTGCCAGCCCCGCTAATCTCATCTCTGGTGGCGATCTAAATGCTCCCTTGAACAGATCCGGGTCAGGTTCGGGACTGTCCGAGACTTCAATTGGTCCTTCTGGGACACTTGGCGCCGCAATGTATTCGCGAGGCGGTTCTTCTATAGACTCTTCTAGTGGCTCTGGAATGTCAGACAGATAGATTCCGTGCTCTCTGATCACTTGTTGAGTCATCTCCTTGCATTTTTTCTCGGCGCAGGCGTTCTCGACGGTTTGCTCGGGCCTTGGAATGCCTGCGCCTACTCGTATCTGAGTCGTGGTATGTTGAGAACCCAAACGAATCTGCTTTTGTAGTTCGGAGCGTCGGTGCGAGCATTGTGATCTAGTGGCAGACTTGCCCACTCTTCAACCTTGCGGAAGATTTCGAGCCTGTCAATCTCGAGGAGCTCGTTGTCTGGCACATAATAGTGCATGGGAGGATGGCGTGGAGCGGGAGTGAGAATAGGGGAACTCATTGTAATGTTGTTGATCTGTGCTGTTAGTCGTTCCCGTTCTTTATACTCTAGGACAAGCTCCTTGGCATGTATGCCCGAGGCATTTTCCCAACTGTCATACCCGTCCACATACCCTTTCCAGTGGATGAGATACTGGAGCGTCTTCTTCCTCCCTGTCTTCTCTTGCCACGTATCTCCTCAACTTCCCACTCTTCTTCTCCATTGATAATATCTGGTGGGGGTTCTTCAAAATTCTTTCCATGCATCTTGTGTTGCGTGATAGGGCGTTAGAAGTGAAGCGTGAAATACGTTGTGAATCTTCCATTGCACCGGGAGCATTAGTCTGTATGAAGTCTCTGAAACCATTTGAGCGATCATGAAGGGACCATATCGTCGTGGCGCTAGTTTCGCCGTGGGATGTGTTGTCTTTCAGGTTCGTAGCCTCTAGCCACACCTTCTGTCCGACAGCATATGGCGCATGTTTCAATTCTACAATCCATTTTACCTGGCTCGCCTTCATCGATTCCGCGGCGTGTCTTCGAGCTTCTTTTAATCTGTCTAATCGCTCTGTGGCTTCCTTTGAGTCCAACTTTGTGTTTGTCGGTTGATGAACTTTTGGGGTAAATCCGAAGAGGAGTTCGTATGGAACCTTCTTTGTGGTCTCTGATTTCCACGCGTTGAGTGTGTAGTGCACTATAGGGAGCCAGTCCGCCCAATTGTCTTTGTGATTCCCAAACACGCAAAGATACTGTTCCAGTCTTTGATTTGTTCATTCCGATTGGCCGTCAGTCTGTGGGTGATACGCGGTACTAATGTTTTGCTCAATCTTGAGCTTCAACAGTAGTTCTTGAAACACCCTCGCTGTAAATCTAGGGTCTCTGTCCGAGATTACCTTCTGAGGCAAGCCGTAATGTGGGAGGACGTGCATAAGGTACAATTGTGCCGTGTCCATGGTGCTCAGAGTTTCCTTACAGGGTATGAAGACGCTTGCTTTTGTGCAGCCCTGATCAGTTATCGTTAAGATAGTGTTGTATCCCTTGGACCTCGGGAGTTTAGTGATGAAGTCCAAAGCAATGGTTTGGAATGGTAGCTGTTCGCCTTCATGTGTAATCAGATAAACCGTATTTTGGGCTTTCCAGGCATGTTCTTATTGGACTGACACGCTGCGCATCCGTTTACGAAGTCTGTGACGTCCTTTTTCATTTGCGGCCACCAATAGTGTTGTTGGATGGCATCTAGCATCTTTGTAATTCCGGGGGTGTCCTGCCGTCGGTGTGTCGTGAAATAAGGTGATCACCCCCCTTTTTAAGATGACGTCGTCCACGACGGCAAGGCGATGGTCCTTAAACAGAAGGTCGTCGCGAGAGATCAAGGTGCTGAGGGACAGCAATGGCAGCAGCGAGGACCGATCCGCCTGCTGTGCAGCGCGGACGCGATCGTCGAGTGTGGATGTATGCAGAGCGGTGATAAAGAGAGAAGGCGGGAGAACCAAGACGTCAGCATTATCTTCGGTGAACGTAGACGGGAGAGCCAAGGGGTGTCGGGACAAGGCGTCCGCTTGAAGGAGTGGACCGGGGCGATGGACAAGGTGCAGATTATAGTCTGCCAAGACATTGACGAGTCGAGTGACGTGGCGACTGATATGTTGCAGGTGGCGATAATGCAGTAGATTTGCATGGTCCATGAAGATGGTGACTGGGTGAGGACCGCCAATGAGAAGGTGGCGCCAATGTTCGAGACCGTGGACCAGACCGAGGAATTCTTGGTCATAAACGTCATAATTTCGCTTGGCGTCGTTGAACGACTGGGAGAAGTAACCGACCACCTGCAGTTTCCACAGTCATCTTTCTGGGTCAGGATGGCACCTAGGGTGAACGCCGAGGCGTCGGTTTGTAATTCATAGGGTGCAGCAGGGTCTGGTTGTCGAAGGGTGGGTTGACTAGTGGCGATATTCAGGAGTGTACCAAGAGCGGTTGTACACGAGTCTGTCCAAGCGAATGGAACATCCTTCTTGAGGGAGGGCATTCAGTGGTCTCGCAATGGGATGCAAAGTTGGGGATGAAGGGGCATTGATAGTTTAGAACGCCAAGTGTACTGCGGACTTGCTTGACGGTCATCAATGTGCGGGGGCCAGTCGCGGAGCCCACTGACTTTATCCGCTCCCATACGTATGATACCACAGTTGATCGTCATGCCAAGATAGTCGATTTCATGTGTCTCAAAGACACACTTGGCCAGCTTAAGAAGTAGCTTTCTCGTTGGAGAACATCCAGAACGGCACTGACGATTTCTCTGTGCCTGTCCAAATTGTCTGTGGTTGCGATAAGAATGTCGTCCATGTAGACATAGAGCTTGCCCGGATATTTATCTAGGAGGTGTCGCAGCATTCGATTCATCGCACGAGAGAATGTGGCAGGTGAGTTTGTTAGTCCAAAGAACATGACTATTGGTTCAAAGAGACCAAGGGGAGTTTTGAAAGCTGCTTTCCACTGATCGCCGTCTTTCACCAGGATGTTGTTATAACCCCATCTGATGTCGAACTTGGTGAAGAGACTTTTATTGCCCAGTGATGTTAGAATATCCGCAATTAGTGGGAGTGGGTACTCGTCTCTGATCGTCCACGTGTTTAGTGCTTTGTAATCTTGTACGGGCTGCTGCGATCTGTCTTTCTTTTTTATGAAGAATAATGGAGATGAGTATGGTGATTTCGATTCTCGTATATACCCTTTTGCTAGGTGTTTGGTCAGGAAAGCGCGAAGATCCTTCAATTCAGATACGTTCATCAGGTACACTTTAGTACCTAAGTGACTAGGGGCACCTTCCTTTAGCGTGATGGCATGATCATCAATCTGTGATGGTGGGAACCTTTGTGCAGCTTCTTCCAAGAATACAGTGGCGAATTGTTTGTATGCCTCTGGCAATTCTGTTGTTTTCTTTGCCCCTGCCGCAATGGCCATTTTCTGCGCAATGGTTTCGTTGATCTTTTCTCCTCCTTGTGTGAGGGACATGGGCCCTTCCTGGTAAGTCCCTTTGGCCCAATCGATCATCAGTTGGTGCAATTTAAACCAGGGTAGTCCCAGGATGGCGCAGGGGGAACCGAGGTCTGTGACAAAGAAATCTATTGAGTCACGGTGACCCCCATCCGTTAGTGTAAGTCTACATTTGTCAGTTAGTGCCCCCGCTGTATTGATCGTTCCATCTGCATTGCGGACATCAATGCTCTCAATCAGTTCTGTGACGAATCCCAAGAGTCGGGATGCTCCGTGATCGATGAAATTACCACTAGCACCTGTGTCGAGGAGAAGTAGTAATTGTTGGTTGGTTCCTTCCACGTCAGCAGGGATCGTGACTGATGACTCTCTGATGCTTTGGATTGCATTGATCATGTTGATTTCGAGATCGTCATGGTCCCCTGCATCTAGCAAGAGCGTTGATATGAATTCTTGCCTTTCATTAGATGACATATTCAACACCGCTCTTCTGGCTACCGCGCCATCTGCTTCTTTCTCTATTATGGCGGTAGTGGGGGTAGTAGCGATGTTATTGACCCTTGGTGTCGTCCTTTTCTTTGGACAGACGTTTGCCATGTGTCCTTGCCCTATGCATCGGAAGCACCTGCCTTCTTTTTGACAACGTAGCTTTTCTTCCGGGGTTCTCTTTGTTTGCCACGCTGGTCTGGTATTCGTCTGAATGTTATCGACATCCATTGGGACTATTTGATCATTTCGGGGTGTTTTGGAAATTCTTGTCGATAAGGTTGGTCCCGCTTTCTGGATGTTCATACTAATATTGGCTATAGCGTTCGCGATTGCTTTGTAACGCTGGGCTTCTTCTCTGGCTATATCGTGCTATTCCGACATTTTCTTTGGCATCGGGGATCTCCGAAGACAAGCGACAAGCAGTCCTTTCTTCAATCCTCGTTTGAAGAATTTGATCATTCCATTTGTGTCTGCATCCCACCCGGCCGTCACCGAGAGTCGATCAAAGGTCGCGATGTATGCGTCAATATTGTCTCCTTTCATGACTAGCGTGGTGAGCTGCTGTAGTGCATTCTGCTCACTGAGAGTGTCTGTCCATGCGAGTTTGAATGCATCTTCAAATTTCATCCATAGTGCCTTGTTGCTTTTGAGGACTGGAGGTACGTGTGTTGTGACACTGGCATCTAGATCTTTACTGACTTTGTCGCCCCAATCATCGACCGTGGGTCCTGTATGTAGGAGAGTGCGAGACTGACTCTGCTATACGGCGACATCATGAGATCATGCGTTCGATTAATCCTTCGATACTGGTGGAATTCACGTAGAAACTGCAAGCTCCTGGTCCGGTCTCCAGAAAACTCTTTCGGTGCCTGTCCTTTCAGAGCTCCATTCGTGCTAGGCATGGCCATGCTGGTTGGTGCATGCGTAATTCTTGAGATTGTGGGAGATGTGTATAAGTATGCCGGGAATGCAGGTACCAGGAGTGCGGGTTCAACAACTTTGGGTTCCTCTGCAACTTTGATTGTGACGTTGGTGTCAACATGTGTAGGCGTCAGTTGACTGAAGGCCTTGGTGAGTGATTCCACTGAGTCAGGATTGCTTTTGGTTTTGATGGCTAATTCGCGTTTTTCTGGGTTCTCGTCGTCGTCTGGGTGCCACCAACCTAATCCGAGACTATTTTTGTGGTGGATCTGATCTCGTTGTTGTGTGACAAACTCGTCACCCCTTTTCTTGAGGATATACCAAGCGTGGTTAATAAACTCGACATAGGTCGCTGTTCCTTGAATGTGAACACGGTATCCTGGTCTCCTATCTCGATGTGGGACCGTATGCCAGTAGGCATCTCCGCAGACGTGTGTAGGGAGATCGTCTTGTCGTCGTCGAAAGATTTCGATGTATTCGTTTTTGTTGGTCGGGAAGGTAATGTAGAGGCTAGCCACCTTTACTTATTCTTAGATGCTATGTGGGAATATAATTCCTCTGTCCATGCAATAACCGTGGTTTCTGTTGTTTCCATCAGGTTGGGTCGTTCGTATATCCTATATCCACGTGCAAGACTTGTCACATGGGATTGTTAAGATGGTCTTAGCTTGTTTTACGATCCAGCTGGATCGTCCGGACCGTGGGGTCGAGGGCGTAGGGTCAAGGGTTCGTAATAGCAAGGCGAACTTGCTAAGAAGATGGACAAGTAGAGAGGGATGCGCTGATTCACTCGCGGGGAGCAAACATTGGCTGGGATTTATCAAAGCTAAGACAAGGAACTACAGACATTTACAACCTCGTACTTATACTCGTACAAACTGTGATTTTCGTAGCTATTTTCAATAGACGTGTCACAAGGCCTACGCAAGCACCTCGTCAGAGAATGTGAGTCTTTGCTGTCAGTACCGCTGGCAGTATCACTGTCTTCCGGCCATGTCACGTGTCACGTGATCGTGACATTAGCGCTTCATTTGTCCTTGCTACAGGACAACTTTTTGAAGGGCTGGAATTTGTGACCAAGGTCCAACTTCTTCAGGGTTCTAAGAAGGGTTTTTCTTAGCTTCAGAGATCAGAGAACATGTTGTGCTTTTAACAGCACTATGCTTCTAAACCAAGGATTGATGACCATTGACTGGTTATCAACCCTTTGTTCTGAATCTCTTGTTACACCATTCCTAGGTCAGCTACCATTTTGTCAAAGGGATCTCTGGGCAGGGACTTGGTGAGTCCATCTGCAACCATTTCTCCTATGGGTGTATGTATCAGGTCTATGACCTTATTTTCTATGTATTCCCTGACTACATGATGCTTGATTAGGATGTGTTTGGACCGCCTTCCAGTGACAGGGTTTAATGCTAAGTCTACAGCACCCTTGTTGTCACAGTGTAGGGGAATAGGGGAGGTAACCTCATACCCTAGTTCGCCTAGGAAGGTAGTGTACCACTGAGCTTGATTAGAGGCCTCAGAGAGGCTCATGTACTCGGCTTCTGTGGTAGACTGTGCAATGGTCTTTTGCTTTCTGGTACACCATGAAATGGCTCCATTGGCAAGCAAGAAGACGTAGCCAGAGGTGGAGTGTTTCTCTTCCTGATCTCCCCAGGAAGAGTCACAGTAGCCATGGAGGCCTTCTCCACCATTCCCTCCAGCATAGCGTAACGCATAGTCCTTAGTACAGTTAAGGTATGCCAGGACGTATTTTGCTAGGCATAAATGCTGAGGTGAGGGATTGGAAGCAAATTGGCTAAGGCACGCAACAGCGAAGGAAATATCAGGTCTGCTTCCAATCTGCGCATAGAGCAGAGACCCAATTATCTGTTGATACTTCTTGATTTCAGAAGTAGAGGCCTGATCTTCATATTTGATCAAGTGTGCCTCGGCGCCAGAGGGAAGAGGGGTGTATACTGGGTTGGAGTCTAGCATTCCAAACCGCTCAACCACATTGCGGATGTAATCTGCTTGGTTGATTTCCATAGTGCGATTTGCACGGTCTCTGGTGATGTTAACACCTAGGTAAGACTGGATTTCACCAAGATCAGTCATCTCATATTGGCTTGATAGAGATGCTTTCAGATCATTGATCTTTGGTAGGGAGCTCCCAAGTATAGTAATGTCATCTACATATAAGATCATGAAAAGTGTATCACCCCCCTCTTGAAGATGATATACATATACTCCTGCATCAGAGTACGTCTGCGTAAAGCCTAGATCACAAAGGACCCCATGGAATTGCATGTTCCATGCGCGGGAAGCTTGTTTAAGGCCATAAAGGGCCTTCTGTAGTCGGCACACAAGGTGCTCTGAGCCAGCTGTGACGAAACCAACAGGTTGCTCCATATAGATTTCTTCCTCCAGTTCCCCATGAAGGAATGCCGATTTGATGTCCATCTGGTGAATGTGCCAGTCTTCAAGTGTAGCCAACGCAAGAAGTAGTCTTAAGGACTCAAAGCGAGCAACTGGGGAGAAAGTTTCATCAAAGTCCACCCCCTCTAGTTGGGTGAACCCTTTTGCCACTAGCCTAGCACGAAAGCGTCCATCTGCTTTCTTTTTAAACACCCATTTACACTTGACCACCTTCCTTCCTTCAGGAAGGGGTTCTAGTCTCCAGACATCAAGCTTGTTGAGAGCATCCAGTTCATACTGGCATGCTTCAAGCCAATCGACGGCTTGATCAGACTCCATGGCCTGCTTGTATGTCTGCAGGTCCCTATAGCCAGGTACCTCAGCAGCATTCAGCAAGTCCATCATTCCCAGTCTGTTGCTACCCTGCACAAATTTGTCGTTGTCCTCTGTGAAGTAGCAAGGATTCGTGAATCGTACCCTTGTGCTCTGCCTTGGACGTGTAGGCGAGACTACCTGAGTGTTCCTGGGAGATCTAGGGGTTTCCCTAGGAGGAGACACTTCCCTATTGAAATTAGGGGCAGGTATAGGCGCAGCAACAGGTGGCCTTGTGGAGCAGGTACTACGGTGACGTGTGGGTGCAGGATTTGTAGGGGGAGGTGCTTGGGAAGGAGGAGTGTGATAGATGGTCTGGTCTGCTGGAGCAGGTGTGGCATTGGGTGGGGTGCTAGGCTGTTGTATTACTACAGGTGCCGGAGGTGGTATGACAAAGACTGGTGTAGTCTGAGGCACTGTAGGGGCAACAGCTGGTGTAGGTGGGCTAGGCACTACAAAGACAATCTCACCGCTGGGAGCACTCAAGGGTTCACCAGACGCGGGAGAGGAAGAAGGTTGTAAGTGTTGAGCCACAACACTGCGGGATGGGAAAGTGTCTTCATCAAATGTAACATCTCGTGAAGAGATGAAGCACCGGCTATGTCTATCCCAGAGCTTGTAACCCTTTGAAAAGGGTTCATAGCCCACAAACACGGCTTCCTTTGATTTAGGATCTAGTTTGCACCAGTTGTGTTCGGGTACATGATAGTAGGCTTTACAGCCAAATACTCTAAAGTAGGAGACATCTGGGACTGTACCATCCCAGAGCTCTAGCGGAGTTTTCCACTGATTGGAATGAGTGGGAGTGCGGTTATATATTTGCACTGCAGTTTGAACTGCCTGTTCCCAGAAGCCGAGGCTGAGGCCTGCATGGTGGAGCATGCTAGTGCCTTTTTCCATAACTGTACAGTTAAAATGCTCGGCTCTCCCATTCTGTTATGGAGAATAAGGCATAGTGAGCATGTGCTCGATTCCTGCTTCCAGAAGGATGTGCTTTAAGTCATTATTGACATATTGCCACCACGGTCCAAGTGTAGGGATTTGATGGGCTTATTTAGTTGTTTTTCAGCCCACACCTTGTAGTATAGAAAGGCATCCTTAAACTGGTCCTTTGATTTCATAAAGATGACAACTGCAGCTTTGGAGAAGTCATCTATGAACGTGGCGAAGTATTTGTTGCCCTGGATAGAATTACTCTGTAGTGGGCCAACAAGGTCACTGTGAATGACTTCAAGGGGTTCTGAAGCACGTTTCTTGGAAGGTGGGAAAGGTAGACGGGTGGATTTGCCTAGTTCACAACCAAGGCAAAGTCTGTCTTCCACAGGGGAATCATTGATGTGGAGTCCTTTTACTGACTCCTGAGCATATCTCTTTAGCGCGTCTTTGGACATATGTCCCATGCGCCTATGCCAGACATCAAGGCTAGCAGATGCAGGTGCTCGGACAGCATTCATAGTGTGTCCGTCGAGCCAATATAGCCCGAGAGCCTTGTGTCCTTCCGCAATGGTCTCTCCTTTGTGTCTGATTGTAAAGGAGGTGGCATCAAAACTAACTATGGTGCCCTTTGAGGTAAGGCAGGGTGTGGACAGGATACGCGAGTGTGTATTTGGGAGGTGGAGCACATTTGATATTTTGAGGTCAATGCCTCGATTGGTGCGGATTGTAATAGAACCCATTCCAACACTTCGTAAGAGAGTGTTGTCACCAAGGAGGACATCAACACCTTTGTGGGGTGTGTAGGTGTCATAGTCCTCAAGGTACGGGGTAAAGTGTGCTGAAGCTCCACTGTCCATCATCCATCTTGATGCTGATTGAGTATGATTGATACTCATCATGTAAAGGGAGACCTGAGGTACTTCATGTACCTCTTCTATTTTGCCAGAGCCGTTGACTATAGTAAATAGACGACTCTTTGGTACAGGTATGCTATTGGCCGCAGCAAACCTGTTTGCTGGAATTGAGTCTGGCGCCTCAGTAATGGTATTCTGAGCAACTTTCCCTCGCTGCCCAGCCCTTCCCTTTTTAGCGTTCTCCTGATCCCGTTTGAGTTTGTAACACTCTGGCTTTTTATGGCCAGGTTTTTTGCAGTAGTGGCAGATTACGTCTGAGGACGCAGAGCTGCCCGATGCCTGGGGAGGTGAGTGCTGGGGCCTGACTGGGGCAATCTTTGTGAAAGATGCTGGAGGGCCAGCGATATGGGATTCCTCATTGATGAACCTATTGATGAGGTCCTGAGGGGCGAGATTGGCAGGGGGGCCAGATGCGAGGATGGTGCCTGCTATGGTGCTGTAGGAGGGGGGAAGCGCGTCTAGTAGTATGAAGGACATTTGCATGTCCGAGACAGGCATCCCTTGCTCCACAAGGGTGTTCCTCAGGTCCAGCATTTTTTGGAGCTGAGGTAGGAAGGGGCTACCTTCCTGAAGCTTGGTGTTGGCCAAGCCCACCCACAAATTAAAGGTGGCCATAGAGCCAACCTGACCATAGAGGTGATCAAGCTGCTGGTACTTGTCATGGACAGTTGGGAAGACTGCCATGGATTGGATACCAGAGAGGACCTCCGATGTCACTGATAAAAATAAGAGGCCAGTAATGACCTCTTCTTGCTTTGCCCAGAGGGCCATCATAGCTAAACCTTCATTGGTGGGGCCAACTGGTCCCCCAGCAACAGTAGGGTGCTGGGGAATGGCCCCAGGGTCCGAATGGGTGGTGTGGTGACTGCACCCATTCATGAGCATGAGGGACGTGAAGGTGGTGGACCAACTTTGCCAGTTGGTGCCATCTAGCTTGGCAAGGGTGACGGAAGGAGGGAAGGTAAGATGGAAAGACATTTGAGATGTTTGTAAATCTGGTTCCAAGGAGCAGTCAGAACCAGTCCAGATCTTGGTAGGAAAAATAGAGGTCCAGCCATAGGAGCACTATAACTCCATAACACATAGGGTGTCATGCCTCAAGTTGTGCGACTTGGATGTATACTATAGTAGTGGAATCATTTTAATGATGGCTGCCTTACTACTAAGTCTCCATGGCCCAAATGTTACTAAGGGTGGATAGTCATGTGCGATGCTGTAGGTTTCAAGCAAGAAGGATCATGGGAGCATTTGTCCGGCGAAGGATGCTCTGAGTCGATCTCTAGCCTAGTAGCATGAAGGCTGGGGCTACCCAAGAACTATAGTGGAAGGGTAGTACCCTAGAGAGGAGCCAACAGTGAATTCCAGATGCAATGATAGGGATCAACTCCCATAACAATTACAACTGTCATCTGTGGAGTCTCTAGAACAGACCATTAAGGGTCTTGGTACTAAGTAACTAGAATAGTGATACATGCCATGCAGCGAATCCTGCACAAGGGGAGCGAATACTTCTCCTGGCAGAGGTCTACTCATAGCTACTATGTAAATATCATTTATGGTATAGTAGCATCTCCTAGTTGTATCAGAGGGAAGGACTTCTGGGTTTGACTATTGACCAGGCCTTCACACCCCTTAAAGTGACCCAGGTATTAACTGAGTATCACCCAACCATTAGAGAGGCTTATAGCCACAAGGGTCTTCCCCTTTTGGCCTATGAAAGCACTTCTGGACGAAGACCAGGTAATGAAAATATAGTAGGAGTAGTGTGCACAGAGGAATTTAAGGTCATGTAGGACCTTTCATGAGAACCTCCTTAGGAGGCTAGCCAAAAAGGCACATGACAGGGTCATGGTGGACGAGAAAGAGTGTGTCGAAGATAGATGGTAGAGGATGCTCACTGAGGGTGATGAAGACGACAAAAAAGTGGTCGGCTGAGAGAGCAAGGTGACACAAGTAGATCTGTGATAAAGAATGGCAAGTTAGTTATCAGGCATCAGGGCCCATAACCTGTTGAGTGCAGAACTAACAAGCGAAGTAAAAGCAAAGAGCTAATAGACAAGTTAACTTCAGAGGGGAAGTAAACTCTGTATATATACACACCTAATAGACAAGTTACTATAGACTGTCTGTGAGTAAAAGTAGTGTAAAGAGAAAGGTAAAGGGGACTTACACTTCAGAGGGGAAGTAAACTCTGAAGTGTGAATGTAACGTTCCACCAGACGTTCCTTCTTGCGGACTGCGCAAGGCTACTAGCGGGACCTAACGATCACAGAGGATGTCGACTTCACGTACTCGTTCAGCTACTAGCTCACAAGTGAGACGTAATAGCGTGGCCCAAAGGATGTGGATGGCGGTGATGGCCAGGAAGAGTAAGAGACGATCAAAGGCGATAGACAACCGACCAATGATGTAGAGGAGAGGGGTCGCGACAGACAGCCAGCGACGAGGATAAGCGGGAAAGGAGGGGATAGCAGACAGCGGCAAAGACAGCACACTGGAGCACAGCTAAGGACGAGGATAGGCAAAGAGGCAGACAGCCGTCTATTGCAATGCAGAGCCAATGAATCTAACAGCCAACGAATGGCAGATACAATGGGTGGACAATCCAAGAAGTCAAGCTTAGGTCTTCAGTGACCATAAGCCTCTCTACTTATACACATCCAAGGAGGTTTGAACCTCAGCTTGGAACTCCGAAACCCTAGTACATGGGTCCTAGGAATGAGTCACTATGAGTCAGAGATAACGGTCAGCCAATGGCGTAAGGCGCGCATGGCACGAGTCAGAGATAAGGAAACATGAGGCATACAGCCATCAAAGTCCAGGTACGATCGATATGAGTCACAAACACGAGGCGTTCTAGGCCGGTCCAGGCACAAGCTCATCTGGACCCATCTGGTGCAGGTCTAGCCAGGTCACGTGCCAGGGTCACGTGACGGGCGGGCGCTAAGATCACGTGTGCTACTCCCAGTATTCTGGATCACTTCTTTGAGCGCTTCTGGGTTCGTAGTAGTACTGCATGGGAGACTTAGCTCTTTTGTGGATATGGTCAGCCACAAGTCTTGCTATTTTGGCCTCTTCTTCCGCGTATTCTTCTGCGCTTTTTCTCCTAGCGGTGTTTGGGGTCTTCCCGTGGGGTGCGTGAGGGACGGTCGAAGGCGAAACCGTAACATTACCCTCTCTCTTGGCACAACACCCACGTTGTGTAGAAGTGGAACCGTGACGGTTGAGCGAACGGGCGTACTTGGCCAGGTTCATCCTCATGCCGAGGTCGCGTTCCTTTTTGATGTCTCCAGCCAGACAAGCCTGCATGCGTCAGATCTGCATATCAGCAAGGCGGTCGGCGAATTCTTCGTCGGTCATAGGTGTTGTCGGTGTCGTTGGGTGTGCGTGGTGAGAAATCGGCTTAAAGCCAGCGTCAGATATTGGTGATGCGTGAGGGGTAGGGGCACGTCTCTCTGTGGGTGGCACGACGATTGTAGTCGGCGCAATTCTTGTCGTTGGTGCATAGGTGGCCACGTTGCTTCCATGAACGGGCTTTTGCGTTTGCGTCCTCCCGCGTGGTTGTTCAGCCTGCGGCGTGTGGCGCGGCGGTGCGGGGTACTCCTCGTCTTCGTCATTGTAGCGTTGTTGCCAGTGGTTGCGGTCTCGCGGTAGGTCCCTCTTTGGACAGTTCCTTCGCGTATGACCCGTCTTCCAACAATGGTGGCACTTAGCTTTGTTGCGGACATATGCTCGTCCCGCATTCAAGTCCATAGCGTCGGGGTTGCTTTGGTAAGCGAACCACCCGGTGTTCTCCGCAGCCTGCGTTTCTTGCGCGGCGTCAGCCTCGGCACTACCCCAAGAGGTAGGCAGCACGTATGGGGTCGAGTCTTGTATCGGTGTGGCGTTAAACGTGTTTGGGCCTTTCCAGCTCGCTTGTTCAGCAGCAGGCGTGACAGTTGCGTTCCACATCTCGTCTTGTAAGTCAGGGCCAGAGTTGTGGTATATCTCCGTCAGCTCCTGTACTTGTGTTCGTATGTCGGGCACTGCTTCTTCCTGTAGATCAGCCTCGATCATGTAGTCCGGGATTCCGGCATCGCGGTAATTCTTCAGCCGGTCCTTTCCAAACTTGGCGATGAACTTCTTTTCCCAAGAAGGTCTGGACGGCAACTTAGCTGGTGGTGCCGATTCGGCAATCTTTGTCTTTTTGACGGGTTCCTGCTTGACAGCACGCGTCTTCCTTTTGCGCGGCACAGGGGCTAGAGATGTCAACGAGTGACACTCACGAGTACGAGTACTCGTCGGAATTTTCCGAAGAGGTACTCGTACTCGACTCGTACTTGTCGGCGTGAGTACTCGCCGAATTCTCAGGGCCGATACTCGTACTCGCAGCGCGAGTACCCGTCTAGGCCGCGAGTACTCGCGAGTGCGAGTATCCGTATTCATTTCTATAGTACGAGTACTCATCTCTCAAACGAGTACTGTATTTGCCAGACTGTAATAAAGCACTCAGGCTAGCTACAAACATGTACAGTAAATGCTAAATATAAGGCCTCAATGCCCGCCGCACTGCTGCTGCCCCCTGCCGCCGTCGCGTACTAGCGTCGACGCGCGCTGCCGTGTCCCCGCCGCCGCTGTGGTCATCGTCGGTGTCGTCGTGGACCGTTGTCGTCGTGGACCGGTGTCGCGGACCGTCCCCGTCGTGGACTGGTGTTGGCTTCGTCGTTGTCGTCGTTGTCGTTGTTCGACCCGCCTTGCTGTCGCTGTAGTGTCGTCGTGGTAGACCCATAGTCAATGGGGCGCCGGCCAGGGTTTGTCGTCGTCGTGTGGCTGGCCGCTTGCTGGTTGTTTGCTACCAGTGCCGTCGTCGTCGCCCAGGCGTATGTCGTGGTCGTGGTCGTGACATGGTTGATGGTAAGCAACGCACGTGTGTAAGCAACTCACCAGTAAGAGCCACGCATGACGCCGAGCTTCCCACGCCCGGTGATTGCCGCTACATGCTGACCGGCCCGCAGGCTGGGCTAACCACGTCCACCACCAAGTCCACCACCAGCAACAGCAAGACGGCGACGACGACGCGACGACGACGACGGAGCGACGCCTGTCAACAACGGCAATGGGTGCCCATCGACCACGACCACGGGGTGATGCCAGCAACAGCAAGACGGCGGCGGCATGCCTTGGACACAACCACGACGACCACGACGGAGCGACACCCGTCGCCCGTCGACCACGACAACGGAGCGACACCCGTCGCCCATCGACCACGACGACGGAGCAACACATATCACACGGCAATGGGGCGACATCGACAGACGACGACAACTCGAATAGCGAACCCTGTGGCTTTTTACAAGTAGTTTACTATATATAGTACATTGTAACTTAGTACCAATAAAGTGCCTTATAAAACCAAAGCCTGCCAGTGGGACTAGTATTGGCACGAGTACTCGCGAGTACTCGCGCTCGGAAAAAGGTCAACTCGTACTCGCACGAGTATTCAGGCATGAGTACTCGCGGGCACGAGTACTCGTCACGTGACGAGTCACACTCGCGAGTCCACTCGTTTGGCAACACTCGTTGACATCCCTGACAGGGGCTACCCTCTCTCTTGGTTCGACGTATTCTTGTACAGCCTCGTCAGGCACTTCTGAGAAGTAGTAGTCGTCTACTTCGTCTTGACAGCCGTATTTTTCTCTCGCGTCGCCACGCGGTTCTTCGACGTATTCGTTAACCTCGTCAGGTTCTTCCTCGGAGTCTTGGCTATCATCATCGCACAAGGAGGGTGGTGAAGGTACTTCCCAATTATGAGAGTCCTCATCAATGGAGCTCCAATCTTCGGCGTCCGGATCTTCAGCTGTGGCGTATTCTTCTCTTGCGTCGTCACGCGGTACAAACTCTTGTACGAATCTCCGGATCGTATCCTCCAGGATGTCTTCGTCATCGTCTTCCATGTCCGTGGCACGCCACTCTTCTATTTGAGCCAGGCGTTCTTCAGCCCACTGGTCGACAGGATCTCTGAGCAAGGAAAGGAAAATTGTTGCAAGCTGGTATTGCGAGAATATTGGACTTAGCTGTCCGGACCATCGGTCCCATGAGTCCATAAAGTCGGGTGCGCGTTCGCAATCCCCATCGAACATCTGCGGCATCGCAGCCAGCCCAGTGTCTTCTTTGTCTTCCTCTTCAGCCAGTTGTTCTTGGGTGTCGGTGTCCCCTTCGGCATACAGCCGGTCTTCGTCTTCGCTTTGCCCTTCGTCAGCCAGAGTTTCCTCGGCAGGGTCTTCTTCGTCGTTCTCATTGTCGTTGTCAGCCAGAATTTCTTCGGCTATTTGCGCAGCCTGGGTTTCCCCGGCAAGTTCTTCATCTTCATCTTGCTCTACAGCCTGAGGGTCGTCCTCGGCAGCATAGATGTTGTTGTTGTACTCTTCAGGATGTTGTTCTTGATGACGGGCACTGATAGCCCAGATGTAGTCCGTTGCAGCCTGCTCGTAAGCGGCGGGATCTTCGTATTCTTCGTAGTCTTCATAGTGTTCTTCAGCCTGCTCGTAAGCGGCAACACTCTCGTCGCTGTTGACGTAGTTCTCGAGGGCTTGATACCGAGACATCTTGTGACAGAAAGGTAGGAGAAGCTTGACTTAATGTAACGTTCCACCGGACGTTCCTTCTTGCGGACTGCGCAAGGCTACTAGCGGGACCTAACGATCACAGAGGATGTCGACTTCACGTACTCGTTCAGCTACTAGCTCACAAGTGAGACGTAATAGCGTGGCCCAAAGGATGTGGACGGCGGTGATGGCCAGGAAGAGTAAGAGACGATCAAAGGCGATAGACAACCGACCAATGATGTAGAGGAGAGGGGTCGCGACAGACAGCCAGCGACGAGGATAAGCGGGAAAGGAGGGGATAGCAGACAGCAGCAAAGACAGCACACTGGAGCACAGCTAAGGACGAGGATAGGCAAAGAGGCAGACAGCCGTCTATTGCAATGCAGAGCCAATGAATCTAACAGCCAACGAATGGCAGATACAATGGGTGGACAATCCAAGAAGTCAAGCTTAGGTCTTCAGTGACCATAAGCCTCTCTACTTATACACATCCAAGGAGGTTTGAACCTCAGCTTGGAACTCCGAAACCCTAGTACACGGGTCCTAGGAATGAGTCACTATGAGTCAGAGATAACGGTCAGCCAATGGCGTAAGGCGCGCATGGCACGAGTCAGAGATAAGGAAACATGAGGCATACAGCCATCAAAGTCCAGGTACGATCGATATGAGTCACAAACACGAGGCGTTCTAGGCCGGTCCAGGCACAAGCTCATCTGGACCCATCTGGTGCAGGTCTAGCCAGGTCACGTGCCAGGGTCACGTGACGGGCGGGCGCTAAGATCACGTGTGCTACTCCCAGTATTCTGGATCACTTCTTTGAGCGCTTCCGGGTTCGTAGTAGTACTGCGTGGGAGACTTAGCTCTTTCGTGGATATGGTCAGCCACAAGTCTTGCTATTTCGGCCTCTTCTTCCACGTATTCTTCTGCGCTTTTTCTCCTAGCGGTGTTCGGGGTCTTCCCGTGGGGTGCGCGAGGGACTGGTCGAAGGCGAAACCTGTAACAGTGAAGGCATAAACAACAGCCCTTATATACAGGACGCTTAGCTAAGAATGGTCTGTGCGCACTGGTGACCCAAACACAATACATGTGGTCTGTGCGCCAGAGGGAGAAATGCCATTGGAGGGCAGAGAACAATAGCTGCCTAAAGCAGATAATACCAGTATCTTAAGAATAGAGAACAATAAGAGCCATATATGACTCTGACAATAAAGATAAACAAAGGTGGTCCATACAAGTCCGGAGAGTCCAAAAGAGTCCATAAGGGACAGATACCAGATATAGTATATGGGCTGACACAATCAGATCCCACGAGACATGTGACTTATACAGTCGCATCTCAACATGGAAAACCCTGGTAGTACTGTACGAGGGGTCTTTTTCGAATTCATTTGAGTGCGCCTTGGGGTACATGGCCATGTGCAATGACAACACGGATGCTTCCTGTCCCGATTGCACTCTACAATTTTCACCTGCAAGGTGCACTCTAATTTGGGAGTAACTTTCTCACCCTTGGGACTATCAAGGTGCAGATTATTAATAGTACTGTACATGTAC
>JAKEYF010000069.1:0-278642 GCA_021527775.1 Lactarius sanguifluus | reverse complement strand
GGTCTCGTACGAACTAGATCTTCCGAAGACGTGGAAATACCCCCGTGTTCCATGCGAACCTCCTCACAACCTATAAGGAGACGAACTCCATGGGGCTAAACTCACGCGACCTCCTCCTGACCTTATCGAAGGAGAAGAAGAGTTCGAAGTGAGCGCATGTTACAATCTCGCCTTCATGGCCGAGGGCGTAAGCTCCAGTTCCTAATCCAGTGGAAGGGATTTCCCATGAGCGCACGACTCGTGGGAACCGCTCGATAACGTCCGCCACGCACCTGACTTAATCGCCGAATTCTACCGCAAAATCCTACCGCCGAAGGGGCTGGACGAAAGATATAAAAGATGCACCCCTTCCGCCCACTCTCACCACCCATGATCATCCCGGAAACCTCATGTCTGACACACCACATCATCACTACCGTCCCTGTTCGCCCCCCGTCTCAGATCATTCTGAAAACCTGACAGTACCATCGCAAGAGGCTGGTATCCCCGTTATGGGATACGATGTCTACACCCCTACTCCCGCATCGTCACTCCCGACCCCCTACCGGAGTTCACCCTTGACCCAGAAACTTCACTGCCCACTGTTGTAGAACCGGCTGAGTCACCGGAGTCTCCTGAGCCCACGTCTCCACCCCCTCACCTCGCAACCCACACTGAGTACTCCACCAACCCGACCTCCCTCTCCCTCCATTCCCACCTGGCATAGACCACGTGTTCACCCCTCGCCCCACGGTTGAGCTCGCCGCCCCCGACCGCCGCTACGCCCTCCTTGACGACGAAGATGAGGATAAGTCAGGGGAGCCGGGCATCCCCTACTTCCTCAACGACCCCACCTCCCCACGCTTCCACCCGCTCATGATCGGAGAGCCGGGGAAGAAGGAGGTGGCACGGTATATCTATTACCGGAAGGATTATCAGGAGGTCGTAGGCACCATGGGCAAGGGGGAACCTTGCTACGTCACATCAGTCTATCTGCGTACCGTCCAAGCTAACCAACTCCCGCAACACGTCACGGACCAGCAGGTGGACCTATTCCACCCTCACGACCCTCGCCGCATCGTAATCGATGAGGTGCTTTCCTCTCTCCATTATCCCGCGCTCCACACCGACGTCTCCCGCCTGCGTACCTGCCTCGAAGCGCGGGATGCGCTCAAGGTGCGCCGGACGACCTTCGCAGGCTGGAGGCCGAGGCGACAAAACCAATTCCACCTCGACATGAACATGTCGAGCGTACGGAAAAGGTTGCAGTACGCCCGGATCATTCCCCCTCATCAGCGACCGATACGTGGAGCTGATGATTGAAACCTACTCGCCCCCCGCCACTCATCTGAGCTCCGCGCCGACAGTGCGGACGAGGGTACCCCTTACCACCGCGTATTGGAGGACCTAGCGAGATGCCGCGCCTTCAAGGGGAAAGGGCAGCACGCGTCGTCGCAGGTGTTACGAGTGCCGGTCCCTAGACCACCTCGTCAGAGATTGCCCCGAGCGAGGCGGCGAGACACGTGCCAGTGGGTGTGGCAGCCTCGCCCATCGCGTGGACGTCTGGCCTCATAAGGGCGACTTTCCCGCTGTCTGCCCGCTACGAGAATCCCACGCCGCGTACCCGCTGGTGTGGGAAGTGTCTCGACTTCATGGGCGACGCATGACGAGATCGACTGCCCTCAGTATGAGGGATGTCGGTAAGTGTGGCCGCAGAGGGCGCGCCAAAGTTTTTACGGTCTCACACACTGTCCCCATTCCCCCTCTCCTGATCCCGCTACCGTTATCCCCGAAGAGGACTGCTACTATACTAGCGACTAGTCGAAGTCGTGGCGGGACTTCGAGTCTGAAGGGGGGGTAAGGTTATGATTTTCCCTCGCTTTGGACTGTCCCTCTTCGTCTTGTGGACTCGTATTCTGTGTCGACTTTCTGTTGTTACTTTTACGATACGATCCGCTTCGATCCGCGCCTCGGCTTCTTATCTCGCGCCTAGCGCATGACCGTTACGACGCCCCGTGGCGCGACTTCCAGAACCCGCTGACGACTTCTGATCCACGCGTCGTCCCGCGGAATTCCCTTGTTCTCTTTCGTACTTTCCCCTTGTTAGCTCTCTAGGACCCGGATCCTAGGATCGCGCCTATGTTTGTCTCTGACAAACATCATGTACTAGTATATAAGTCTCACGCTACCTAGCTTGTACGGTAGACTTGACTTCTTGTGTAATACCACACCGCTGTCCATTTCTCACGAACGAACCCTTGAGTCGCACCTTCGCTTGACTCCCCCTTTTCGCTCGCCGCTGCGCTTGAGCCTGCCCCTGCTATTACCCTTGTGTCCACGGAGACCAAGTGGTACTTGTTCATCATGAACTGAGTCGTAACTGACTCACTCCTGTCCCGTTACCGTCCGTGACTTAACCGAAGTACACGTCGTACTTAACGCCCCTGTGGTGGCGTTACAGTCACAGCTCGTTGACTCATAACTAACATCCACATTTATACAGATATGCCGCCTCGTTCTCATCGAAGATGACATATCCATCCTAGATGACGCCCAACAGCCCCTCTGCTCTTTCCATGAGAAGTCCGTCGCCCCTCAATTGGCATACCATGTTGTCATTGGGTTTCCACGCCTCGATTGTGTATGCCCACCTGCCGTTTCTCCGTTTTGGAATACTGACCGGCCCCGTCCTAGCTTCCTTGGGATGGCCAACTTCGTTCGTTGTGTCACGCTCTCTCCTTTTTGCTTCTCACCCTCAAAACCATTGCAGAACATGTCACTACGTCGCCGGTCTCCACCCTCTTACGACTCCTCTCCACAACATGCCAGTTCGTTTGCTTCCTCAGAAGACCGACATTGTTCGTGACTTCTGTGAGGACGCCGACCAGTGCCACTTCTGGACATACGAGAAGGGACTTCACTGAGTACACCGCTGACGGGTCGCATCCCACACACAGACATCCTCAAGCTGCTCCTTTCCCCTCTAGATTTACTACAAAGCATGCCTGTTATTAGAGTACTGAATTAATACTGTGTGGTGTATCAAAAAAACAACTATGGCTGCCAAAGTGTTCGGGCTGAGACCCGCATCGCGACTGAAGTTGAGGACCGCCAGCTTGAGCCAGCTTCAAGCTAGAGCCATGAATGAGCCAGCTTTTTTGGCCAGCTTAGCTCAGCCCGGCTTAGTAGCCGCAGTGCCTAGGCTCAGCTCGGTCCAGCAAGCAATCCAGGCTGGCTTCTCACAGCTCAGCTCTGGCTCAGCCTGGCTATACGAGCTGCCAAAACACTAGCTCTGGCTATATTCAAGTGTACATATAATGGCCAGCTTTCAGAAATATTTATGACACTGCTCACCAGGGTTGTGAGTTAACTCAGTGGGTGTTGGCTCGGAGGGTTGCATATTATCACTCCGTTCCACATTGAAGGATGCTACGTGAGGGGGTAAGTAGATATCTGTGCATAGAGGCAATGGCCAGACTTACAGGAGTGTTGTGGTACAGATAGATGCTCTAAAAATTGTGCAGAGCCAATTCCTGCCTGTTCCAGACCTTCAGTATCAGATCCAGCAGGACCCCTCTGCACTAGAGATGTCAACGAGTGACACTCGCGAGTACGAGTACTCGTCGGAATTTTCCGAGGAGCGACTTGTACTCGACTCATACTTGTTGGTACAAGTACTTGTTGGTACGAGTACTCGTTGGCGTGGGTACGAGTACTCATCGGCGTGAGTACTCGCCAAATTCTTGGGACTAATACTTGTACTCACGGCACGAGTACCCATCTAAGCCACGAGTACTTGCAAGTGTGAGTACTCGTATTCATTCAGACAGTACGAGTACTCGTCTGAAATGAGTACTCTAAGGATATTCTTATTTTTGCCAGACCTAGCTACAAACATGTACTGTAAACACTAGCTATACTACCTATAATGCCCGCCGCACTGTGGCTGCCCCCTGCCGCCATCACGTACTATCGTCGTTCCGTGTCACCACCAGCCATTGTTGTCGTCGGTGTCGTCGTGGACCGTTGTCATCGTCGGCCATTGTCGTGGTGGGCCGTTGGTAAGCCGTTGTCGTCGTAAGCCACTGTCGCTGTGGGTCATTGTCGTTGTGGACCAATGTCATCTTCGTCTTCGTCGTCGTTGTCGTGTTCGACCTGCCTTGCCATGCCATAGTGTTGTCGTGGTCGACCCATCATTGATAGGGTGCCGGCGTGGGTTTGTCATTGTCGGGTGGCTGGCCACTTGCTGGTCCCACTGCCGTTGTCGTATACCAAGGTCGTACTGTAGTTGTAAGTTAGTGGTGGTCCGGTTGAGGGTAAGCAACTCACCAATAAGAGCGATGCTTCCCACGCCCGGTGATTGCCAGTTTCGCATATGAGGACCGGCCCACAGGCTGCTTCAAGCCACGTGCACTCGCAACAATACCACCACCAGCAACAGCAAGACGGCACCCGCGATGACAACGATGCGACGACAACGACGGAGCAACGCCCCAACCATTGCAACGGGGTGATGCCCGTTGACCACGACCACGGGGTGATGCCGGCAACAGCAAGACGGCGGCGGCAATGACGCCTTGGACGACGCGACAACGACAACGACGGAGCGATGCCCGTCGACAACAGCAACGCATACCTGTCGACTGCGACAACTGGGCGACATGGACGACATCGACCGATGACGACAACAACAGGGGAGACCCAGGCCGCAATGTCCAAGGCGACCAAGAAGGTGACGCATCGACAACGACGACGGGGGCAACAATGACCAGACGACGACGATGACGACACCACCGCACGATGATGGGCAACGGCGATGACAGCGCTGACTCGGACGACCACTCAGAAGGCAAGCCTTGTGGCTCTCTAGTAGTAGATTCCTTAGATAGATTGTAACTTGATACAAAATAAACTACTTTATGCAAAACTGTTCTTCCAACTTAAGTACAGGTGGGACCAATGGTAATGCCAAGTACCATGAGTACTCACGCTCAGAAAAAGACAAACTCGTACTCATGCTCACGAGTACTCGCAGGCGTGAGTACTCATCACGTGACGACTCAAACGAGTCAAACTCGCAAGTGTACTCGTTTGTCAACAACTCGTTGACATCTCTGCTCTGCACTGGATGCAGAGAAGGTGGTGGTGGTGGTAATTGTAAGACCGAACTGTTGTCAGTAATGTTGTTCAGTTCTTGAGCATAGTTCTCTTCCTCGTCATCTACATCGGAGGCAGAAGCATTCTGGTGCCATCTCCAAGCTGGGAGGTGCTCAGAGGTCTTCTCCACATCTGAATCAGCAAGCAGTTCACATGATGGATTCCAGATGAGGGGAGTCTGTCCATCTTCCTTCCGCTGCCTCTAGAGTTTGAAAGTCCGGTTGAGTCCGGTTTTTTTCCCAATTTGTCAGCAACCGGACCAAGACCGGTTGGTCCTCCAGGCCAGAACAGCGTGACCACAACCGAACTGTGGCCGACCAGTGTTCACCGGTTGCAGCACCATCCTCAACTCCTCTCAACCAGTTGTAACCCAACCCAGTTGCAGTTGGTTGCAGTCAGTTGGGACTGGTTGGGACTGACTAGAACTGGGGCACCATACAGCTTACACTGCAGTCGTGTGTAATTGTTAAAGTAGCACTAAACAATGTAATTACTTCTAACTAATAAATATACAGCCCGCCACATCCCCCCCACCACCATCTGTGTTGTTGTCGTTGCTGCCGTGGTCCGCTGTGTCGTATTTGTCGTTGGGATGGTCGTCATCGTTGCTGCCATGGCCCGTTGTGTCACGTCTGTTGTCTGACTCCTTGGCCTCCCATCGTGTATTGCGTCATATGTTGTGTGACCTGTGTCGCCATCGTCACCGTCGTCGTCGCCATCGTCGTTGTTGTTCAGTGTTGCCTTGCCGGTCTTCACCTTGCTGTCGCCGTGTTGAGTTGGAGTCGGCACCTCGCACCTCGCCTTTGCAGCCCAGGCGACGCAATCGGACTTGTGGTGCCAGTGGTGGGGCAGTGGCAGCGTTGGTTGGAAGCTTGATTGGCTCAGATCGGCGAAGTCGTTGATGATGTCGTCGTTGTTCGTTGTTCTGGGTAAGCACTCGGCCGTCACAGCTAAGTCACAGTTCCCTAAAGCGTGAGTACGTGTGAGTAATGAATGGCCCGGGTACTGCTGGTTTGTTCGCTGCATGTGCACTATCTATTACAACCTGCATCAACAACGACCGACCACGACCACGACTCGATGCACCTCCCCAACGCAGCCCCAGGCTGCACTGGCATGTGCTACCAACTGCCACCAGCCCTGCCAATGCAGTGGCCCCAACCACAACAACGGCGGCAACAGCGGTGACGGCAACCATGACACCACGGTCCATGACAAGGCAACGTTGACTGCCACAATGCCCGGGCGATAGTCGACAGCAAGGTGGCAACAACAGTGGCAGTGTCAATGGCAACGGCAACAACAACAGCAAGACCGACAACAACAACAACAACAACAACAACAACAACAACAGCGACCGACGATGGTGACCGACGATGGTGACTCGGACAGCTACAACTACAACTATGACTACGTGACACGACAATGACAACAGCAGCAAACATTCTCATAGTCATTAGCTTAGTGTAGCTAGTAGTAGTGATGTTTTTTTGTATATTACAGCCTCAAATAAAATATGTTTTGAACTATAGTACTGCACCCATAATCGGGTTGCAACCGGTCAAAGTCGGTTGCAACCGGTTGGAGAATGTGACGTAATCACAGCAACCGCAACCGCACATTTCTGTGCCAGGCCCCAACCACAACCAAAAGTCTGGTTGTTTCCAGTTGTGGTCTGGTCCGGTTTCAGTTTTTTCCAGTTCAAGTAACTGGACTTTCAAAGCCTAGCTGCCTCCAGTAGATAAGCAGGTCATGCACATCATTCAATCGGATCTTTGAGGGGTCTGCCCACTTAAACCCAGGTGGATAACATTCTTCCTGGATCCAGGCAGTTGGAGTTGTTGATAGCTTTGCCCATGGGATGGTGGCATAAGGCTTACCGGAGATGAACCCTAATGATGTCACGATCACGTGACATGAAGCGGAAGTATTTCCCGTTTTGGACTCATGACGCGAGTTCTGTTTTAGGACTGTGACTCCTAGGGCTGAGGGCTGACAGCTCAGCAATGATGATAGCCTTATGCTGCTGGCACGTATGTGTCTCCCTGAAAATAGTACAGAAAAATACCAGTTTGTAAGATATATAAACAGCTGTAGTCTACCTTGTAGTCTCCATCTTGGTCTTCCAATAATATAGCCCAAGTCTCAAAGTCAAAGTTCGACGCTTTTCTGCTTAGATAAGCGACCCGACCCACCGGCCCGACACCCCGACTTGAAGCGCACTCGCTCCAAGAATAGTCCCTAGGACTGTAAACGCACGCTAAGTCGTTAGACTCTAAATTGAATACACGTACGTCTTGAAACGATCCGGGTGATCGTAACAAAAGACCAAGATCCCTTAACCGACCCCGCGCTCGTTGCGCGGACACCGACTCCGACCTCTAGTGCTTGGAGCAGCAAGCAAAGACAAAGCGACCGACTCCGACAGACACGACAGACACTGCGAACCTTGCACGGACAGTGGAATTAGATTCCCGCGTAGCACAAACGACACCATGGCTAGCCAACGACTAACCATCTACAACAACGACGCTCTCGCAAAACGACTGGTGCGGGAGTACACGACAAAAGGGGAAGGTATGACTCGTAGAGACGAGATATGTCTCATCATCGCCCTAATGCAGCGTTCCGAAATGCAACCGACTCGCGGTCACACACGAACTCGAGCAAATGCCCGACGAGGTAACGGCCAGAAGAGTGCCGCGACACCTACGACACCTCGCGCAAATAGCGCGCACGTCAACGCCGGCAAGGACGGTAACAGATACGCTTTGCTCGACCCCAATGCCACCTGCGACGACGTCTCAGCAACCGCGACAACGCACGGTTGGACAACAGTAACCCACAAACGAAAACGGACGCCGGGCAAAGACGAGACGGCAACCTCGTCGAGATTCGACCCACCAAAAGGTAGCCCACAGTCACGGTGTAGAACGACCTACAAAGCCGAAGCCCACGTGGCAGAGTCCACGTGTGGAGACGCACGTATCGAAGTCGAAGCCTACGCAGATAAACCTGCGTATGGAGACGCACACGCACAAGTCGAAGCCCACGTAACGGAGTCTACGTGCGGAGACGCACGCATCAAAGTCGAAGCCCGCGCAGATGATCCTGCGCGCGGAGACGCACATCCATCCCCCATCCCGTCACCCGATCCCGGGGTGACACCGCTCACGAAACGTCTCGACGCGCAGTCTGACGTTCTCGGGGAGGCTCGTGTGCGATCGCCTCGGATGCTGCAGCTGCGAAGGAAGATACGGGAAGCAACCAATGTCGAGTTGACCCCACCTGAGCCATCACATCCAGACATCCCGTCCGACGAGCAGCAGGCGCGAACAGAGACCGCCGAAGCCGAAGCCCCCGTAGGCGAACCTACGGGAGGAGACGCACACCCATCGTCCTTGACACGCGAGACCAACGCAGCACCGCGCGAGGGCAACAGAGCAGCCCTCGACGGTAACAGCGCAGATTGCGAAGAACTTGACCAAAGCGCACCAAGCTCACGCATACGATCGCCCAGGTTACGGGAGATGCGTAGACAAGTATGGGCAGGCGCCGCGGAAACCTCGCAAGCCAAGGGAGGCGAGGAGGCAACTCCCTCGAACCGTGCAATGACAAACGACGCAGAAAATCACAACCTCCCGGATGACGAACAAACGTCGAGACGAGGAGACGCGCGACGCACGATAGACCCTATGCGCAGCGCCGAACGTTACTGCCAGACCCTCGGACTCCTCACAGAGGAGGAGAGACACGAGGCGATCTCCCGATACCTCATGGAGGGACGGTGGACCCACTGAGGACGAGGGGGACGTCTCGGTCGAACCCACACCGGACAACCTAGGAGAAGACGACCCCATCGCGGCCATCAACACGCTTACGACGAAGAGCGGGGAGAGCTACAAGAGATCCTCTCCACAGACAATACCCCACTCACCAAAACAGATCTGGGGAAGATACTGATGCAAATCAGAGGACGTCGAAACCGCGACAGCCCGACAGCACGCGAGGTGAAAACGCGTCCCGCAATCAATTCATCTGATAGTGATGACCGCCCAGAGATATGCAGAGGAAACACGGACCCCGCGGTCTCGACCACCCCCGTTCACACACCCGAACCAACCCAACTCCCAAACGCGCAGGCAAACAAAACGATAGCACCGGGCGACACTCTTGATGACGAGGAGTTGTGGGACGCCCTTACACGGGACGACCGGGAAGAGATGTTGAGTCAACTCCTAGGGGACGCCGACGCCGATGACGATCCGCCGAGAAGAAGCGACGCGCGATACGGATTTCGCGTACGGGCCATGTAAACTCGAAGACCCAGACAACGCGGAGGACACCCTCTCCGACTTGCTATAGCGGACTCACAAATCGCACGTACAGAGCGGGATACTGGGGCGACGAGGAAAACGGACCTTCATCTGGAAAGCGACGACGACAACGGCGTATCGGACTTCGGTGAGCAAGAACGAGACGATGCCCAATTCCTCAGAAGCGAAGAATGCGGCAAGTACGAGATCTCGCTACAACGCGCATACCCGGTCAACCTAGCCGTCCATCTGCAGCACGAGGACGACAAGTCCGTTTATAGTGAGGAGGGTAATGAGGAGGACGACGAACTGGCCATCAGAGAGAAACGGCGGCGACAGCAGAGCAACCGACATCGACGGGCAAGGACAGTACGACGCCCAGCCCTTCATCGAAGAAGGACACGACGAGGACGACATCAGAAAAGAGATGGAGCAGGGAGTTGCACGGTCTAAAACGTGCGTACTATTTCACAGCTACGCCCGCAGCACCACTCCCGCTGCACGATCACGGGGAGGCGCCAGACAAACCTGCGGGAGGAAACGCATATCGTTCGAGCTCACGGCCGAACAACCTCGAGTCGACTCGAAAGCGCATCACCTCAACACCCGTTCTTCAGAATGAGCAGCAAGAGGACTTGAGCGGCAACGACGTCAGACTCACACCAGCCGTCCTACTACCACCCATCGTACCCGCTCCCATCGTGGCCATGGCTGCCCAACCCCTCACCGGCGCGTTCAAACCAGCAATACCAACAACAGTTCACCGACAACCGCACAGAAAGCGAAACAATTCCTTCAGGGATTCTGACAGTTTCGCCGCAACAACCGAACGCACGAGAGTGTATTGAGCCCGTACTTACGAGTCGGGCTCGCATGTAGCTTCGTACGTGGCCCCGTCGTAAACGATTGGGTAGATCTAATGGAACATATGCTGGACACCGCCACCCAACGAGCCATGAACCCCATCGCAGAGACGGATGAGGTCCTCTGGACTGATTTCGAAACGGCATTCAGGACGGCAGGGACGGATGCCCTCAGCAAACAACACACGTACCAACAACTCACCACGCTCGTAATGAGCGGGGACGACGTTGACGGGTACATCGCCACGTTCGAGAGGCTCACCCTCGTCGCCGAATGGCACCGCGACGCAAGCGGGACGATAAAGTTCTTCCGTGAAGGACTCACCAACAAACCGTACTCAGTGGACAGACCGCGTGAAGGAGAGGGATGGAGACCAGCGCGCTCCCTGCCATTTACGCTAGATCCGAAGGACCGACCCACCATGCTCGGGCTGGAGAGACAGAGACGCCTACCGACCCCAGACGACACAATCGGTCCAGCATCAACGCCCGATCGCGATGAACGAACGGACGACCATACAGGCCGTCCCATGCGCAAACTAGCGTACCACGACAGTCCGCAGACCCCAGCGGTATCTGTGCCTTACCCCGGGGTCGTCCCAACCGTCCCGTCATGTGCATCGGGGGTCCGATACCACACGGGGCCGTCGCCCACCGGCCACAGACCGAGTCCGGCGACAGATCTGGCCCGCGTTCTATCCCGCGTGGTCATCATGGAAGCTGACTGCCTAAGGAGGGGGGTAAATTCACCGTTCCCAGGTTCATCGACGGTGGCCAGAACGAGGCAGGACACGAATCCGACAAACGATGCCGACGGTATCACGGTTACAGGCGAGACGACGGCGCTGCAGAGCACACAGCCAACGAAACACGACGTCGTGCGCAACTGGGAGGATACGCGACGCCTGCAAGGCTACGCACTCGTAGGGGCGGTACACGTATACCAGGTTATGTTCAAGGAACACGACTTTCAGAGCGCGAATGTCGCGATACAAACCACGCTAACGATCTATACCCACAGCCAGACAACTGGTACCATGGTCGACACCGACAATGAAGCAGAGTACATCATCCCGGTTTACAACGACTTGGCGACGCCACATGGCATCGCCAGACAAGACGACGACATCAGTCACCTCGACTGGCTACAGCTAGTCCTCGTCTCGCGGAAACACCTTCCCGAAAACGACATGGACACATACGAGCCGTACAGATCAACGTCCTCGAACCCCGAGGAAGGATACTCGGAGCAAGTGGACGTGGACCTCGATCCGACGCACGACTCAGAATTCCACATGCCGAGGTCAAAAGAGGAGACGAGACACGATTCAAAATTCGGGCGTGATAACCACCCGTGGCGCACCAACGCCACGGACACGCTCCACCTACGAAAACTATTCCAGACCGAATACACAACGTCCAACCATGCACAGGCCTTACACCTTTCGACAAAGTGGTACGAGGCACACGACTACGCGATCACACAGACCGGCCGTACAAGGCTCGAGAAGGGGGAGAACGACAGACCGAAACTCACGTCCACAGACAGAGGCAGCGCCGAGCCAGGGGCTGCGTCTGAAGACCGCCGGTTCAGGCAAGGGCCACTTGCTTCATCAACGAAGACGACCCACCACAACCCCGGCCACGGCCATGAACTAGCAACAAGCAGCGCAGCCTCACCAGTTGGACCACTCAACAATGCCCGACAATACGTATTCCCCTGTCACACCCTGGAACAACCTCGCGACCCCGACGAGCTCGCGACGTATCCGACAATCCACGATCGTAACGATGCTCGACAAGTCGACCCAACGCGGGCTAACCGGCCGAGAGGATCACAGTGGCACCACCCCTACGACTCGGCGGCCATACGAGTCTCCACGCGTATGAGTCGCGCCGGAGAGCAACCTCGCAAATGTGACGGTCGAGTACACGAGAAACGACACTGCCCGCAGAAACGACGCGGCACGCTCTGCAACAGCCCGGAGCACGCACCCTTCGAATGTATCTTCCCCCACAGCAACTGGCGACCCACGTCGCCATGCCGCGTCAAAGCGAAACATGCACACGTCAACGACAACGTCGGATGTCCATGGCCGAACAACGTCTCGAAAACACCACAGATCCAGCGCACGGAAGTCAACATCGCTCCCTCAACACTCATCACCCTCTCCCCACCGACAGTCGACCGTGCACGAGAAAACGCTCAACGTTTGGCACGGCATCGTGTTCGGTGGTGACTTAAACGACAACGCCACGTCATCGGTAGCTCAGTGGCCCGCAACGACGCCCAGTCCCCGCAGTCCACTGGCACTGTTGGGGACGAAAGGAAGACTCGAGCATGACCCGCAGCACGTGACCGCGATCACTTCAAGTCTCGCGAGGCCATCAACACTTGCGGCTATCAATGCCAGCGCGGTGACATCCGAACCCGACATCACCCACGCGATTCCACCTTCCACTGTGGATTCGACTTCGCTGCACAAGCGAATAGCAGGCCTCGATCACACCCACGAAGACTACGCTAAAAACAGCCGAGAGCCACCTACTCTGGCCGAGTTGGGCATCAACACCACCCGTCACCCGGTCGGACCTCGTGGCGAGACCTCAGATGCTTCGGATCATGGCGACCAACGAACCGTCGACCCCACCAACAATTCCCCGGGCCACTTACAGTACCAACGCGCGACGCTCCATTACCGCGGTCACGAGACGAGCGCCACGATCCCAGAAACGGAGGCGCCACGATCCACGACGACACGCAAAGGGTCAAACACCCCGGCTACCGCATCCCGCGCCCATGCAGCTCGCGGACGCCGTGTCCCGACGCAAGTCACCAAGCACATCATCCGACGACAACGCCCCGTCTTGACATTCCCGACCACCATGGCTTTCGCTTGCGCGACCCGCGGACCTCGTGCCTCAACGCTACGACCGTTTGTCACCAACCACACCAGGACGCGCACCCACCCCACGCATCAGACCAACAGTTACGACCTGATACCGACCAACACGTGGGAGACAAACCACTGCAGAACGCTTGGCAGAACGCCTCGACCGACACGCGCGACCCGCGGGTCGATGAACCCACACCGCCACAGTACGAAAATCCTACGATGACACCGACCACGCGCGACGAACAAGTCTACCGACATTGCGGTCATCACCCACCAACGCCACATTCAACACCGCCAACGCCGGAGCCGCGTAATCGCGCTCCCGACTGCACGCCCTCCGACAAGACGCAACGCATCGCCGTTCCACACCTCGACGTCGCTCCCGACACCAGTGCTACCAACCCGACCGACCGCTACACCCTTCGACCGAGCAACTCGCGTGCCCCACGCCCTGACGTGCGTCACGCCGAGACACCGAGCCACATGGTCGAGACACAAGACGCCGATCATCCACCAGGCCGCGGGAACGCGGACGCGTCACCAGGAGTAGGAGTGACAGGTACGATGATATTATCGATTACGACTGCGGTATCAACGAGCAAGCGTTCGGGACGAACGAACCAAGAAGGGGGCGTATGTCACGATCACGTGACATGAAGCGGAAGTATTTCCCGTTTTGGACTCATGACGCGAGTTCTGTTTTAGGACTGTGACTCCTAGGGCTGAGGGCTGACAGCTCAGCAATGATGATAGCCTTATGCTGCTGGCACGTATGTGTCTCCCTGAAAATAGTACAGAAAAATACCAGTTTGTAAGATATATAAACAGCTGTAGTCTACCTTGTAGTCTCCATCTTGGTCTTCCAATAATATAGCCCAAGTCTCAAAGTCAAAGTTCGACGCTTTTCTGCTTAGATAAGCGACCCGACCCACCGGCCCGACACCCCGACTTGAAGCGCACTCGCTCCAAGAATAGTCCCTAGGACTGTAAACGCACGCTAAGTCGTTAGACTCTAAATTGAATACACGTACGTCTTGAAACGATCCGGGTGATCGTAACAAATGAGCATATATACATATGTGAAGCAATACAATGTAGATCATGGGGGCGACTCACTAATATGGGTGGTGCACATGGAGCACTTTGGAGCCCTCGTCAGACCCTCCATCTCTAATAACAAGTAGAGATATCTGCTCTGGATGTCTATCCATTGGTCCATAGGTGCCTACAAATGATCTGAGCTTTGAGGATGAAAGGCATTTCTGTCACATACATGTAATTGGGGTTGTGTGTCCTCAGCTTGAATGTCATGCACATCAGCTTCATATGGTTCTATGAGTTGGGGGGTGTCCGATTCATGCACTGCCTGTGTTGGATGGCTAGACTGTGCTTCAACCACCTTGGCTTGGCATGAAGCCTGGCCTGACCGTGTCTGCTTGGAAGAATGGAATGGGACCTCCTCAACAGTGGTTCGGAGTCCCCGCTTAGACTTTGTTGTTTTAGAGACAACCTCAGTAACGTCTCCCATGGGAATGGAAAAGTTGTTCTTGCAAGGCATGATAAACAATGTGTTGATGAACAGTACACATGTAGGACATACTCACAGTGAAAAAGTAGACTGTGGTGAGATATGAGGGTGGTACTGGAAGCAGCAACAGAGTAGATCAAGCAAGTGAAGCAGATGGAAGTCTGGCACACAACAGATGAGAACTGGTGTTATTACAAGAGAGGAGACATACCTGGCACACAACAGATGAGAACTGGTGTGGTGCCAGAGCGTACAGAGTACTCTACTTATACTATACAGAGGTGTGACATTAGTACAACACAGGTAACATAGAGTCACAGAATACAAGGAGCGTTGTTCTACAGACGGACACAAAGGAGTGTGTAAATGGAGAACAAGGCGCAAAGAACAAAGAAGGGCTAGACTATGATATCATAGTGACATCACAATAAGAATAGAACAAAAAGGAATGAGTACAAGGACGAAATACAATAGGAGTCCAGAAGAGTCCATGATGTCATTGTACAGTGATGTCATAGATAAGAAAGTCTGAGATTGTAAAGATCATAATAATCTAATCTACATAAGTCCAATATATCTTATCTAAAGCAGTCCGTTATCTGCGTGTCCATTGAGCCGCTAAGTGCGCACAGGTCACTTATCAACATGTGTATGGAGTATGGAGTGAGGAGGATGTGGATAAGAGTGGTTGGAATGGTATGAGTCCTCTCCCTTATTAAATTCACTTAGACCACATTAGATATTCCATGCATTGGGATCATAGCAATTCTAATCTGAAACGTAGAATGTAGAACATATTACAAGGATGTGATGTGTTCTATGTCATAGAGGATGCCCCAATATCACCCTTCCCATCATCACAGTTTGGTCCTAAAGACATCTCTGACATGTGAGGGGAATGTCCTTGATATTGGCTGTCTTGTGTTTCACTTGTCACTTGATTCAGTGTCTGACACATCGATTCCCTCTGTTTCACATAGTGCCCTTATCATAAGGTGGATGTCCCTAAGATCCATGCACATCTCCTCCATCTCAGATATGAGGACCTGCCTCCTCCTTGAGACATCAGATTAGTTGAATGGTTTCATTAGTCAGGTACATACCACACCCTCATTGGTTGAGTGTGCTTGATTGGAATATGGTTCCATGAGTCTGGTTTCAGACTAATGGTTTCAGCATTGGAATCCGATCCATACATATCGTCTTCATCGAAGGACTTTGCATCAGAGGATGAGCTGTCTATGGGATCGGAAAACATGGTGGGTGAATGTCTGGAATAGGGACAGGGAGTCCGCTTATGCTTCAGATGGGAGCCCCTATTCCTTCTATGAATAACCAGTTCTGTAGGGATGGGTCCATGGCTTGGGGAAGTGAGTGAGGTGGAGGGTACATGTTTACCCTTTGTTGTGGAAGACTGCATGTTGTATGGGGTAGTGCACACCTGTTACATGGTATAAATAGCTGTTGATCAATCTACAAGATGCAGAACATGGATACCATGTGTTGTGCATGGGCATCTGGTATTATCCTGATGCACCGGACTGCCCTGACAGGTCACATGACCATCTCTCACACACAGATTGGAGGCAAAACCACTGCATCACATGTGTCAACAAAGTCTGGAGTATATGTTACATGTAACTGCGAAAACATTGGATCATGCTTGGTGTGTGTCAACCCTAGATCATAGATCCATGGATGATTGGGACAGGTATCTGGTGTATCTGTCTGTCTCATGCAACCCTTGGATGCACCTGGGCCCCCCGACAATCACATGACCATAGCCACTTGACATTGGACCCTGTTGTGTCATACATGTGTGTGGTATCTGGTGTATCTGACCGGACCCCCCGACAAATCACATGACTGTAGCCACTTGGCATTAGACCCGTTGTGTCATACATGTGGTATCTGGTGTATCTGACCAGGACCTCCCGACAAATCACATGACCTGTAGCCACTTGGCATTAGACCCGTTGTGTCATACATGTGGTATCTGGTGTATCTGACAGACCGGACCCCCCGACAAATCACATGACCATAGCCACTTGGCATTAGACCCGTTGTGTCACACATGTGTCAAAGAAGTCTGAAGTATATGTTACATGTAAATGTGAAAACATGGGATCATACTGGGTGTGTCTCAACCCTCAATTATGATAGTAGACCCATCAACGATTGGAAAAGTACGGTTATCTGGTGCATCTGATGCACCGGACCTCCCGAAAGATCACATGAACATATCCACTGGTGTTGAAGCAGGGACCCTGAACCATTGCGTCACTGATATATCTGAAGTATGATGTCTGTATTAAAATATAACTTCCAAACCTTCTTTGAATATCTGATGTCTGTGGCTGGACAACATGGTGATCGCAATAGGCATATCACCCAATTCACCGGACTGCCCGGTCCACACATTGGATGCTCCAAAACTACACGAATGATCTCATCTTGTTGCATACATAGGTCACATATTGATTCCATACCTTGGAATGTTTGATGCCTGTGTCTGGACCACATCGTGATTTCAACCTTGATAGGGTTCTAGAGCGTGCATCCGATCCACCGGACTGCCTGATATATCAATGCACCCATTGATATTGATAGTCCCAAACTATGTCATCATGTTTCATGCATAGGTCACATGTTGATTCAATTGATTTATCCATTAATGGATCACATCGTGCCTATAGCATCCAACAGTGCTATATCAGTAGAGTCATGAAGATATATTGACCCTCATTTAATCAGAGGGTCCCAGAATGTATTTACAGTGTGCACATCCAACAGACAATGTTCAGACCACATACAACGTTTGAATCACATGTTAGGCCACAGCACTAGCTGAGGATGATCTGCCTGACACTCCAGATGGGGTCAGACGTCCCCCTGAGGCCACACGTGCCTCAACGCTTCCCCCTGCGTTGCGAATCAGAGCAAGACTCAAATTCGGATCATATAATAACTCACCAGATGGTTGGCGACAGTGTTCTGAAGGGGCACTGGAGTAAGAAGAAGTGGAGCGAGCGTCGGAAATACCCAGGCCAGACATCCGAGCTCCAACTGATGATGCTGAAGCTATGCTGGGGGATATGGAGCGGTGATTGGATGGGGGCCCTCCAACACCAGGAATCGACGTTGGATCGATCCCCTGGACATCCAGAAGTCTCCCAGCCATGAGGTGAGTATCATGCGAGTCCTGACGCACATTTTGGATCTCCAACAGAATACGAACGACCTTCTCATTGGTGTCACGATTCATGGACTCCAATGCATCCATTCTCTGCTCCAGTGCGTCCACACGGGAGTCCCCGATGGCTACCAAAGTGATGTGGGCATTGATTAGTGTGTGAGCGTGTTCTGAACATTTAGGATGCACCAGGGGTCCCTGCGCCACTGGTCCGCGCTTCCATTGCACGGTGCAGAGGGACAGCCCATGCTGGGGCAGGGTTACATACCTTGTGCTTTATTGTGCAGCACACACATGAAATCGACTGGGTATTGGACTGCGCCTGGCATTCATCTACATCAGCCAGTCCACAGGGGCCACATTGGTCCTACAAATCATATATCAGTGTACATTGGATGCACAACAATAAGCTGAGAGCACTCACCTTTCCATAGGTGATAACTGCAGAAGCCTCTATGCGCTGACATTGGGTGGGTCTAGGGGGGGATGCCTGCTCCACTTCGACCCACGGAACATTGGACTTTCGTGGGGTGGAGCTATTGGACTCCCCCTCGGGAATGTCCAGGTCAGCACAGCGCTTCGTACCTCTTAGTGCATATGGGGGATTGGATGGGGCAGAGGGGTCCACCATCGGTTCCTGTATGGCACGTGCTTTACCCTTGCCACGTGTATTGTGCGTGTGCGATGGCAGTGGGGGAGAAGGGGGAGGAAGAGGGCTGGGAATGGCCACTGAAGTCAGTGAGATATTTTCGATAGCAGCTGTACATAAAGATGTGAATGAGTACAAATCGATGTAACAATTGGGACGCACCATCTGAGGTCTTCTGCACTTCAGGGTGCGCCTCAAGCCACCACAGTTTTGTTGGATGAAGGCCCTCCAGATACGAGTTGAGCTGAAGTGATGACAGTGACTCATGCCACTCCGGGTTCTCCACCAGAACTGTTTCACATAGCTGGGTAATGTATTGAGTTGTAAGTAGAGGCCAGTTGGGGCTGCGGTTCTGATCCTCTGCATTCTTCCACTCTGCTCCAACAACCTGGATGATAGGATGGAGGTGTGGCATCTTGGAGCCTGCCCTATAGGTGTTAAATATTGTCTGTATTGCTTGCTGAATAGTGTAGCATCAGACACATTACATAGGAATATAGGGTATTAAATCAACTCACTATTTCTCCTTTGATTTTCCCATCCATGTATTCCAGTTCCTTGGAGGATGTCAGGGTGTCCTCCACACGTTTCATAGCACACATAAGCTTGGCTGCTATTGTGAGCAGCTGACTCTCATGCTTTGTCAATTCAGATGGGGGTTTCCTAACCATGGAGTTTGGGTGTGCAGAATGTCGCAGGACTGACTCTGAAACGTGTTGGGTGCCCCACTACTGATTACCGATCTACGGATGTGGGAATACTGCCATGTGATTCACCCAGATAGAAGCAATTGAACATATTTGGATAGCATTTGACAATGGTAATGATAATTGAGATTTGATACAGCTGAATGGACTTTATCGGACTTGATTGCATTGAAGTGCTTCTCTGCCTGTTCGAGTTCATATATATTTGCACTGGGAAACGACACAGACTGTCATCAAATATGTCTGATATCTCTCGCATCTCACGTTCACAGTCCTGTGGAACTGCGGGCACCCCACCGTCGCAGCAGCCCTCTCCACAGCCACAGCCTATGGGCCCACCACAGCAACAATGCCCTCCATCTACCGGGGGGTCCGATAACTTTGACTTCCTGTCTAGGATGCCTTCACCTGTTGTGCCCCTTCCATCGGTTTCTCGTCCTTCGGACGTCCCACATGTGAGTAATCAAATGTACTACTTGAATGAAGTTCTGACATATATTTGTGCACCAGTAGGAAGAGGGTAAGCATAAGAAGAAGCGCTCCCCATCCCCACTTGGCAGCTTCCTGGATCATATCCCAGCTTTGCAAAGGATTTTCCATGACCCCCCTGAGGTCCTGGAAGCCCCCACGCATCATCCAGAGATAATATCTGTAGATGAAACGCCCTCCACGGGTGCCCCAACCCCAGCAACACGTCCTCTCACTTCAAGTGTATGTTACTTCAACCATTATTCATACTTGGTTGACACATCATTTCACACTTCCAGACATCCAATACCATGGACGTTGATGACATGGGTAGTGGCGTTCGCCATGGCCACATTCCCTCTGGGACGGACACTCCAAAATGCAAGGTACGCATGTGTTATACTTCTGCAACTATTCAATTAATATCTACAATGTGTTAAGGATGTGGGGAAGTCCGTCCCTCGTGCACGGCCATCTTGTTTAGCCCCAACACGCACTATTACCCACTCTATAGGTGTCACCCTTCCTGCATCCCCGATGTCTGAGGATCTAGGTAGCATTGAGTCCCGACTTGAGTGATGCAAGATAATCCTCACAGAAGCATGGGATGACCTGAGAAATCTGCAGGGTCAGCTCCAAACCTTCGACGATGGACTCTTCAAGGCACTGTTTGATCTGGAGGGCATGGCTAAGTATTTGGAAGGGGAAGAAGTATTCGCAAAGGGAAGTCAGAATCCATAGCGCACACATGTATTGTATTCTACTTGTATGTGTTCCAAATGTTATAACAAGTTGTGGCCTTATCTGTCTGCGAATTCAGAGTGTCCGACACCACCCCACCTGAGATATTGATACTCAACATTGATACTCATATGTCCTTATAAGGAGACCTCCCATTTTCCCCTTAAATCTATTGCACACAGTGTTTGCATCATATTTGCATATATGGTGTGCTTCATGTAGATATCTATGACATACTCCATCAAGATTGGGAGGTCCGCACTCGATGCACAACCATATCTGGCCAAGCATGAGACATGTAGTATTCTGTACATCATATCCGTATTGGCCATCCAGTGTGTGCAGTGTATGTTTCATGATGGTATATATGTTGTGCTCTGTGTAGCCGTCTATGACATGACCCATCAGGATCGGGAGGTCCACACTAGATGCACAACCATATGTGGCCAAACATGAGACATGTAGTATTCTGTACATCATATCTGTATTGGCCATCCAATGTGTGCAGTGTATGTTTCATGATGGTATATATGTTGTGTTCTGTGTAGATATCTATGACATGACCCATCAGGATCAGGAGGTCCACACTCGATGCATGATCATAGGTAGCCAACTATGAGACATATATCTCCCATCTGTTTTGCATCTGTTTCGTGTAACATCTATCAATCAGAAATGCACTTTACACCCATCTAGACTCGTCACATCTCTCCACACATATCTGCTTGTGTATACCTATTTTATCTTTGGGGTATCCTGAGACATGGTGTGTGTGGGCACACTTTCTGATCTGACGCTTCAATATTACTGGAATGTATTTAAGTACCTGTGCACTCAGTATTAGAGATGTCAACGAGTTGTCATCAAACGAGTCTACTTGCGAGTGTGACTCGTTTGTGACGAGTACTTGTGCCTGAATACTCCTGCGAGTACGAGTTGACCCTTTCCCAAGCGCGAGTACTCGCGAGTACTCATGGTATTTGGGGTCAATACCCATGGTCCCAGCCTTTAGTTTATCATAGTTTTGCAAAATAAAAATTATTGTCTATCGAGTTTATACAATGTATCTAAAAGCTACATAGCTCGCCATCCGAGTAGTCGTCGTGGTCGCTCGCTGTCGTTGTCGTTGTTGGCAGCAGCGGACGTGTGGTTGGTCTTGCTGTCGCTGTCGATGTCGGTCGATGTCGCCCAATGCTGTCGTCGAGTCGACGGGCATCGCTCCGTCGTCATCGTCGCCTTGTCCAAGGCGTCGTGGACACCGCTGTCTTGCTGTCGCTGGCACACCCCGTCGTCATGGTCGACGGGCGTCGCTCCGTCGTCGTCCAAGGCATTGTCGTTGTCGTCGGCGCTGCCGTCTTGCTGTTGCTGATGGTGGTACTAGTATTGTTGTAAGTGCACGTGGCTTGGCCCAGCCCGCGAGCCAGTCCGCATGTAGCTGGCAATTACCGGGTGTGGGAAGCTCTGTGCTTTACTGGTGAGTTGCTTACACACGTGAGTTCCTTACCATCAACCATGACGACTACGACCACAACCGCGACCGCGACGACCGCAGTCGCACACACAACGATAAACAAACCTCCGCCGGCGGGTTGACCACGGCGTTTAGCGAAGTGACGACACACCAGCGTCGACGGCAAGGCAGGTCGAACAAGATGACAACAACAACAACAATGGTCCATGACGACAACGACAGTCCACGACGACAATGGTCCATGGTGACACCAACAGCGGTGGGGGCAACGACATGGCAATGATGTTAGCGGCAGGGGGCAGCGACGCTGCGGCGGGCATCGTTTACAATACCTTGTTTGTAGTTAGCTACTATAGTACCTATATTACACAGCCTAGTAACACAGGTGCCAGTGGTAGACTCGGAAATGATAGTAAAATTCCGAGTACTCGTTTGAAACGAGTACTCGGACAATTCGAATGAGTACGAGTACTCGCGGCTCGGACAGGTACTCACGCTGCGAGTACGAGTGCCCCTTTTGGAATTTCTGATGAGTACTCATACTCGCGAGTATAACTCGTTGACATCTCTACTCAGTATAATTGTCCACACACATCCAGCCTTCTTACCACACTTGTGTATATCTCTATACCATGCAGAGTGAAGACACCAGCAACTCTGTCAACGGCGGAGAGTCCAAGGTATCACAGAGCCATAGAGTGCAGTCTGCTGACCCAGGGTTTTCCATCACTCCCCAAGACGCAGATATATTACAGGAATATCTTCAAGAATTCCAAGCTGCTGATACAAGTCTTTGTACTAGGATAATTGAGAAAGCCATGGCTCAGCTGTATCTCCTCCGCCCTGCAAGTGCACCATTTGATAAGAAGGTCGCCACTAAGGTGGGCTCCATTTAGATTTAGACAGTGAAGAATATATTGCTTCTTTTACATTTCAGAGAATTCAGAAATGGTTTTATAACCACTATGTCCACCCCAGGTGTGAATACATCAAGTTCACTCGCAAATGGTCTGCCAGGAATGCCTTCTATCACCTGCACCATGATGAGGTCTTGGAGTATGCAAAAGAGGAGTATGCAAAAGAGGAGTCTGGGAGAGAACCAGGACACTCTGCTTTCTTGGGGGCCCTTCAAGATGCAACCACTGCTTTATGGAATGAAGTATCTCCTGAAGATCAAGAGGAGTATGTGAATGCTGCCAAGGAATGGTCGGAGAAGACACCACCAAAGCATGTTCAATCCAGGTATGGGAACATGCATCACTTCTGATCAATTTCCCTCATTCATCCTATACAGAATGGCATCATCTATGCGTGAGCGGATCATCCAAGACTTTCAAAGTCAACTCTATAGGACATGTGGTATTCGTTCCATTGTTCTCACAGCATATGAGGGCGAAGACAACAACCTCAAGGTTGGCTTGTAAGCCATCCAAAGATGCATTAATATTACTTGCTGACTGTGGATTGATGCAAATGGATTTCAGTAATGATGCGAGCAGTGTGTTGCAGGATGGAAGGGACTTTAGGACATTCTGCACAGACTGGAAGAGTGCCGCCCTCTGGGAGCAGTGGACTCAATTTGGGAAGATGTGCTTTGCAAAAGGTTTGGCAAGCTTCTTCTCAAATTGATCAAATATCATTCATGTAAATTCCAGAGATTGTTGATCCTCCAAAAAAGGACCTCTCAAGGACAATCAAAACACCAATCCCTATTATACTTGATACAGATGGATGCCCTGAACTTCCCACAGTCGCCATGTCTGATGGATATAAAGCCAAGGTGGTTCAGTCATTGCTCAGGGATTATTGCACCGCACACATCCATGAGCCTCCTTTTCAATCAATCAATGTGCAGCAGTATATGATACATGTGACTTAGGATATGTTACCAGAAAGCCCAAGCTGATCATTCCATGGGGATCATTGGTGAAGGACCCATCATCCTGGATCATTGATGAATGCACTCCAGATCACTTTGAGTGGAAGGACCCATCCAAGATCCAGATTGGAGAGGTCTTCCGCATTCTGGACCACTGGAGGCACAGACAGGATCAAGGAATTGGTCCCCTGATGTGGGTGCCGACCTCCCCACTCTTTGACAATATGGATGATCCCCCAAGGCGTGGGCGGAGTGTCCGAAAGGCTAGAACGCTGCAATCACAAGGGTCTGATGAAGAGTACTTTGTTCTTCCAAATAGTCAGGACTCCAATCAGGAGGATGACAAGACTGGTTCTATTAAGCCTTCAGATGACTCCAGCAATGATGATTCATTTGACAAGACTGATGCCACTAAGTCTCCAGATGATTCTGATGATGATCTATCTGAGAACAAAATGGCTCTTGGCTCTCCACTGCATATGTCTCGTATGCATGATGATGCTTATTCTGGTATGTGTGATTGTTATTATGTCAACCTCAACTGATCCAAGTGGTAACATTGTATGTAGAGGATGACAGAGGCTCTGCCTCTACTAGAAGCAAAGATCCAAGTATGAATAGAACATCATCACCAGGTCTACATCTCATCCACATCACATCCTATACTACTAATTCATTCATCACCATCCAGACATGGCTGGCCCATCACAACATCCCCAGGTGCAATGGCAAAGGATGCAAGTTGGCCATCTGCTTCATATAACGAAAGGGAAGGAAGTTAAACGAACTATCAAGGTGTCAGAGAAGGTCAGGTAAGTGGTTTTTTAATACACACATTCCCAGACGTCTAACCATTCTATAGGAACATAGACACTGGTAGGGGTGCTGCTAAAGTTCATCCAGACATCTGGAGCCAGAACAGATAGATAGAAATGTGTCCATGGCTATGCTGATGGAGTGTCCGTGTATGTTTGCAATAATAGGTTGTGTGAGTGCGACAAAGGTTATGTAATGTGTCGCACGGTAGTGCGCACGCCGAGAGAGTCGAAAATGGATAAGTCGAGTTTGAGCTGGAAATAAGAGAGCAAGAACGCAGACAGACGGCTTCAAGAACACAAGTTTGGATGATCAATTCACATCAGAGTCCAGTACATTTTGTACTAAGCTAGTTATCATAATTTGTTACTACGAGTCGCGCGAAATATCATAAGACATCAAAAGGGATATCGGTGCATCGTCAAGATGCACAGTCAGGAGGTGTGGATCGGAGTGCATAATCGTAACGACAAGTCATAGGAATGGGATGGAAAAGGAACCAAGGCAAAAGCTGAGCGTGATGGAAGGCAATTGAGGTGGGAAGGTATGGAACATGTGGTGTGTCGCCTTCGTGACATGGGGCTCGGCATGCTCGTGCTTGATCAGAGAATGAGTCCTGGAAACAGTGGGTATGAGATAGTATAGTAATTGAGCCAAACGGGGAGACGAGAGTAGACCGCGAGGGCCCAAGTCCAAAGATTAGAGTGTGAGGCCGCTCATGCTGAGGTGAGACGAATCCTCTGGGCCACCGGCCCGATCCAGTCCTGTCGGGATCCCGGTGCTGGTGGCTCCCCCACAAGTCGGGCTCACAGCACGTTTCAACACTCCCCCACAAGCCGAGCGCAGCCCGAGCGCTGTGGTATGTTCCTTCACCTTCCACGCTGGAAGCGCTTTGGTGAGGATGTCGGCGACCATATCGCCTGTGGGACAATAAATGAGCTTGAAAATGTTCTTCTGGACTGAGTGACGAATGAAATGGTATCGTATGTCGATGTGCTTCGTCCTCACGTGAAAGTTGTCGGTAGTCGCAAGTGTTAATGCCGCTTGGTTGTCGCAATAAAGAATAGTGGGGGTGGTAATGGTATCGAATAGCTCCCCGATGAGATGGCGGAGCCAGATGCCTTCCTTCGCGGCATGCGTCGCCACAACGTACTTGGCTTCTGTGGTGGACAGCGTGACGAGCTCCTGTTTGCGGGAGCTCCACAAAATCGCGCTGCCATCGACGAGGAATGCGAAGCCAGAAATGGCTCACCGGTGATCTTGCGAGGACCCATCTGCATCGGTGTAACCAGTCAGTCCATGACAGTCTCCCCCATATGTCAGCGTGTGAGCTCGCGTCCCAGCAAGATAGCGGAAGACCCGCTTGACTGCCTCCCAGTGAGCCTCCCCTGGATTCTCCAGAAACTGAGAGAGTGTGGAGACCGTGAATGAAATGTCTGGGCGAGTAGCCACAGACGCATACATAAGACTTCCAATGGCCTCCCAGTAAGGGACTTTGGCCATGTGCGCTGCGTCAGTCTTGTCCGCAGGTGTGTCTTTGGTGGAATAAGAGATGCCAGGGATCATGGGGGAATGGATGGGCTTCGCGTTGCCCAGGTTGAAACGCTTGATGATGGTGTTGACATAGGACTCCTGCGACAATGCGATGGTGCACACGCCGTGGTCCCTGGTGATCTTGATACCCAGGAGCCAGTGAATAGGCCCCAGGTCAGTGATGGAATGATGGGCATCGATGCGCCATTTGAAGTCTTGAAGCACCTTCCCCGAGCTACTTGTGATAGCACAATCGTCGACATGGACTGCGATGATAACCGGGTGCTCGCCAAAGCGAGTGTGAAACACCCCAGGGTCGACGTCGCTAACACGAAAGCTGAGGTCAGCGAGGGTACGCTTGAGTGTGTCGTACCATTTCTGCCCGGCCTGCTTGAGTCTGTATAGGGACTTCTTGAGGTGTTTGACCGTCCCATCTTCATCGTCATAGCCAGGCAGGTTCTGCATGTAGATGTCCTCCTCCAGGCTCAGCTCTCCGTTGAGGTATGCCCCGTTGAAGTTGAAAGAGTCGATGTCCCAATCCTGCTGCGCGGCGAGCGCGAGGATGGTGCGAAAGGTAGTGAGCTTGGCGACGGGGGAATAAGTTTCAAAGTAGTCAGTCCCGTACACCTGTGTAAAGCCCCACGCGACCAAGCGCACCTTGTATTTCTCGACGGTGCTGTCGGCCTTGCACTTGATGCGAAAGACCCACTTGCTCCTGACGATATTGCGTCCGGAAGGGCGCGGCACAGTCTCCCAAGTGCCCGCGTCCTCGAGTGTCTTCATCTTGTGATCCATCGCCTGCTGCCACAAGGGCCAGTCACGGTGAGATCGCGCTTCATTGACTGTCCGTGGATCGCCTTGCATGTCGCTGATGGCTTCTGCGATGAGTGGCGTGACGCCTGCTACAAACTCACAGTCAGCGCCGAAGTCTGTGAAATTGTTAGCTAGGGCTGCTGCTGCTGCTTTCTTCTTCTTTCGCTTGATGTTTGGGCCAGGTTCTTCGTCTGTGCCATCTATTCCTCCATCGGTGGTCCCTTCGCCCGCCTCCAGCCTCTTCCGATAATCGGATGGCCTGCTCTTGCGACTTGAAGTGCGAGTCGGTTGAGCATAGCTGGGTTGGCTGCCCATTGCACAAAATTTCGCGCTCTTGTCCTTGTCTGCCGCTGGCGTTGGCTGGTACTGGCCCAGCGGTGCTGGGTCCAGCTGGTCTTCAACGTCTTCTTCTTCTTCGTCGTCTTCATCTTCTGATGGCGGTAGGGCAATATCTTGAGGTTGAGGTGGAGCGGGTACTGGAATGGGAGGGAGAGCAGGGGGAAGTGAAGGCGGAGGGGGTGCTGTGATGGTCTTGGTGGTCTTGCCAGGCTTGATGGCGGGCTGGGAGGGTGTAAGAACAGTGACTGTGGTCGGCGCGAACCTTATGTTTTGCTCGACCAAGACCGAATTCTTGCTTGGCCAGTAGATCCTGTGTGTGTGAGTACTGTCTTTGTTGTACCCGACCCAGCATCCTTCGACAGCCTGCACATCCAGCTTTGAGCCTGCGTCAGTGTGAACCCACACGTTGCCCCCATTCGGGCACCCCAGCCAAGTTGGGCTTCTTCCCGTGAAGCCGTTCATATGGTGTAGTGTTGCCCAGAGCTCGCATAGACGTGCGATTCTTAAGCCAAGTTGAGAAATGGACCGCCTCCCCCCAGAGATGCTTGGGGAGGCCGCTGTGGTGGAGGATAGCCCAGACGTGTTCCAGGAGACACCAGTTCAAAGACTTGGCCACCCCGTTATGCTGAGGTGTGTCGTGGGTGGTCAGCCGGCATTCCGTACCCTGCTCGTTGAGGAAGCGGTCGAAGTCCGCGCTAGTGTACTCTCCTCTTTGGTCAGAACGAAGTTGCTTGATTTTCACGCCGTGCTGCGTCTGAGCCCAAGCTGCAAAGTCCTTATAAGCTTGAAGTGTTTCATCCTTCGAGCGCAAGATCTTGGTCTGAGTGTACCGAGAATAGTCGTCTGTGAATGTGACATAGTAGCGTCGTCCGCTGATAGTGTTGACCGGCGATGGCCCCCAGACGTCAGAGTGAATCTCTTCTCCAAAGGCACTTGCTGGCTCAGCCTTGCGCTCCTTCTTGATAGCCTTCCTAGTCACCTTAGCATACTCGCAAGACTCACAGTAGATAGGTTGCCCATCGTCAATGAGAGAAATCCCTTGTATTGCCTGAGTGCGCACAAGAGTGCGAATAGAGTCTGCAGCAACGTGTCCCAGACGACGATGCAGCGTGCAGATATCGATTACTTCATCCGCCGAACTTGCGCCGCACTTGTGCTCCACTCGGTAAAGGCCGTTGTGATTTGATGGGATTGATCCCACAATCTTGCCTTGGGGGCTTGTGATCTTGCAAGTGTTTCCCTCAAAAGACACAGTAAAGCCCGCCTTAGTAATGCGGCTTATAGAGACCACTGTAAGAGCCATATCCAGGGCGTGCAGAGTGTCACGAAGAACAATGGGGGTAAACGACTCGCCATTGGGTACCTGGATATGCAGATCCCCCACACCGGTTGCAAAGAATAGACGCTTGTCGGCTGCCATAATAGGACAAGGGGCGATTGGTCGATAGGAAGTGAATTGGTGTTGGTAAGGGGACATGTGACAGGAGGCGCCAGAGTCATAAAGCTCGTTCTCGGCCCTAGGCTTGCACGCGTAGCTAGCCGAATCTTGATCTTGATCTTGAATCTCTTCGATCGCAGCCCAGGCCTCTATATCCGGCTGCGATTGCTGGTCCGCCGCAGCGGCACCATCTTGATCCTTCTTCTTTGGCCCTTGGCCTTCTTTGCTGCCTCCTTTGGCCCAGCAGTCAGCTCTAATGTGGCCGCATTTCTTGCAATTGAAGCATTCAATGTCCCTCTTGGACTTGCCCTTGCCCTTCCAGCCGGCTTGTGCTGCTAATGCTTCATCTTGAGGCTCCTTCCTCCCGGCTCTGAGAACGCGCCTGTCGTACTCATCGGTGACTAAGCGGATGACTGTTGTTGGGGTAAGCACGGTATTAGTGAGCGCAGCTGTAGTAGACATAGCCGAGGTAGTGGTGTCGTAAGATGTGGGGAGGGAGCCGAGCAAGATCGAAGCATATTCCTCATCCGGGATCGACTTTCCCATCGCGGCTAACTGCTCGCGTAGGTTAGCGATGTAATCGAGATGGGTGCGTACGTTGTCATCCTCCCTGCACTTCAGCAATTGAAGCTGCTGGCGTAGGTCCACAACGATCATTTGAGTCCTTCCTTCAAACAAAGCCTTCAATGCGTCCCACACGTCTTTGGCTCGGATACTACCCTTGATGCGATTGAAAATGGAGTCCGGCACTGAGGCAGCGATTGCCTGCTTGACAGTAGCCTCTCCATGGGCCCACCGGACCGGCGCGTCAACTCCATTGACAGTACCGGCTGCCAAGTAAGCTAGGGGCATGGAATCATTAGTTAGGTGAAGTGATAGGGTGCACGATTCCATCGCCCAGATCATCCGATCTCTGTAAATGACCCAATTTGATCCGTCCGCTGCCAACTTCAGAATGTTAATGCGTGGTTCATCACTCATGACGCAAGATGCAAAATAGATAAATGTGTATAGTGGTGACTTGATTCTCGTACTGTGTTTCTTAGGCACAGGGCACAGGGCCCATAACCTTGTGCGAGTGCGACAAAGGTTATGTAATGCGTCACACGGTAGTGTGCACGCCGAGAGAGTCGAAAATGGATAAGTCGAGTTTGAGCTGGAAATAAGAGAGCGAGAACACAGATGGATGGCTTCGAGAACACAAGTTTGGATGATCAATTCACATCAGAGTCCAGTACATTTTATACTAAGCTAGTTATCATAATTTGTTACTACGAGTCGCGCGAAATATCATAAGACATCAAAAGGGATATCGGTGCATCGTCAAGATGTGTGGTCAGGAGGCGTGGATCGGAGTGCATAATCGTAACGACAAGTCATAGGAATGGGATGGAAAAGGAACCAAGGCAAAAGCTGAGTGTGATGGAAGGTGATTGAGGTGGGAAGGTATGGAACATGTGGTGTGTCGCCTTCGTGACATGGGGCTCGGCGTGCTCGCGCTTGATCAGAGAATGAGTCCTGGAAACAGTGGGTATGAGATAGTATAGTAATTGAGCCAAACGGGGAGACGAGAGTAGACCACGAGGGCCCAAGTCCAAAGATTAGAGCATGAGGCTGCTTGCGCTGAGGCGAGACGAATCCTCTGGGCCACCGGCCCGATCCAGTCCTGTCAGGATCCCGATGCTGGTGGCTCCCCCACAAGTTGGGCTCACAGCACGTTTCAACAATAGGCCCCCTGAATGCATATGGATACCAACTGATGTGAGATGTATTTGCCAGTTGGATATTGTATCCATTCACTGGCATGAGCGATAGGGTATCTATGTTGGCCCAGGATGTGTTCATATACTATTCCTTTCGAATGTGGCTATGCAGACAGAGTCTTGATATAGGTCCCCTGAATGTGTCTAGATGCACAGTCAATCTGAGGTGTATTGACTGGCTGGACATGTCACCCATTCAAGAGGTTGGGAGGTCCATGCTTAGATGCATCTTTGATCTCTTCAGACAGGTAGAAATATATACACTGATGGAGCACCTGTCCATGTTAGGTCCTCTGAACTCATATATAGACCCGTCAATACAAGGTGCATTTAATTGGTTGGACATGTCATCCATTCAAGAGGTCGGGAGGTCTGCACTTAGATGCATCTTTGATCTCTTTAGACAGATAGAAATATATACATGGCTACACTGATGGAGCACCTGTATGTTAGGTCCTCTGAACTCATATATATACCCGTCAATACAAGGTGCATTTAATTGGTTGGACATGTCACCCATTCAAGAGGTCAGGAGGTCTGCGCTTAGATGCATCTTTGATCTCTTCAGATAGATAGAAATATATACATGGATACACTAATGGAGAGCCTGTCCATGATAGGTCCCCTGAACTCATATAGATACCCATCAATCTTGCCATCAATACAAGGTGTATTTAATTGGTTGGACATGCGACCCAATCAAGAAGGTCGGGAGGTCCGCGCTTGGATGCATCTTTGATCTCTTCAGATAGATAGAAATATATACATGGCTATACTCATGGAGCACGGAGAGTTATAGATACCCATCAATACACATCAATACAAGTATTTGATTGGACATGTCACCCATAGGAGATGGTTGGGAGGTCTGTTCTTTGATGCATTCTGATGTTGATCTCTTCAAACAGATCGAAATATATATATGGCTACATTGATAGAGTGTCCATCCATGTTTTCAATAATGGGCTCCCCAAACCCATATGAACACCTGTACATATTAGGTATGTTGACTGGTTGGACACTCCTGACACACTAAGTACTTGCCACAAAGTTATCCAATCTCCTTAGACACCCTATGCACTTGTTACACCATTGACGAATCCCTCTCACATCCATTCAGCAATCCCCTTTGGTATATCTCTATTTTCTTTGTTCCCTGTCACTCAGGTGTACTCCTTTGGGTTATATATTCACTCTTGTAGACTTATAATCGCAAAGCGGACCCCCCGCTCCCAGCCGGCACCGGTTGGAGTATCAATCATGTGGGAGTCTCCGACGTTGGCCAACGTCAGCTGAGTATGAACGATAGAAGATTCTCACTGTTGGCTGGGGGTATCAATTATATAAGCCACCACTATCCATTGGCTGGAAACGAAATGAAGCATGGCATGCTGGAGGCATCACTCTGTTTCAGGACTCTGTTGAATGAAATATCGGACCCGGACCAACCCCAGACGGATGACTCCGAATTATAAACAGAGTCATGTGCATGACAGACAATCACGGGACAGTGTAAGTAAGAGAGGACATTTGAAACGACATATATTGGTGAAGCATATGGTTATCTGCCTCTAAACATGGTGGACAGAGGGGCAGAAGGGTAGGTACATCGTAGATTACAGTTCTGGGCTACTACAACTCTGGAATATTGGCCAGAAACTCATCGATGGTCGTCAATGTGCTCTCTGAACTGATTCGGATGGCCTCCATCAACCGATTATGCTCCACAACTTGTGTACAAATCCTCTCCATCGTCATTTGCACCTTTGCTGCCTCAACCATGCCTGATGATGAGTCCCTGTCAGGAGTGGGCTGCTGGGTGTCACTGGCCACCGCAGGCACCTGATAAATGTAATATAAGCGGTTGAAAATGGAGTAAGCAATCCAATGTGATGTACTGTGGGTTCCTCACTCTCCTGATCAGCTGTGACTGGGGCCAACTCCGAAGTTGAAACCGGCTTCTTGTGTAAGAAGGCAGTGAGGAGTGGGCGAGGTGGTGCAGGTGTGGAATCATCGTCGACTGCCATTGCATTGGTCAAATCCTACCACAGAGTCACGATTAGTTTACATATTAATATGATTGCCAACTCACCTTTGGAGTGACAGCAGCAGCAAGTACTGGTGTGTACACAGGAGGAGGGGTATGTGTAGGCTGCCTGTGGAGGAACGAGTACATCCCAGTGGGCTTCACCTCTGGCATTGCACCTGACAGAGGTGTAGGAAGCGGGGCGGGAGTCTTAGAAGATGCAGCACCTGGAGTGGCAGTAGCTGCAGACAAGTGGGTGGTAACACCACCAGCAGGTTTGCTTGGGGCACTAGTTGCAGCAAGCTTTCGAGCGTTCGGGGGCATCTTTCCAATATATGCCCACTGCCCTGTGGAAATATGCATCGGGATAGCACTGTGGGTAATGCCTACCAAAACAGTGCACACCTAAATCGAGTTCTGCTTTCTCGTCTGGGGATGACATATGTGGGGTGTACCTATCACCTTGCACCCATTATCACTATATTTTTGGGCAACAAGGACACATGTGGCTGGTAGATTGATGAATATGCGTGACAAATGGAAGGTATTCAAATGATTGGGCCTGTATGGCCAGCCAGATGGGGCATTCTCGGAGTTATCACTCTGTGGTCTAGGCTCATATCTGGGATAGAATTGACACAATCGATGGCATGTTTGATGGCACATGTGTAGAACAACTCAATATGATGTCATTTGAGAGACCTGGCCAAGACATCAGACTTGTGATCACACACTGACCTCGGTGTTCATGTGGGGTGTCCCATCAGATAAGCATGACACATATTCAGAGGAGGAATGCCTGAGTCGTGTCCAAATGAGAGAGAAAGATTGCATCCCTCCGTCTGCACTGCTAAATGATCATGGCAATGAATGACATTGTGAGCAAAGCTGAGACACAGCTCCTGGTGATCACCTGTTGACTCGATACCGCCCTCTGCTATTGAGATGAGCACCGTGAAGAGGCAGACGATGATTGGATTTGCCAAGGCATTGAGAATGAGATGGTGCATCCTCCAGTCTTGTTTCCAGCTCGGTTGGGCCACTAACTGATGTTGTAGCTGGGAATAAATGAGATCTTCGAGGCGGTGGGGAATGTTGTCCCCCGCTTGCCTGCTTTCCTCCGCATGATTGGGGAAAGGAGTGAGTGTGCACTATGGCTCAAAGAGGACATGGATCTCGACGATTTGAGCACAGAGGAAATCAAAAAGTTCTGCAAATCCATTGCCAACAACAACCCCCAGTGGAGCTGTCTTCTCACAATGCACAATACTAGAGACCTTGCTTCTCAGCTGCTGCCAGTCGTGGAGTGGTGGCTCCCTGGTGAGCCCACTATAGAGGACGAAGAAAATGCTGAGGACGCTGCAGCTAGAGATGTCAACGAGTTGTCATCAAACGAGTCTACTCGCAAGTGTGACTCGTTTGTGATGAGTACTCGTGCCTGAATACTCCCGCGAGTACGAGTTGACCCTTTCCCAAGCGCGAGTACTCGCGAGTACTCGTGGTAATTGGGGTCAATACCCATGGTCCCAGCCTTTAGTTTATCATAGTTTTGCAAAATAAAAATTATTGTCTATCGAGTTTATACAATGTATCTAAAAGCTACATAGCTTGCCATCCGAGTAGTCGTCGCGGTCGCTCGCTGTCGTTGTCGTTGTCGGCAGCGGCGGACGCGTGGTCAGTCTTGCTGTCGCTGTTGATGTTGGTCGATGTCGCCCAATGCCGTCGTTGAGTCGACGGGCATCGCTCCGTCGTCGTCGTCGCCTCGTCCAAGGCGTCGTGGACGCCGCCGTCTTGCTGTCACTGGCACACCCCGTCATCATGGTCGACGGGCGTCACTCCGTCGTCGTCCAAGGCGTTGTCGTTGTTGTTGGTGCTGCCGTCTTGCTGTTGCTGATGGTGGTACTAGTATTGTTGTAAGTGCACGTGGCTTGGCCCAGCCCGCGAGCCAGTCCGCATGTAGCTGGCAATTACCAGGCGTGGGAAGCTCTGTGCTTTACTGGTGAGTTGCTTACACACGTGAGTTCCTTACCATCAACCATGACGACTACGACCATGACCGTGACCGCGACGACCGCAGTCGCACACATGACGATAAACAAACCTCCGCCGGCGGGTCGACCACGGCGTTTAGCGAAGTGACGACACACCAGCGTCGACGGCAAGGCAGGTTGAACAAGACGACAACAACAACAACGACGGTCCACGACGACGACGACGATGACAGTCCACGACGACGATGGTCCACGGTGACACCAACAGCGGTGGGGGCAACGACACGGCAACGATGTTAGCGGCAGGGGGCAGCGACGCTGCGGCGGGCATCGTTTACAATACCTTGTTTGTAGTTAGCTACTATAGTACCTATATTACACAGCCTAGTAACACAGGTGCCAGTGGTAGACTCGGAAATGATAGTAAAATTCCGAGTACTCGTTTGAAACGAGTACTCGGACAATTCGAATGAGTACGAGTACCTGTACTCATGAGTACTCGTGGCTCGGACGGGTACTCGCGCTGCGAGTACGAGTTTTGGTCTGGAGAATTCGGTGAGTACTCGTGCTCACGAGTACTCACACCAACGAGTACGAGTCGAGTACGAGTGCCCCTTTTGGAATTTCTGATGAGTACTCATACTCACGAGTATAACTCGTTGACATTGTTGATAAGTGACCTGTGCGCACTTAGCGGCTCAATGGACACGCAGACAATGGACTGCTTTAGATTAGATATACAGGACATGTAGATTAGATTATTATGATCTTTACAATCTCGGACTTCTTGTATTCTCCTATCTATGACATCACATGTACATGACATCATGGACCTCTCTAGACCGTCCTTGTACTATTGTCTTTGTACTTCCCTTTGTTTCCTTATCTTTATTGTGATGTCACTATGATATCATAGTCTGGACTCTTATTGTTCTTATACCTTGTTCTCAGAACAGTACACTCCTTTGTCTCTATATAAAACAATGCGTCTTGTATTTACTGTGACCAGTGTTACTAGTGTCACCCTCTGTAGCAGTATAAGTAGAGTACCATGTACGCTCTGGCACCACACCAGTTCTCATCTGTTGTGTGCCAGGTATGTCTTATCCTCTTGTATAAACACCAGTTCTCATCTGTTGTGTGCCAGACTTCCATCTGCTTCACTTGCTTGACTATCTCTGTTGCTGCTTCAAGTACCACCCTCATATCTCACCACAGTCTACTTTGTCACTGTGAGTATGATCCCTATGTGTACTGTTCATCAGACATCTCTAGCTGCAGCAGAAGCCACTGCTGGAGAGGAAGACGGAGATGGCAACAATGATGATGAGGTCCAGATAGGTGAGTCTACACTCTACAAGATCCATGGATTCACTAATAACTATGTCAACATAAGTTGACTCTCCAGATATGGCTGGAGATGTGCAGCCTCGGCGCTCCAGACACAACACCAAAGGCAAGGCACCTGCACGCGCCAATGATGATTCTGGCACCATGGACACATCAGAAGGCAGTGGCGACGTTGAAATGGGCGAGGTCGTCGACAACCAGAAGACTCCAAAGAAATTTCAGCTGGTCAAGCATGTGATTGTCATCTCACCATCATCAGAGGAGGTCCCTGTGAAGTGACAGCAGCGCAGGACCAGTACTGCAACTAAGGCAGCAGCGAAAGCTATTGGTCGTCTGCCAAACCCAGTACGTATTATGCATCCTCTGAGATGGAATGTGCTCATATCTCTTAGGACTTTTGTGGCCCTTGCCAGAGCCATAACATGTCGGAGTGTGTACCTCAGACTGATGCTCCGAAGTCATCTGCCTGTGAGCTGTGTAGAATTAGGAAGGTGCCATGCAATCCTCCACCAATGTGGGCGGTCCCCCTGAAGGAGGCGATGAAGCAGGCAGCGAAGGTCAAGCAGGAGACTAAGACTTGCAAGCATTCCACTACATGTATGTTTTTCCTTTCAAATATATTTCAATCGTTTAACTGGACTTAGCAATCATGGAAGAGCTTCCTCTGACACTGGAGGGTGTGAAGGATCGCCTCGATTCCATGGAGGCGAACTTGACAGTGTTCCAGGAAGCCATGGAGTCGCACATGGGAGCGCTCCAGGACGTCTTGTACAACATTGACATTATGATGTGCACCTTATGCATGCGCAACGCTATTACCCCTTCCACACTCGCCCTCCATATCCCACCCATTCCCCTATTTGTGCCAGCTGCTCCTTCCCCATCTCCAACCGCTGGCCCATCGTCAATTGCCTCCACTATCAGTTCAACATTGTCCACCGGATTCGACATTTCGCAGCTATCGATCGCTGCCCCCCTTGCTTGTGTGGCTTCAGGGAGTGGTGCTGGGAACACACATACCCCAGGTGCGTTGACCGATCTTGTACTCATTGTGCATCACTGCTGACACTATGTAGTACCTATGTCTCGCACTCTGAGCCTGACTTGTGGGTGTGGGGGAGCTACCAGCAAGCCTCCATCCAGAGCCTCAAGTGCTGCAGGATCCAAAGCCGGATCCAAAGCCACAAGTGCTGCTGGGTCTAGGGCATTGTCTCGCACACGCAACTGAAGGCATAGGGCCATCACATCATGTAAACACATTGTCTGTCGTAGTGTACCTGTACTACCACACCTAGCATTATGCTAGAGCTCGTATCAAATCGGAGTTGCATTTCTGTATTGCTCCAAACTTGGCCTGGTCATACTCGACTCAATCGACTCAAAGATTGATCAGCTTCGGGATTGGTTGGTCCTGATTGCTCTGGTTGACTGGTCACATGTACCTATCACGCCCAGGTGCTCCAATCCACATGACCTTAGTACATGTTTGTGTGTTCACTATCAATACTGCATAGTCCTAGCACAGTGTGTTCACTGTCATTCAAGCTGTCCGATAGCATGATCAGACGTTCAATTGCATATAGTATTCACTCCCATCAGACCACCACTCTCCTGACCACTCTGGCCTCAACTATGTATCAACTCAGGTCTTGACTCAGGTCGTATCGTTTGAGGAACCACTTAAGTGCTACTCTGAGCAGTTCTTCAGTGATCACAGTTCATCTCATGTGAGTGCTAAGTGTGATATGAGTGTTTCTAGTGTGAGATCTAGGACAAGTAAATATACATGAGGAAACATTTGGCTGGGTCCTATCTTCTCACATCACTCACACTACTCTAGGAGCCTATCCTCTTCAACGACCTATCCAGACCTTGACTCAATATAGAATAGTACACCCACCTCTAGGCCAGTTGGCCAGACCAGCAGTGTTCCTGTTCCTGCATTGTGTTGTTGCATGTTTTACTTAGCACCAGATCATACCAGATCATACCAGTAGTGTATAACACATGTGCTAGCCGATGTAAGTGTGCCTATACCAATGAAGATAAGTCACAGAATCAGGGGGTGCATCATATCCACTATGGTCCGACCTGATCAGTCCTATCATTGCCGTTGACATCGGACATTCATTTCCACGAATATTGGAGATAGGCAAGTGCAGGTGACACATATCCGTTTCCATGTCTAGTGCTAGTGCACAAATGCTGTGCATTCCACTAAATGTCCCAATACCATTTTGTACATCTGAGGCCGCATACCTGAGGGCTTAGCACATGTCTGGAACAGTTGACTCTATTGTGATGATAACACCACTGATGTGATAACACTCAGGTTACACTTGCAGCCTACTGGGCACATTTCACCTGGAGCTAGATAATGTGCTATACTTTATAGTAGGTGCTCAGAGAGTGTGTATTCAACCGTGTGACATGCTATCCCATTATCCATGCGAGACAGCCAACATTCTGATAGCATATAAAAGCACATGTGAGACCACCTTGCACTATCCAATATCCATACCATATCTGACATGGAATCTCGCTCCTATTTCAAACAAAGGACTGATAGTCCCACCAATCTCTCCAAACCTGAGGATTGCATGCCATTAGATGTCGATCCATTTGATGATGAAGACATGAAGCCATAAGCATTGGTTCAGACTCAGACCACTTCATTTCAGAATGCTCCAATTCAGATGTCTCTGACCTGGGTGGCTCCAACTCAGATGGTGAGTCACAACATCTGTCAGAGATAATGGTATGTATGTCACTCGAGATGCATCTTCTGGTCACCTTATGTGTGAAATAGTGCAATAAGACCATCCTGCAGGTGGAGCGCCTTCAGAATGACTCAGAGAACATATTCATCATGGCCAGGGCACTGTGTGACTCCCAGGGAATTGTGTTGTCCTAAAATGATAAGGAGGTGAGAGTCTAATTATCCCAACACCTCATAGCTTATCAGCCAAGATATCAGCTAATGTGTTTTGTACACTATAAGTCTGCAGGTAGCTGTTACATGGATGAACCACTCAATGATGGAGTTAGACCCATGTGATCTGGAAGGTGATTGTGGGAGCGTGATACATATGACGGTTGAGATATGTGTGGGGTACATAGCTGCAAGGATTCAATAGACAATTTTGGAGGAGTAACAACTACATTTGTGAATATGCAACCTCAGAGACAGAGCAATAGGATACCAACTCCATGAGCCCAACTCCATGAGCCCAACTCCATGACACCAATTCCAAGTCATCAGTGCTCTGTTAGACCTTTTGGTTGGTACTTGTGAGGAGCAATTGCAGTCACAGATATTAAAACAGAAGGATTAATACCAGCATACCAGAACCTACCACACTTACACCCTTCCTATCTACACCTCCTGTTCATCACATATGCCTTGGAGACGCACAGCAGAGTCCCTTCTGCCAGCTGAGGATGGTATTGAAGAAGTTATTGTCCACCATAGAAGGACCAAGAGGGGCATTCGGACCACAGAAAAGGCTGTCCCAATTCTCCTCCCAAGTAAGGCAAAGCCTGAACAGTCATCCCACTCAAAGAAGGGGAAGAAGAAAGATCAATTGGGGTCAGACACTGCAGAAGGATCTCAAGTGATTTTGAACTCTTTGGGTGATTCACAATCCCAGCAATTTATAGATGAGCAAATGGAAGGACTTCCTGACGATGACATGGAGCAGGGTCGACCACAGCCAACTGTATGTATCAGACACCATCTGAATGCAGCCAAGGTGCTAATGAGATGTAGACTGTGATGGAGCAATGGCTTCAACTTGGGAGCAAATATCTCCACATACTGTTGGAAATGGAGAGTCATCCATCCTTCCCCAAATGCTCCTTGTGCCATGGACACGGTGATATCAAGTGCTCTGACTGTGTCGGAGCGCCACTCTTTTGCAAGTCCTGCTGTGTCAAGGTTCACAGGCATTCTCCATTTCATCGGCCACTGCTATGGACTGCAACACACTACACTCCAGTTTCACTGCACTCACTTGGATATGTGCTATTCTTTGGGCATGCTGGTGAACCATGTCCACAAACTGTTGAGGTATGATTCCATCACATCATCCAATATGTCCCTGTGCTCACACTCCTCTAGGGCATTAGAGCAGCAAAGGGATCCCATGGCAAAGAGAATGTGCACACCAGACATAAATCATCCTCTTCCTTATGATCCGTTCAAGAGGAGCTAGAATCTCTCCATATTTCTAACCAGCCACCCACACCTCAGGGTACACCAAAGCCAGATGGTGTATCAACTGCTCCAATCATTTCGGATACATTGTTTGACCACCCAGACATTCCTCTGGATTCAGTGGATGGGTTTCCAGATCAGACACAGAGAGAACCCTCTGGAAATCAGATGCTAACAATTGTGGACAGGAGTGGCATCTTTGAAATGGAGGCAGTGTTCTGTGTCTGCTCCAAAATGGATAACCAGGATGAGCAGCTGCTCCAGAGTGGTCTATTTCCTGCAACCTTCAAGCAGATCAGGACTTTGTTTACATTCTCAGTGCTTGATGACTTCCTGAATGACAACTTGGAATGCAAGACAACAGCCCAACAGTACTATTCCAAGTTGCAAAGTCTGACCAGTAGAATGTTCCCAAGCCTTGTTCCGGTATGTTCCCTTGATCCCTCATTACCTTTAATGGCTAATAAATAGTCATAGAATATGTACAAACAGCTGTTGAGGACGTCACGTCAATGGCGAGATATCAAGTCCAGAATGGAGCAGGGGCTTGGACATCAATCAGAGGAAACAGCTCCAGATGGTTCTATGGCAATATTCTGCCCAGCATGTCCACAGCCAGGAATTAATCTTCCAAATGATTGGAAGACCAGATATGAACCATATGTCTCAGCTCCAGATGATGTTTTCTGATAATTCATCTGCTACAGGAATGAACTGATCCACACATTTATTATGGATGGAAACTTCTCAGCAGAGCACATGAGGCACAGATCTGGGGAAAGGGATGTCGCACTATCAGCTGGAATGGCCTTCATGGCAAATCCAGAATTGTACAAAGCTCATCTCCAAAGTGGGACCAAAATTGTCCAGGTATGTTGAGTCTCCTCACCAAGATGTATTCGGCTGATAGTTCGACAGCCCAGCACATGCAATACATACAAAGCTATTGAACAGGCAAATTCAAGCAGGGCACACCTTGATGTCACAGGGATTGGTGCAACAGCTTGCTGCCATGGATTCTTCATTCCAACCTCTGTGGTAGACTTCCAGAAGGGAGAGAGGCACGCTCCATTCATTAAGGTTTCCCATTCTTTGACTCATTGTCCAATCTCTTTCAGGCAAATCAATATGGACTACAGCTTATGCAAAGCTCTCTCTTACAATATGGAAGACATACCAGTTGCATTGGTAATGTATGACATCATGTGTCAATACAGAGTGCACTTTGAGGAGCAAATCAAGAGCAGCCCAGAGCTGTCACTACCCAGCTCAGAGAGTCTAGAACTGCACATGGGCATCAGACTGACATCGGTTGGCCCATGACTCTTGGAAGAATTCTTCCATGTTGGCCGATGTTGGCTGGCCCATGAGACATATAAGACTCTCACCATTGGTTGGCCCATGAATAATGGAAGTCACCACAGATCATTATGTGGAATTCATGCATAACCAATGGCCAAGCACAACAACAAAACAAACCCCATATGATCTGATCATGGGTTTCACACCAAAAGTAGAATGGATCAACAAGAGCAATGTTCCATCAGTAACCAAGCGCATTGCAGCACTAGAAAAAGCAAGAGAAGATGCCTAGGATAGCATCACCAAGGCGCAGAAAGCTATGCAGATAGCGAACCATGGAAACAAGAGGTTTCATCCATATCAAGAAGGGGATCAAGTTTGGATTGAGGGTACAAACCTGAGGACCCTCTTCCCCATGGCCAAGTTGGCACCAAAATGATATGGACCCTTCAAGATCCTGAAACAGTTGTTGGAAGCAGTATACTGAGTGGAGTTACCTCGGCAATGGAAAATCCACAATGTGTTTCATGCAAACCTCCTTACACCATATAAGGAGACAGAACTACACAGGCTGAACTTTACCCAACCTCCACCTGATCTGGTGGACAGAGAACCCGAATATGAAGTTGAGAAGATCCTGGATTCACAGCATCAAGGATGAGGGCACAAACTGCACTACCTAATCAAGTGGAAAGGATATCCCATGAGTGACAGTTCATGGGAAAAAGCAGAAGATGTACATGCAGACGAATTGATAGTGGAGTATAACAAGAAGAAGCCAAAGCAGACCAAACAAAGAAGAATAGTTATAAGGTGAATGGAGATGGAAGAAATCAAAAAATCCCAATCCTCCTTACAATCATCATCGCCTTCATAACAACTTGCCTACCCCTGCTAGAATGTCTTCACCAGCAGCTCCCACCATCTCTATGCAGTCCACCTCTGCACTCCCTCCTTTGACCATCCCTCAGAACATCAGACTTCTCCCTGTCCCCCCATACTCTCCCGAAGATCCCTTCTCCCCCAGTCAGAACCTCCCTCTTGGACCCTCAGAGGGGTGTTCGCCCCCAGCACCCTACTTTTGGAGGCCCAGGCCGCCATGTCGACCCTCGAGGTAGAGGAACATGTGTGGTTGTTTTGGGAAGAAACCCTCCGCCCTGCTGACACTTGCCCTGGCACGCAGACCCACTCCAACACAGTCCTGGAGGTGGCGAGTGCAGGTCAGCCTGACACCACAGTTGCCTGGAGTGAACTCTGGGCCAGCCCAGTGGGCTCACCACAGGGGAGTGCCCATAGCACTGGTTCATCCAGTGGCTACTGGGATGAAAGCTGAAGCTGGAGGGAGGAGTTGCTTGCTGACGCTGTAAGGATGTGAGGGTCCTAGGTGAGTTCGAAGGCGGAGGTGTTCCACTCCAAGAGGTAGGGGGTAAGAGTGAGTGAGAATGTGTCCTTCGAGTGCCCGCGTTTGGGCCTGACTTCCGGGATATTCACACTGAGTTAAGGGGGAAACGAAAACTATGTCTGCATTGGATTGGATTGGATGTCCTAGCACAAAGTAAAGATCCTGTTTAAATACAAGAGGGCTGTACTTAAAAAGGAAAAGGAAAGGGAAGCTAACTGAGATAAAGGAGCACCGAGAAAGGATGCGTGGCCGAAGAGATCAATAGTCCGAAAATGGATGGTTTCGGGCTCAGCCGGAATGCTGGCCTTACACCTCCTGGGGGGTCAAAATCTTGACCGTCCCCGGTCAAGCTACATCTAAGAAAAAAAAATCGAGTTTTAGTGTCGAAAATGAAGAAAATGTGGGCTAAAGCTAAAGTATGAAAGGTGGCATCGTGCGTGAAGAAAAAGTCGCCGTGCGTCTTCGTCAAGCGTCGCCGAGTCCTCATGTGCCGGCTCTAACATGAACGCTACTCCTCCGGGGTCGAAAACGAGGTTGTCGATTGGAACGGGAATGGGGGAGGCTGGTGTCGAGCGTGGTGCAGCCACTGCGTGTCGTCGTCTTGGATTGTCGAATGTCTTTGTGTGCCAAAGGTAGTTTGAAACTTGAACTTGAGGGCTGGCCTCCGGGGTCGAACACGAAGCGCAGAGCGCGGGGCGTGAGGTATCCGAGTCGAAGTCGCTGCGTGGGAATGTTGCGTGCCTCAGGGATGCCGTTCTGACTGTTACCGAAGTCTTCGTACTTGCTCTGAAACTTGCGCAGGTGGGTGAGAAGGGTCTTCGAAAGGTTGATGAGTGTCGAAACGAAGGCCGTGGCGATGACGATAGCGAGCGTGAAGTTGTGAGCGAGGCCAAAGCGAGACAGCGGCAGTGGGGGCGAGGTGAGTGAGAAACGAGGCGCCGCGAGCATTGAGGAAACTTCGTAGTAGACCAACGGGGATTCTCGGGGTTGCGGAACGGAAGGGGTCGTTGGCGAGGCGGGGGCCGGTGTGACTTCAAGAGTGGAGCAATCCGAGCCGACTGTCTTGAATCCGGGCGGTTGTTGTGGCGGTGTCGAATGGCGTAGAGTGGGAACGGTTACCGAAACTTCGTGTTGCGCGGGTAGGAGGGGAATGAGTTCACCTAGCGATGAAGGTGACACATGGGGATACGACGACGCAGGGGTAGCAAGAGGCTCCAGCACGAGGTTGCAACACGACTCTTCGGGCGATGGGCGCAGGGATGGTAGCGAATGAGCAGGCACTAAGGTCGGATTCTCAGACGGCGATGGTCTCGTGGGCGATGACAAAGACGTCGGAACCTCGGAGCGAGCTAGAGATGCAGACTGTGGGGTAGGAGGTAAGGACAAGAGCTCGCGAACGTCATCAGTAAACTCAAGGGCAGGCGAGGGAGCAGGCAGGGAAGGTGGAGTCGGAGTGGACAAAGACAAAGGCACGTGCCTGGACTCGAACTCGGGCTGATCAACCATTGCCGAAGGTAGGCACTCGAAGTTCGTGAGCAAAACCAAAGATGGCGTGGACGTGATATCAGGGACATGACCTATGCTCGGGGGATCAAGAGACTCGGACGCCAACGCTGACTCGGGCTCGGGCTGAGAGTTCATCGCCGATCGCATACTGACAGGTGAGGGCAGGAACGTGGACGAAACCGAAGATGAAGAAGCGGGTGTGGAAGTCAACGTGGGTGCGGACTGATCGACCGTCGCCGAGGGCAGGTAGTCGAAATCGGATGAGATCGGAGGCATGGTCGACGCGGGCATGATCGAAGACAATGGGTGTAGAGACGAGATCTCGACATCCGAGCGTGCGAGCAAGTCAGTATGAGTCGGGGTAGGGAAAGCCGAGGGTATCAACGAAAATGAAGGAGGCGTGGACGCAGGAATGGGGTCGCTGTCAGAAGCCAAATGGATGAGCGCTGGAGTATGCGAGGTAGCCGAGGGGAGGAACGTGGACGAAACCGAAGACGACGGAGGCATGGATGCGAAATTAGGCTCGTTGTCAGTAGCCGAACGTGCAAGCGATGAAGCATGAGATAGGGTAGGAAAAGAGGCCGAGGGTGGCAACGTGGTGGACAACGTGTATGCGGGCTCGGGCTGATCGAGCGTCACCGAAAGCGCTTGCATATGCTGAGATTCCGAAACTGAGTGCGAAGATGAAGAGAGGAGCTGGGTGTCTGGCGTCGAGTAAGGAGATGAGGAGATGGAGGGAAGTTCGTCAAGGTTACTCGTCGTCTCAGCGTTCAAGGTGGCAGCGCGCGACATTTCTCGGAGACCGTATGTGTCTCGCGATCCGTGCTTGGCGACTGGCCGTTCACATCTAACACCCGAGGACTGGAATTGCTGCTCGTGCAACCAGGGAGGGAGAAGATTGCCGTACGCGAATGTTCCACGTGCACAAACGAAAATGTCTTTGAAGTGGAAGGGGACGTCAGATGGCTGGAATGGGTTCTTGCCGATAAGATGAGGCCGGAGGACTTCACGATCCTTGGGGTGGAATCCGTACCAAAACGCTGCGTTGCGATCTTCTTCTGTCAGGTGGCCCGAGTGTACTAGGGGAGCACTGTAGCACAAGAACTGTCTGTAGTATTGTAGCACATCGTCCTCATAGTCCATCCGTCATCTGGAAGAGTCTTGAACGTAACTGCGCAGCTTCTGTCTCAAAACCTGGTGCCGCGGGGTGGTATTGCCATAGATGTTGATGAGGGATTGTTTAAAGAGGGGCCAGTCGCGCGAGTGATATCCGTTGAGAGACCTCCAGAACTCACGCAACGAGGGATCTACGTAGCGAATGATTACATCAACTCACTGCGGGTCTGTCAGTGCGCAGTCATACACTAAGCCTTCGAATTCCTCCAAGAAGTCTTCAAACATATTGGCGTGTCCCGAGTAGTAAGGTGCAAACTTCGAACGAGGCGATGGCATCGCTGCCGGTCCGATGCGTGGTGCGTAAGGGTTGTCATCTTCGTCGTCGTAGTACATCCTCATGGTGCGTGGGCGTGATGATCGATGAAAGGAGAGATGGGCGATGAGGGTGCAAAATCGAGGGGGGCGAGCGCGTGAGTTCGGAGATCGGGACAGAAGGTGGATTGGGAGTAGATGTAACGAGATCAAAAGGGAATCGAAGACAACAACGGGAGCAACGAAGAGGACAAGTGTAATCTAAAGTGGATGAGAGAGGTGGGACGAAGATCGAGTGTGAACGAGGAGAATGGATGGGACGGATGGGATGAGACCAAAAACAACTAGATCTTGGCAATAACGAAACTGAGCTGGAGTCGAGTGAGCGTCGTAGGCTGAGGGAGACTGTTTGACATTTCGTTGGTCACCAGAGGCGACCGAAAAGAAGGTGAAGAGGTTGAAGGTTGAAAGGGGGGATGGAGGGGGAATCAACTGACTCCGCCTCACTGGGGCAGCCAATGTGTAAGGACGTGAGGGTCCTAGGTGAGTTCGAAGGCGGAGGTGTTCCACTCCAAGAGGTAGGGGGTAAGAGTGAGTGAGAATGTGTCCTTCGAGTGCCCGCGTTTGGGCCTGACTTCCGGGATATTCACACTGAGTTAAGGGGGAAACGAAAACTATGTCTGCATTGGATTGGATTGGATGTCCTAGCACAAAGTAAAGATCCTGTTTAAATACAAGAGGGCTGTACTTAAAAAGGAAAAGGAAAGGGAAGCTAACTGAGATAAAGGAGCACCAAGAAAGGATGCGTGGCCGAAGAGATCGATAGTCCGAAAATGGATGGTTTCGGGCTCAGCCGGAATGCTGGCCTTACAACACGCCCAGGACCCTGAAGGGTCCAGCCAAGAAGATGACGGAGAAGTTCAGGAGCCAGTGGCCTCGAGCCAAGAGCAACCAGAAGACATGCCTGAAGAAAAAGGGAGTGGCACCCCTGCAGGACAACAAGCCCCTTCCTAGTACAGAAGAGGGTATGGTCAAGTTTTGGGACCATGAAGCACAAGGCAGATCTGGAGGATGGATCCAAGAAAAGGTGGCCCTGGATGACTATGATGAAGAAGATGGGCTGCCAGTAATGAAGAGACCAAGGACAGAGTGCCATGGACTGAAGTTCCACTGGATGGACTGTCCTAACCCATGGTCGTGTCAGTTTCATTATCCCAGTTAACTAGCTTGACCAAGTCAGGTTGACTTGGTGCTTGGAAGGGGGATTGTGTCACGATCTCATATGGTTTACTTTATTTTCTCTTCTTTTCAGACTTCGTGTCTCATGACATGGTGTCTTGTGACTTATAGGTCATGTGACCTTGACTTGATATCTCAGAGTCACTATGACTCTTATGTGATTGCTTGAGTGAGTCACTCCTTTTCCCTTGACCCTGGTGGAGTGCCTTGACTCTTGTTGACTCATTATGACTGCGCGAGCCCTTATGACTTGTGCTATGACTCGTCTTTACTGTATGATGACTCGATCCTAGGACTTGTTCATGACTCCTCCCTAGGATTGCTAATTACTATAAGTACTGTCTGGCATTGGCTGCTAGTAGCCCCAGACTTGACTTCTTGTATCCTACAGTACTCAAGCAATTGATACCTGTGAATACTCCATCTCTCACGATCCCCAGCAAAGCCCTCCTATCCACTCAAAGACTCAAGACAGAGTCTCCTCATACATTTACCTCTGAAGTTCCTCTTTGGAACTTCCCTTACTAGAACCAAACCTGTGACTCTTAGTGCAGTGTCCTTGTAGGCAAACTTATCCCAAGTCAGGAGAACGTCCCTACCATGACATAACAATATCTTGCGACTTGTTGCCTCTTCTGAGGGCTTGGCCATGTGAGCAAAGTAGACCATACAAGGCCCTATTTGCAGTTGGGTAAGACTCGAGGATATGGAGGAGGTAGCCTTCATACATTGCAGGCATGAAATGAGAGAGATGGGGTAGATGTGGAGAGTGCTATGCGAGACGTAAAGGTGAGGGATCGCCAGATGGGTCTGTGGGAATAACACCGCAGAAGTGTGGATTGGGAGAGGTGGAGGTGATGTCAGTGACTTTGGTAAAGCATCATTCAGGTCAGTGATCTTTTAGAGAGGGGCAGCAAGGACCTGAGAAGGTCTTGTGAGGGTTATTCGTGGATGTTAAATACAGATTATATGGTTGGTGAATGAAGTGGAGGAGAAGTGATGGTGAGGCGCGATGTACCTGCACCAGTGGTACTGTACTGCAGAAGAAAAGGAAGAGGATGTTACAGTGGCTGGGAGAAGACAACAACTTAGATGTTTTGTTGCGTTGCTAGAAGAGGCTGCCGGCACAGGTGCACTGAACAAAGATGAGATACAACATAGTGAGGGGTGGGGAAAATGAGTGATGAAAGAGAGCCCAAAAGTGTGTATTTGTGGGATGGAATAGGTGGGGGAAAGTGTGAGTGAATCCAGTGATTCAGGTGTGTGCAACTCGGACGTCTGAGTCTGGCCCCAGTACATACTAGGGCAATGCAAGTTCCGCACACAGCACAGTACAGGCCAGGCAAGTGACAATGTGAGCTTGCACACAGGAGTGTCCAATATCATTGAGTCCAACACATAATACAATTCTCTACTGGTACTAGAGTCTACTAGCAACTTTAACTAATTTATGAAAACCTTTAACTCAATAATAGACTTCTTCATCGGCACTGCCTGGCTTGTTCAGCATCAGCAACAAAGAGATCCTTGTACTCTTCAACATCTACCTGTTCAATTTCACTCGAGTTCCATGCTGCTGTATTGACAACACTGTGACACCAAGCAAATTTCATCAGTTGAAGCTCCTTGAACTTTTGTGCCCCAAGTCTTGCACGCTGATCCATTGCAACCTGCTTACTGGCAGAGAAGAGACATTTGCAGGGGACAGAAGAGGCTTGACAGGGGAGGAAGTTGAGGGCCATCTGTCTAAGGGTTGGATAGATTCGGTGATGGTCCTGCCAGTACTGGACAATGTCCATGTTGGGTGTCACATCTCGTGGCAGATTGGAAAGGTAGTGCCCCAATTCGGCAACCCAACTAGTGTTTGCAAGTCCAGTCCATGGGACCACAAAAAAACTGGGACTGGACCGGACCACAACTGGTTGCAACCAGACCTGTGGTTGCGGTCCTTCCTATTTTGGAGTGGCACCAGTTGCAGTTCAACTGGAATCTTCAGTGTGGCTGAACCACCATAGGGCCAGTTGGGACTGGTCCCAACCGGTCTTTACTACCATGACTAGTGTTTAAAAGTCCAGTCATTAGATCTGCCAAAAACTGGAACTGAACCAGACTGAAACCAGTTAAAACCAAACTGAAACCAGTTAAAACTGGACTTCCAGTTCTGGTTCCATGATTTCCCAGGCAGTTGTGGGTCCGGTTCTCCAGAATTTGATGCCCAGGAAAACCACACAAGACCGGTCAGGGTTGGGCCTAACCGGTCTTTCTAACTGGACTTTTGTAGGCACACATCACAAGTTGCTATATGTCACTACAGTACCTTTGCTTCCTCAAGCCTGAATCACTTAGTGTTGGGGAAGTTTGGTTCCAAACTGATCCAAACTCAGTTTGAACCAAACCCAAACTTCCAGTTTGGTTTGGGGTTTGGGATTTTCTGAAAAAAGCTAAATGGTTTGGTTTCCAGTTTGGGGGTCCCAAACTGAGTTCAAACCGTTTCAAACCAATTACATAATAAGCGCCCAACAAGCGTTTAATAATCACATTTAAACTCAGTTTGGTTCAAAATTAGTTCAAAATTGGTCCAAAACTGGTTCAAACTCAGTTGAAATCAAGTCTTAAATGGTTTGAGTTTGGTTTAAACTGAACCAAACTGAAACCAAACTGATTTGTAAGCAATTTGACACATTATTTGGGCGCTTAGTGGGCGCTTATTTAATCGGTTTGGAACGGTTTGGTTCAGTTTGGAGCAGTTTGAATCAGTTTGGTTCAGTTTGGTTTCAGTTTGGCTAAAATGGAATCAGTTTGGTTTCCAGTTTGGCAAAAATGGCCTCAAACCAAACTAGTGTTGGGGAAGTTTGGTTTGGTTTGGTTTGAGGCCATTTTTGCCAAACTGGAAACCAAACTGATTACATTTTGGCCAAACTGAAACCAAACTGAACCAAACTGATTCAAACTGCTCCAAACTGAACCAAACCGTTCCAAACCGATTAAATAAGCGCCCACTAAGCGCCCAAATAATGTGTCAAATTGCTTACAAATCAGTTTGGTTTCAGTTTGGTTCAGTTTAAACCAAACTCAAACCATTTAAGACTTGATTTCAACTGAGTTTGAACCAGTTTTGGACCAATTTTGAACTAATTTTGAACCAAACTGAGTTTAAATGTGATTATTAAACGCTTGTTGGGCGCTTATTATGTAATTGGTTTGAAACGGTTTGAACTCAGTTTGGGACCCCCAAACTGGAAACCAAACCATTTAGCTTTTTTCAGAAAATCCCAAACCCCAAACCAAACTGGAAGTTTGGGTTTGGTTCAAACTGAGTTTGGATCAGTTTGGAACCAAACTTCCCCAACACTAAACCAAACCAAACCAAACTTCCCCAACACTAGAACCACTACGATGATTCGGATTCAACCTTGATGCTGTAAGGATCCCTCAGGCTCTGCCAGTGGCCCCCCCGAAATTGCATCTTTTCGATCTTTCGGTCTTGGTCTGGCATCACATGGCTTACTGCCATTTCGCATTCACCTTCTCACGCCCTTGCGCCTCCCTCTCTCTCTCTCTCTTGGCCACACTTGTCTTTGTCCATCAACACCTTATCATTCATCGCATTGCCCACACCTCCGTTGATCACCACAACTCCTTTCAAGATGTCAAGATCACCCAGTCTCAAGACACTGTTAGAGGCCACACAGATCATCGCACCCATTGTCATCGTTGTCGGACTCTATTGCCAGTGTCTATAACCTCACTCTCTTGACTTGGAAATATCATCCAGTCTACTTGTGTTTCCCTCTTTGCCTCCTTTTCTGTGTGATCCTGGTTTGAGTCAGGCCTGCTGCTCGGGCACTCTTACTCTGGTCATTGCCTCTCAGATGGCATCGCTTCTCGTTTCCTTTAGATCTTGTCCCCGCTTGCCCTCGCTTGCCCTTGCACTCATCTGCTCACAGCGATCGTGCTAGGGCAACTTGGACAACAATCACAACTCAGATGACAACTCAGACGACTTGGACAACAATCGTGACGCAACTTGGATGACTCAGACAACAATCACAACGCAACTCAGACAACTCGGACGACATTCGCGACACAACTCAGATGACAACTCAATTGCAACTCAGATGACTCAGACAACATTAGCAACTCGGACAACAACTTGGTTGCAACAATTACAATGCAGACAACAATTGCAATGAGGACAACACGGACGACGACAGCGACGACATTGACAACCACAATGGCAATGACATGTTGTAGCTATGCTATTGTAGACTTATAGTATTGTAGTATTCAAAATAGAATTATCATTTATGATTGCAGTTGTGCAGTCCAAGTTGACCACTGTCAGTTGTGACTGACCCAGGAAGAGCCGACTTGGACTGAGTCAAGCCAGTCTTTGAAATTTCTGCAACCAGAAACAATCGGTTGTTGCTGGTTCAGTCCAGTTTAGGGCAAATTTGTAAAAACAAAAACTGGTTCTGGTCCGGTTTTTCCAAATTAGGGCAAAAAACCGGACCGAGTCGGACTTTCAAACACTAACCATGACCATCTGACAATGCCAGCATCAAGAATGACAACCAAATACAAACTACGACCACCATTATTGTTACGTTCCTTCCGGACCTCTGCCATCAATCATGTGACCGTTGCCGGTTCGCTGCGTCCAAGTGGCGCGTCGTGCACGAGGACCAAGATAATGTTGATAATGATAAGATTAAGAAGTCGGCGATGACTAAGCACGACTTGTAGTGGAACGTGTAGTGGCGATAACTCCAGCACACTAGCAAAGATGACAAAGGAAGGGACGAGACAATGAGGGATCAATGCTTTATACACTCTGTGCCCTAAGACCAACTCCGGCGAAGGGGAAGGTATTACACAAGATATCAAAGCTAAGGACTATAACGCATCCAAAGCCCTCTACTTATACTACAAGGGGGAGCTTTCAAGCTCAGCCCAAATCTGAAACCCTAATACACCTATCCAATGGCACAAGGCCCTCGATTCGCATCAGTCATCCACATCGAAATCCACCAATGGCATAAGGCCCTCTTGGCATGAGTCAGAGATAACACACCATGAGTCTTCAATCTAGACCGCGTCCGGGCTCAAGCTCATCCGGACTCACATTCTAGCCTCAGCCTAGGCACAAGCTCATCTAGGCTCTTCCAGACTGTTCGAGGCAGGTCACGTGCCGGGGTCACGTGACGGCCAATAACTTGGACCTAATCCCACGCCTCCTGATAGTCACGTGATGGCGGGTAAGGGTCATGTGTGCTCACCGCGCGTCCCACTCGCACGTGATCTTCTGCGCATGGTGCTTTCTCCCAGCTCTCTAGCAGGTGTTCAAGCACTGCTATGGCTCCACGGACTTCTCTGTCCCATCACGGGTCGTCTTGCGCGTATTTTGGGTCTTCGTGTAGGCTCCGTCCCGGCTGCGCCGTGACAATTATGACACCTGGGCCGACTGCAGCGATGTCAACATTGTCTTGGATTGGCCTCAACAACAAGAACCACGCCCTTGACCACACCACCACCAATGACCATGGCAATAGCCACAAGGCCAACACTTCAACAATGGCGACACTGGCATGTCGACAGCCACAACATCAACATTTCCCTTGACATTTCCATCAACAAATCAATAACCACAATGATGGCCACAATGACAACATGTTGACATCCATGACAACAACACATCGACAGCTGCAATGACCACACGATGACAACTGCAACATCAACACATCAACAACTTGAACCACAATGACGGCCACAGCAAGAACATGTTGACAACCATGACAACGGCACATGGCAACTGCGACCTTGGCCACAGCACCGATGTTTGACAGCCACACCAATGACATGATGACAGCCGCAACATCAACTCATCAACCACAACGACAGCCACAACAGCAGCGCATCGACGACCACGACAACTACAACTAGGCCACCACATCAACTCATCGACAACCACTGGCATGACAATGACATGATGATAGAACAGCTGCTGTGATGTTCACGATGTCCTCTTGGTGACGAGGACCATATATATTATTTACATCCATAGAGTAGTAAACAAATTGTAACTACCAGTAGTACTGTTTAATACATACATTTACAGGTTGCAGTTGGTCTTTGGCCAGTTGCAACCGACCCAGCCTGAGCCAGTTTAGACTGTGAGGACCGGTCTTTTGAGAATCCGGCAACTGGGTGGGACTGACTCCTGTTGGTTTGGTCCAGTTTTGGGCCTCAGGGATGAACCGATGGATCAGTTCTGGTCCCAGTCTTTCCAAATTAGGCAAAAAAACCGGACCAGACTGGACTTTCAATCACTAAACCCAACCCTCCTTGCCATGTGCAATCAGTGTTCAATGGTGTTGATCGAAACCCATCAGGGAAGGTCTTGCTGACATTGTTGGGGGGTCCAGTACCATTTGCGTTGCTGTCAATGGTGCAGTGTGAGTTTCCCAGTACTTCACCATCTACTTTGGATCAGCTGCACTACCATTATGCAAAGGGTTAGAAACACACCATATTTTCAAGGATCTTCTGTGCCTCAGCCTGCCAGTTCCTCACATTGAGGTTATGTCATGATCATGTGGCATTGCCCATGTATGTTTCAGTTTCAGTCTCAGTTTCTCAGTTTCAGACTCGGCCTGGACTCATGACTCACAGACCACGTGACAGCGCAGCAATGCCAGCAGTGGATCTATTCTCAGACGTATGACTCGGACTGACTCATAGGGCAGAGGGTCACCAGCGAGCATGCTCACTGGTGTACATGCGTCCTTGTTTTCCACTTACACGACTCATAGAAAATGTATAGGAAATCCAGTAGTAGGATGGTATAAGTAGAACAGTAGTACCAGCCTGTAACAGTATTTGAGTCTCTTAAGAATATAGCCCAATCAGCTAGTTCTACAGAGTGAAGAGTCACCCCTGTCAAGTTCCCACGAAGTGGATTAGTAAGCAGTGGATGATTGCCAGGCTGTCTTACTGATCTTCCTTGGACCCCCTTGCGAAACGATCTGGGTGATTGTAACATTAGACTCGAATCTACCCCAGCATTCTTGCGTGGCACCGTGAGCCTTGTGATCCCACCAACCCCGCATTGCCGATCACACACGGACATCGCAGCAGCAACCCACACCCACTAGCACAGTCCGAGCACCGTGGCTAGTTTAACCCTCGACATCCCTGATGACGACTCTTGGATCGAGGTCATCCGTCGCAGAGCTGATGACCTCCCCACACACGTACTAGGCACAGTTTACTGGAGTTATGCACACCGATTCGGATGACAACTTGACACACGCGAAGGATATCGGGCCCACATCAATGGGAACACTTTCTACATCAAGTTCATCAACCACCGTTGGCACATTTTGGAGAAACGTGACAACGACTTCGTCACCAAAAGCTCCTTCAGAATCCCCTGCGACAACAACCTTGCTTTGGCTGGTGGTCCGACACCAACACCAAAAACCCTGAGAACCTCCTGCCTGCGACAGCCCCAACACCAGCCAACACCGCACCAGAACCTGCGACAGGTGACAGCCCACAAGAGGACCAGCTTGAATACATCGATGAGGACATCGTTGTAGCAGACCCCATTGCTGAGTTAACCACTGCATTTAGCCGGTTGACCCCCACCCATGTAGATGCTACCCTCCTCGAAGAGGACGCTGAACCGCAACAAACCCTTGAAGAGCTCACCCAAGCAGTCATTGCGACATATATCCTGCCCGTCAACATCTTCACCATGTACACAGCCCCAACAGTCCCGATCACCGCCCCCATCATGGCTGCCGCCCCACTCACTGGCACCCTCAAAGGCACCCCACCGACCATCTTCACCGGCGACTGCGCAGAAAGTGAGCAATTCCTGCTGGAATTTCGCCAACACCGACGAACCAATCGCAACCACAAGCTCATCATCAACCCATTCTCGCGGGTTGGACTCACATGCGGCCTCATTCGAGGCCTGACCGTCAATGACTGGGTCAACTTGATGGAGTGCGAACTCGACGACAGCACCACATGTACCACAAACCCCATCGCAGAAACCAGCAAACAACTATGGACAACGTTCAAAACCGCCTTCAAAACGGCGTGGACAGACAACCTCAGTAAACAAAACACATACCAACAACTAACGACACTCGCGATGGACAGAGACGATGTAGACGGCTACATCGCAACCTTCGAGTGACTCGCCCATGTAGCTGAGTGGCACCACGATGCGAGCGGCATGGTCGAGTTCTTCCGACGAGGACTCACCACCCCACTGCTCTGCGCGTGCCTACAGTGCACCACAATGCTAGAGACAATGACCGAGTGGCAGACCGCAGCCCGTGCCGAGGCACAGCGAGTGTGCACCCTCGCCAGTTGTCTCGCCGCATGAGGAGGTCGTGTGCCCAAGAAACTGGACCCCGCGCTCACCACCTCGTTTGCCCTGCCACCCACACCCAGTGCACCAACCTTCGACGGCGGTGTCCTGATGGATGTTGACACCATCACCACAAACAAACCGCGGTACGCCCCATTAACTCCCGCAGATTGGGACATGTGCCACAGAGAGGGCCGCTGCTTCCATTGTCGCCAGCAGGGCCACATGGCCGATTGTTGCCCCACGCACGCACCCACGTACCCACTGGCACAAATCCACACCATCACTGTATCACTGCCAGTCGCTGCACCGCCCCCCATGGCAACCATCAACAACGTCACCACCGCCACCACAAAAGCACACCTCCTTGGTCTCACAGACCAGGAGCATCAGAACATCATCACCGACCTCATCATAATGGGCGGCTCTGACCTCGGCAGCGGCAACACCCCACAAATCAATGCCTTGGAACTCACGTTCACACCATCGCCCTATGCTGTCAACCTACCACCACCCCACCCCCCACATAGCCCAAGATGCCCATGCAGCCTGCAGATTGCATCACCACCACTACCAGTAGTCGGGGACGACTACACACCTGAAGGGGGGGTAAAAACCCTCAAATTCTTGGGTTTCAACCAGGCAACACCAGTCAGCAACGAGTCACAACCACCCACACCACCTCCATCCCACCCAAGATCGCTGCCTGTGCCAATTAAAGAGGATGACTGGGCCCTATTTGCGCCCCAAACACCCGTCAGCACAACACCAACACTGTCTCGACCCCCACACAGCACATCCCAACCCATCTTCCTTGCCAACGTGTTGGAGATGCCACGAGACCCCGACGAAGTCACCCCACACCACTGACCCCAGCGCCACGCTAATGCAGCGGCCACGCAAACATCCCACAACCAACCACACAGCATGTACCCATGCCGATCTCACGCACCACAGCAAAACCCACGCACTCGGACTCAACACGAGGCTGACCTTGTACACGCTAACATGCACATCCGAGATTGGCTCGGCGAAGTCATCTACGAACCGCCACCACGCCCAGGCCCATGACCACACCCTGCACTTAACCCAATCCCCAAAGAGTGTCCGGACCTGGAACTACGCAAGTACGGGTACGATTACCAGTTCAACAAAGACAGAAGAGAAGGGTAGTAGGATGGTTCAGGACGAACCAATCAAGAAGGGGGCGTATGTCACGATCATGTGGCATTGCCCATGTATGTTTCAGTTTCAGTCTCGGTTTCTCAGTTTCAGACTTGGCCTGGACTTGTGACTCACAGACCACATGACAGTGCAGCAATGCCAGCAGTGGATCTATTCTCAGACATATGACTCAGACTGACTCATAGGGCAGAGGGTCACCAGCGAGCATGTTTGCTGGCATACATGCATCCTTGTTTTCCACTTACGTGACTCATAGAAAATGTATAGGAAATCCAGTAGTAGGACGGTATAAGTAGAACAGTAGTACCAGCCTGTAACAGTATTTGAGTCTCTTAAGAATATAGCCCAATCAGCTAGTTCTACAGAGTGAAGAGTCACCCCTGTCAAGTTCCCACGAAGTGGATTAGTAAGCAGTGGATGATTGCCAGGCTGTCTTACTGATCTTCCTTGGACCCCCTTGCAAAATGATCTGGGTGATCATAACAGGTTACCTGCAAGAATCTCTGCCTCCTCCTCACCACCCCATGCATGTGCAATATAGCTAAGCTTGTAGTATGGATGGAGAACCAAGGCCAGTATATAGCTTGGTTTCTCGTCGAACTGAGAATAGTATTTGTTGAGTTTTGTGAGGCCATCGTTGATTGTGTCCTTGTACATGGCATATTGGGGATTGTTGCGTTTCACCTCCCATGCCATTTGAAGCTCTTTGATTGCAGGGAGTGAACGCCATAAGGTGGGTTTCTGTTCAGAAGAGAAGTATTCCTGAATCAGATTGGAATCCTCAAGAATTGACTTCACGTCGAGGACCCTGACCCAGTCCATCTCAGTTGTTACGGTCCCTCGGGCCGTTCCATAACGTTATCAATAGCTCACGTGATACTACACACACATGGGTGCGTCTCCTGTCTGTCAGCCTTCACAGACACGTGTTGCAGTCGCTTCCTATACCGTCGATCGTGACGGACTCTAGGCCAAGTGCAATGCCGACGGGTGCTTGAAGTAGAAGAGGACTGGCGCACTCGAGTAGAAGTGAGGGAATGACACAAATGACTAAAATGAGGAATCTAGCAGGGATTCCTTGTCCTACTTATACATCTCTGGCTGGCTCTATGCCAGCGCATCAATAGCTACTGAGTCTGGGTCTCCTTGCTGGCAGTAAGTGCCAGCGCACGTACACATCATAAGGTTCAGTCTAGAACAGCCTAGATCCTGAACATGAGGCAACACGTCATAGAGTCTAGAGTCGTCTAGACTCTGCCACATCATCTATCTCTAACCCTGGGTACAGGGTGCCACGTCACAAGTCTGGAACCACGATGTCATCATGACGTCACTGAGTCTGGAGTATGAGTCACAAGTCACGAGTCACCATTACATAATCACCGAGAAGGCCGTCATGGCTGAGAACACCGAGAAGGCCAACATGGCCGAGAACTCCGAGAACTCCAAGAAGGCTGAGAAGGCTGCGAGTCAAACCACAACGAGTCATACTGTAAGTCCTTCCACATCACGAGACAAGACCGAGTCACGAGACCATACCGAAACATGAACCAAGTCCGAATGCTGATGTCATGCCGTGTGATCACGACATCAGTGATCTTAAATGCTGACCATGGAATTTTCTTGAAGATCCAGCCATCACATTGGAGAACAGTTATTGGCCCAAACAACTCATCAGCCACTGCAATGAACAGTCTGACTGCCTGTCAAACATGATAGGCTCAGTCGAGCATTTTGTACACTGACCCCCATCAGACATTGCTGTGAAGTGGGATTACAAAGGGAGTGGTAATACCAGATTCAAGTTGAAGCTTCTTGAAATATTCAATGTGATGCCCAGAGCATTGAATCTTGACAGTGAGTGTGCAAATTAGTGATTGAAAGTCCAGTCCGGTCCGGTTTTTTTGCCTAATTTGGAAAGACTGGGACCGGGACTGGGACCAATCCATCGGTTCATCCCCGAGCCCCAAAACTGGACCAAGTCAACAGGAGTCGGTCCCACCCAGTTGCTGGATTCTCAAAAGACTGGTCCTCACGGTCTAAACCAGCTCATCCAGGGTTGGTTGCAACCAGCCAAAGACCAACTGCAACTGCATATGTTGCAGCATACATGAATAGGATTGATTGTTGTTGAAGCTATAGTAATTACAAAACTATCAACTACATATGTATATACAATATCCACAGCTGCATGACCATCTGTCTGAGTCACCATCGCCATCGTCCTTGCCCTTCTCGTCATCGTTGTGGTTGTCGATGTGTTGCTTTTGCAGTTGTTGACATGTTGCTGTTGCAGTTGTCGTCGCATTGTCGTTATTGAGCGTGTCATTGTTGTGGCTGAATGTAGCACGTGTCGTCGTGCAGTTGTCATTGTGTCATCCAAGTCGTTGCAGCTGTTGATGTTGGAATGGTCATGGTTGACGGTCGTAGTTGTTGGTGTTGGCGCAGTTGTTCTCATTGATGCTGGTCCAGAGTTACTGGCTTGTGGTGGTCATTGTGTCGTCTAAGTCACTGCGGCCATTGTAGATCTTGTCATGGCCCCTGTCGAGTTGTCAGTGTCATTGGTGTTGGCGTTGTTGCAGTTGGCATCATTGATGAAATGGTCATGGTTGATGGTTGTAGTAGCCAGGCCTGACACTGTGGGGATTATGTGATGTTAAGCCATCTTTTATGTTAATTTAATGGAAAACATATTTCAAAAAAGCTTTGAAAATAAGTGCACAATACATTGTGATCTCATTCACAATATAGTCCACAATAAATCAAGGGTGACAATGCTCAACACATGCTAATTACATTTATAATGTACCAGGCATGGGATTTGCATGTGCTTATCAAAGTCATTCACAATGAACACAATACATACATTAAAAAGATACTGTAAATTTTATTCTTAATATTATTCACATATTTTCAAGAGTTTCATTGGAAATACATTTGATGCGACACCCGATGTCGTGATGTCATGACTCAGTGACTCTTGAAGTTGAGACTCATGAGTCTGCTAGTGTTCCGACTTCCAACTGCTCTCTCCGATTTTTGCAGAACACAGTAAAACATTGTAGGAATAAAATACTTACAGGTTAGCTACAGGAGTGCAGCCACTGCTGCCTTCATCCTTGAAGCCTTCATCACCATCGTTGCACCCTCCTGTCATCACACTGTCCCATTGTCGCACCTTCCCATTGTCGCACCCTCCCATTGTTGCACCTTCCCATTGTTGCACCTTCCCATTGTTGCACCCTCCCATCGTAGCACCGTCCATTGTCACACCCTCCTGTCATCGCACCCACTTGCGCACAGCGATGACATAGCACCGCGGCAGGCTTTCACACAGTGGGTGGCATCGTAATGGGTCTTGCACACCATGATGAGGTGGTGGAGGTGGTGGACTTACATTGAATGGTGGAGGCAGTGGCTATAGAGTTCCGTGTGGCTCGGCAGCGGCTTGTGTGAGTTGAGGTGAGGAGGCCCGGGATGCCTTCTTGCACGCACTGGAGGGGTGTGGTTTGAGGACGGGTGGAAGAATGACGAGGGCTCTGCAGCACAGTGAAAAAAGAAAAAGAAAAAAAACTTCATTCACTGTGTGTTGCAAGGGCGGTGGGGTCAAGACATGAAGGTGGCAGGACTTGTGAATCTTGAGTGAGGTCCAGGGTACACTTCTTGCATGCACTGAAAAGGTGGTTTGAGGACAGGTGGAGAGTGTGGGGGACTCTGTGACACGGCAATGAAAAGAGAAAAAAAAAAGGAAACTTATCTTCATTCAATGGGCCGAAGCCTGGCTCATCATCAGCAGTGGCGGATGGAAGCAGATGTGGGGCCAGGGTGTGGTTGTATACCCTCGAACAGGGTTATGGTCATTCCTCCTGGTGTGCAATGGTGGCAGGTGTACTGTATTGCAGGAAGAAATGGGTGGTGAGGCCAGTGAGGATGGACACGTCAAACGAAGTCAACAGACTTTCCCACACCACATATTACATCCACATCTCGACGCGTCACCTGGTTGCAGCTGATGGAGTCTATTGCCAGTTTTGACTCAGAGTGTCAGGACTGCACGAGGGCTGTCAGTGTGGATGTGAAAACCAAGCATGGGTACATGTCCAGATCCGGTCAAGAGGGGAGCAAGGGAGCTGAGTATGAAATCGAGGAGTTGGGAGTTGGGAATGTAGGAATGAATGGAGCAAAGTCGAAGAATGGGAGAGACAGGGAAAAAGATAAAGGAAAAGTGGGTGGCAGAGGTATAGGACACTTGAGGCCATTGGCATTGTAGTTGGCGGACACTCGAAGGACCTTGGAATGTTGTAGTTCTAAAATGAGGATGATGCAAGCAACGAGGGGTGTCCAGTGATGGCGAAAGAGACAGATATACAATGAGGTAAGGAGCGGCAGTTTTGCAGACAAGATGAGGGAAGGAAGAAAGGTGAAATGAGGTGAAATGAAGCAAGCAAAAGAAAACAAGTGGGCGAGTTGGTGATGATGTCTGAGACAGTCGTGGACAGAGTGTGGACAAGGAGGGGTTGGGGCAGCAGTCAAGAACCAAAACCCAAGTCGAGATGCGAGAACTGAGCAGAAGTATACAAGCAAATTTGGTTTGGAAGAGAGAGAGAGAACGTCGACAGGAGGAGGGTGGAAGTGGCAAATACATGAGGGAAGTAGTTTGAGGGACGCGCGAAGTCAGGACAGTTGGGAATGTATGTGATGGAAGCTAGAAGATCGGAAAGGCAGTTCGAGGGGTTTCGGGATTGCACAAGACATTTGCATGGGATTAAATGAGTCTGGGGGGAGGATTCCAAGAGTGTGGGAAACAACTGATACGGGCATGAAGTCGAAGGAGTACTGAGCCCAGAGGTCCTCTGTGAAGGTTGAGCGACAATTGTGAAGGAAAGACCTAGAGACAGGGCAAAAGAATTAGTAGTACGAGATCGAGGAGTAGAGACAAGAGTCAATCTTGAAGATGTCGAGGAAAAGAGCATGGAGGTGACAAGTTGGGTATCTTCGTTTAGACCTGACCTAGACGAGAAACCAAAATCACATGAGAGGGAGAGAGGGAGCTTTCAGAAAGCCTTCCCAAACATGCGCATGCGACCCAATTGATGATGCCAGTGCTAGTGTGAGGGATACAAATGTGAGCCAACGTGGGTGCTCAATTTTCTTGCGCACGTTGCCTTCATCTACTACGCTCTCGCCTTGTCTACTACACCCCCTGCCTCCGTTCCAGACCTAAAATAGTGAGTCGATGTCAAGAAATACTGGAAGGTCACACACTTACAAGCAGTAGATGCTATTCCAAATTGTCATTTACCTTCTGCAAGTGGGTTGGAAGTATTTTGAAGAGAAGGTGGTCTGCCCTGCGGAAAACTTGGTGCGTAGCCTTATTTTGGGCACCATGGACTGTTGCTGACCCTTCCCAAATGCGACACCTAGGCATCCGCATGGAGATTGAACTCCATGCTCAGGTTGTTGTTTCCCACCATGGCAGGCAACTCTTTGATGACCCCCTTGGACTGTGGCATCTTGTATTCCCTCGAGACAAACTTGTGCCGGTGTCTGGAAGGGAGACGGTATAGAGTGATAGAATATATTGTTCTGTTTAAAAAGGCGCACCCCATCTCAATCTCCAATATCATACTCGCTAAGTGAATGACTTCGAGACTCGTCTGAGTTGGGCATCACGTGATAATAGACATAAATGCCCAGTAAAAACTATATTAATTGACAATAAGTAAATGAGGAGCCATAAGAGGAAAATGCTCAGCTGACACAACTAAACAGCACATTGACAGGACCCCCTTGCCGCCTGCGACTTCATGAAGGACCCAATCCCAGTTTGGCAGTTCATCGTGATGTATCCAATAGTTCTCCTCGATTGACCCTGAATCCGCCCAGAACCTCGGAAAGAGCGTCAACTAGACTGAAGCCATGAAGGTCACTCATAACAATGGATGCCGCCTCTGCAAGGATAGGCCCAGATGCAGCAATGCCACGTATAGTATCAATCCTGTCTCCAATCAACATGCAGACACGCATGTGGTTAGATATTTGCTCTTGTTCTTTTTCCACTTGTTCGCTAGGTAATGGAGTGTAGATCGTGCTATTGATGTCCAGAGGCAACTGCTGTGACAAAACAGCACGATTCTGAGCCTCTGACAGCTTATCCAGGAATGTTCCGCAGAGTAACTTCAGGGAAGCAAAGTGGACCAACCCGCGGTGTACTACCTCATTGCCATGATCATAAGTTGTGCCCCACCTGACAAAAGGTGAGAAACCTGGAATATACAATAAGTTGCGGCTCACAATGGCCTTCCCATATGGGCGATACACTCCAACGAAGTGACATCATCGAGGGTTTTGTACTTGTCAAAGACTTTGTGGTTCCTCAAGAGTTGGTCAAAGCCCAGATATATGAAGGGTGTGGGAGTTTTGAGTTTGCCATCATTCATGTGGTGGGATGCATCACGGCCACGAGGTGGAGAAAATTGAGAGATTTTCCCAGTATGGAGAGGGAAAATGTGAACAATGACACATCTAAGAGTACCCTAAGTGCCCGATGAAGTTCAACAAAATGGCTCTGTATTCCGTCAGTTGAAGGGCACCAGCATCTGTAAACGCAATTAGGTGTTCGGAGTGTTCAGAGCTGTTCGGAGTGTCCTTGAACAGCTCCGAACAGCTCTGAACACCTAGTGCAATTACAGATGCATCAACGGATGGGCTTTGTTGAACACAATGAAGATCTTTGGAAGTGTTAGCTTTTCCGTTTAAGGGCTCTTGGAAGGACCATCATCTTTGGTTTGACTGGATTTTGAAGCTCCTTGCTATCAAGTACTGGTCCTTGTCGCCTGGCTTGCTCTTGTCCCTCAGGATGTCGCTCGGGATGTCCTTCTTCAGAATGACCCCTGGACTTTTTGATTTGATGGGTTGTCATAGTATTGCCTTCACTGGGGGTATAATCTGCATCTATCTTCGTGAGTCTCCATAGCAATGCAAAAGAGTGCTACAGTAAGCAACCCACTATCTACCTTGTCAGGACTACCAGCTGTCCGTTGTCTCAGTCATCTGCCTGCCAGATCGACGAGCCTGAGGCATGCAGGTGTGTCCAGTTTGTACCATGGTGTTGCTGTGCAGAGTGGTGAGTTGGGAAATAAGCTTCAAAAATGTCAGGGAATCGCATGAAGAACAAATAGAAGTCATCACCCACACTCAAGCTCCACAAAGAATAGGGTACCGTCACGGTTGTGTAAGATTGGACTTTCAGGTGTACATGCTATCCTCATGTATGGGACATCAAGGGGACTTAAAAACAGAGAGAGAAGAATTGGGACCCTCGAAGTCAGACAGTAGGCAGCATGTCAAAGTCTTAGTCCACCATCACAACTGTCACACCCTTGTCACACCATACTGTACACGCAGTTGTTATAGATAGTACAGTAGCTCCAGGCAAGTTAATTTACCCAAATCATAAATTTCTGAGTGATTTTTGAAGAGGCCACTCCCAATAAAATACAAAATCTATTCAGGTAGTGCAAAGATCAAAGTCCTTTGACTATTGTCACATCAGACTCAAAGTCTTCATCTCAACAATGAAAATATGTGCCTTAGTTGGGATTGTCCTGACAGGCCGACTCTAGGCCCATGTCAATAAGAAGAGTGCTAATATAAAAAGAAGACATACATGGCTCGTACCAATTTGGAGGCGACGTCTGGAGTTGGGAGGACACCAGTAGGGAGAAAAGGGCATGTCAATGGAATTTTGCAAGGAAATGGCAGGGGTGGTTGTCGGAGCAATAGCTGTGATGACAGGAATGAATAACTGGGTGGCCATTATGATAAGGGAAAAGTGGCCCGGGGCAAGTGGAGACGATGAGATGGCAGCTGAGAGAAGGTCTACTTGTCACCAATGACTCACCATCACCACCATATTGAGGGTGGAGTGCTGGCGGTGTTGCCGTGGGCTTGGGGCTAGCCGGTGCCGTGGCATCATTCTCTTGAGGGCCTTGAACTGGCAGACATCCCCTTCAGGGTCTGAGGTAAGTGGGATTGTCACAACTGCTGTCCTTGAGAGTCTAACTTGGAATAGTGAGGGAGAGAAAAGGGAGAGAATACAACAGGACAGACAGACAGTGTGAGGATGTGAGGTAACAGCATTGTCGCCGACATTGCAGTTCTGGGGTGGGTTGGTGGTCGTGCCACAGTAGTTGTCTTGAAGGTGCAGGTCCTGGTTGTTGCCTTGAGGACACTGTTTCAGTGGCATCTCCGTCATCGTCGTTGTCTTGGGGCTTGGGGCTCGTGATGCCACCGGGGGTAAGTGACGCAATAAAGAGGTAGTAGCCCTTGTGCTTGATGAACAGCACACCTAGAGATCATACTCACAGTGACAAGGTAGACTGTGGTGAGATATGAGGGTGGTACTTGAAGCAGCAACAGAGATAGTCAAGCAAGTGAAGCAGATGGAAGTCTGGCACACAACAGATGAGAACTGGTGTTTATACAAGAGGATAAGACATACCTGGCACACAACAGATGAGAACTGGTGTGGTGCCAGAGTGTACAGAGTACTCTACTTATACTGCTACAGAGGGTGACGCTGGTAACAGTCGGTCACAGTAAATACAAGGCGCATTGTTCTACATAGGGACAAAGGAGTGTACTGTTCTGGAGAACAAGGCGTATAGAACAATAAGAGTCCAGACTATGATATCATAGTGACATCACAATAAAGATAAGAACAAAGGGAAAGTACAATGACAAAGTACAAGGGCAATCCAGAGTGGTCCATGATGTCATGTACATATGTGATGTCATAGATAAGACAATATAAGAAGTCCGAGATTGTAAAGATCAAAATAATCTAATCTGTATATCTAATCTAAAGCAGTCTGTTATCTGTGTGTCCATTGAGCCGCTAAGTGCGCACAGGTCACTTATCAACAGTGCTCACTGGCCCAGCAAGGTCAAACGTGAGCTGACACTCTTGGCAACTTGGAAGCCATAGATGGAAGCATTAAAGTATCATAGTGCTCTCACAGACGCCAGAGATGCTGAGTCAATCGTCGACTTGATAAGCTGCCTCGAGGCATGATGGACACAGGACAGACAAGGTCGGGGGGAAAGAAAGTCACATCAGCAAACCCTGGGCCACCCCAGAAATTCTTGTAGTGATGGTAGAGACTGTAGATGTCATAGATGTCATAGTTATTTGGTAGTAGATTGGTAGAGACTTGGTAGAGACTTGGTAGCAAACTGGTAGACATGGTAGAGACTGTAGATACTGTAGATACCATAGTTATTTGGTAGTAGATTGGTAGAGAGTTGGTAGCAAACCCTGAAATACCTGATAGACATGGTAGAGACTATAGGTGTTGTAGACATCATAGCTATTCAAGTTTGGTAGTTGATTGGGTCACTTGGTAGCAAACCTGTAGATGCTGTAGTTATTATAGGTATAGTAGATGTCAGTAGTAATTGCAGACTTGTAGCTGTTGTAGACCTGGTAGTGGTGGTAGATATGGTAGCTGTTGCAGTTACAGTAGATACTATAGTGTCTAGTGTTGATAAGTGACCTGTGCGCACTTAGCGGCTCAATGGACACGCAGATAACGGACTGCTTTAGATAAGATATATTGGACTTATGTAGATTAGATTATTATGATCTTTACAATCTTGGACTTTCTTATCTATGACATCACTGTACAATGACATCATGGACACCTCTGGACTCCTATTGTATTTCGTCCTTGTACTCATTCCTTTTGTTCTATCCTTATTGTGATGTCACTATGATATCATAGTCTAGCCTTTCATTGTTCTTTGCGCCCTTGTTCTCCTTCAGCACACTCCTTTGTGTCCCTCTGTAGAACAACGCTCCTTGTATTCTGTGACTCTATGTTACCTGTGTTGTACTAGTGTCACACCTCTGTATAGTATAAGTAGAGTACCCTGTATGCTCTGGCACCACACCAGTTCTCATCTGTTGTGTGCCAGGTATGTCTCCTCTCTTGTAATAACACCAGTTCTCATCTGTTGTGTGCCAGACTTCCATCTGCTTCACTTGCTTGATCTACTCTGTTGCTGCTTCCAGTACCACCCTCATATCTCACCACAGTCTACTTTGTCACTGTGAGTATGTCCTACATGTGTACTGTTCATCAGGTTATGGGCCCTGGTGCCCAAGCCACTCCACTTGGCTGGTCACTGTGTTCCTAGGATCACACACCAGGCTAAGGTCTGTCTGGGGACTCACCCTCCTTGCCCAAGCCACTGTGCCCTGAGGTGTCAGGTGCCAGTTGGTGAGGCCCCTCCACTACTATACACTGCCCAGTAGTCCTACTTTCATCCCTACTGTATTCCTAGCCCCTGCGCTATGCGCAAGGAGATTGGATCTGGTAGCCCCTTAATCCATATCCAGGTGTGCATGGCCCACTGGGCTGTGTATTGTGGAGCTTAGCGCCAGCTGTCTCTGGTGCTCCACACTGGGTGCAGGATCTCCTCACCATGGGAGTGTAAAACCTGGTTCAGACTCTGGGGGGTGTTCACCTTATGGTGTTCTGCAACCAGATACCTGCCTTGTAGTGGCAATGGGAAAGGATGCAGTAAAGCCTTTGGGTGATGAGGCAACCAACAGGCCGAGAAGGCTGAGGTAGACAGCCTTGGGCTCTGAAAGAACCATTCCACTATCCCCTCCGGTGCACTCTAGTGAGCCGTGTCTTAGACACATCCTGGCTGGCAGCCGGCTCCTAGTACGCGAAGAGGCTTCCACCCTGGGCGTAGCCCTTGTAACACTGGCATGTTAGTGGAGGCAGGACGCATTAGCGTTCTGGCCTTACAGAATCACAGACAGGAGTAGCTACCCCCCCCCTTCACATCTTGCAACTGTTATGAAGCACCATCGCTGACTGCTCCTCGGCGATAGATAAATCATCCCCATGTCTTCTGCACACTCTTCTCGTGCTGCCTCACCCACCGGTGCTGCCACCACTGGTGCGGCTGCAGGTGCCACGGCGGGAGGCTCTGGCCTTCCCCCCATCACCTCTGGGTCCACACCCTCCATGCGCCTCTCAAATGCATATGGCACAACCTTCGGCATGCCTGCTGGCATTCGCCTCGATCAGTTTGATGGCTTGAATTGGAATGAGTGGTCTGGGACACTTGAGGCCATCCTCACTCTTCATGAGGCTGAGGATGTGTTCACCCATCGTGCCCCTCCCTCTGGAGTCACTCTCGATGAGTGGGAATCCATCCAGCGTCAGTCTAAGGCGTACCTTCGCCTCTACCTTAAACCTGACGTCTACTCCCTCGTTTCCAACCCATATGCCTATCCCACCTTCACTGCAAAGTGGGACAAACTGAAGGATGTCTATGCTGGTGCTTCAGGCAGCACCACCATATTTAATTTGTGGATCCAGTTAACCCAAGCCCGCCTCGACGACTCCGCGCCCATGGCCTCTCAGTTGGCCAAGCTCAATGAGCTGCGGGTCGGCCTTTCCAATGCACAGATGGGTGTCACTGACACTCAATTCTGTCTTATACTTCTCCATGCCCTGCCAGCCTCCTATGAGGTGTTGGCATCTACCATCCTCGCCAGTGGTGCCCCTACCAAGCTCAAGCACGCTGAAATAATTGTGCGCATAGTTTCGGAGGAGGCACGCCGCTCTGGCCCCTCTGGGTCCTCCCTCAACAAGGCTGCCCCCATTAAGTCAAGCGGTGGCCGTAAGAAGAAGGATCACTCCCAATTGACGTGCCACTACTGTAACAAGAAGGGGCACATCAAGCCTGATTGCAGGCAGAGGAAGAAGGATGAGGCTGCGGGGAAGGCGAAGGACACTGGCAACAAGGCTGCCAACTCTCATGTATTAGTACCAACCACCGCCTCCATTAAGGAGGTCGATGATGAGCCCGCCATTAACTGGCGGACAATGCAGTTGGTGTTGCCTTGTATGCTGCCTCGCGTGTGCGTTGGATGATGGACAGTGGTGCCACACACCACATCACACCACATCGGTCTGACTTCAAGGACTACACTCCGTGCAAAGGCGCTGTGCGCCTGGGTGATAAGTCCACAATTGACCAAGTTGGTGTAGGCTCCGTCGTCTTCACTACGAGCCAGGGCATTCCTATCACCCTAAGTAATGTGCTACACCTACCACAGGTGAAAACACGCTTCTTATCGACACGTGCCTTAGCACAAAGGGGTGCGGAAGTGGCCTTTGACAGTGGCTCATTTAAAATATCTGTCAGAAAGAGCTGTGTAGCTGTTGGCTACTTGGAGGACAACCTCTACTGGTTGGACACTTCAAGCATTGGCCTAAATGCTCACATCAAAAGTGCAGCCACCACTCTTGATATCTGGCATCAACGCATGGGACACCTCTCCCCTGCTGCTCTTAAGTCATACGGCCCCTCTGCCACTACTGGCATGGACATTGACAGCTCTACCACGCATACTACTGTGTGTCGTGGGTGCGAGTTGGGTAAATCCACTCGTCAACCTTTCTCTGCGTCCTCCACCAAAAGGACAACCCATATCTTTGAGATTGTACATAGTGACCTAGCTGGTCCAATGCAAACTCAGTCCCTACAAGGCTCCGTGTACACCGCCACCTTCATAGATGACCACTCCAAGCATGCAGTGGTGTACTTTATTAAGTCAAAGGATCAGTTTGTGAAGGCGCTGCAGATGTATTTGGCCTGGGGTGAAACCCAGACGTCCCATAAACTGCGCGCACTCCACTCTGACCGCGGAGGCGAGTACATGGCGAGCCAAGTACAGGACATTCTCAAGCAGAGAGGGATAGAGCATCACCTCACGATGCCAGGTTCACCACAGTCGAACAGGAAAGCTGAGCGGTTTAACCGCACCATTACGGATAAGGCAATGGCCATGCTCCACACAGCTGGCATGTCTAAAGGCTTCTGGGAGCATGCTATGAGCACTGTGGTACACATCTATAACCGCTCTCCCACCCGTACGCTCAAGTGGCGCACACCCTATGAGCTCTGGTACTCTGGCAAGGTACCAGATGTCTCTCATCTACGTGTCTTTGGATGCAAGGGGTACATGCACGTACCCGCTGATAAGCGTCGCAAATTGGATGCAAAGGCCATTGAGGTCACGCTTATTGGGTTTGAGCCCGAATCTAAGGGCTATAAGCTCTGGGACCGCCAAACCCGCTCTGTCCATTTGTCCAGGGATGTGACATTCGACGAGAGCAGCTTCCCGTCCCTACAGGGTGCTGAGACACACCCAACACCTACGCAAGTGGCCTCACCGCCACCACCTGTATCAGTGATTGCCGTACCTAGCACGTCGGCATTACCACCACAGCGAGCACCCTCCCCTGCACACTCTAACAGTAGTGAGGAGGAGGATGTTGAAGACCTTCTAGACCCCAAACCAGAGCGCCCCCACACGCCACCACCACCTGCACCACCATCTCTCCCTGTTACACCTAAGCGTGAGCAGCCCACTCCCACTTCGCCACTGCTGCATCAAGGCGCAACGCGCATTATGCGCCATGTCCCTCCTCCCTCTCCAGATATGCCTGGAGGCTTTGAGGATCGTGCACAGCGTAGTCAGCTGTTGCGTGAAATGGACAATGCGCCCAGACGCTCTGCCCGTGCACCTGTGCCCAACCCCCGCTACTTCACGGCGGATAACACGGCCATGCGTGGCAGACGGCTGGGATATGCGGAGCTGTTAGCTGCAGCTTACATAGGTAGAGATCCTGCATCCTATGCAGAGGCCATGCGGTCTGAGGATGCAGAGGCCATGCGGTCTGAGGATGCAGATGAGTGGACAACGGCATGTCAGTATGAGATGGATGCGCTCGCCAAGAATGGCACATGGGAGTTAGTGGATCTCCCACCTAATCGCAAGGCAGTAAAATCCAAATGGGTCTTTAAGCTCAAAGCGGATGGCCGCTACAGAGCTCGCTTGGTGGCTAAGGGGTTTACGCAAATCCCTGGCATAGATTTTGATGAAACCTTCTCTCCCGTCGCACGATTCGAGTCGCTGAGATTACTTCTGGCATTGGCCGCGCTGGAGGACTGGCACATCCATCAGATGGATGTCAAGTCTGCATTCCTCAATGGCGTGCTTGACGAGGAAATTTACATGGAGCAACCACAAGGGTTCATCACCACTGGTTCAGAGACAAAGGTGTGTCGCCTAGTCAAGGCGATATATGGTCTCAAACAAGCCTCCCGTGCATGGAACTTGCAATTCCATGGAGTGCTACTTGCACTCGGCTTTAAGCGGACGTTTGCTGATGCCGGCGTATATGTGTTGCCTCAACAAGAGGGGGATGGACCACTCTTCGTTATCGTTTACGTTGACGACATCACTATACTGGGTGCCTCTTTGGAGAGGATTAAGCGTCTTAAGTCAGATCTTTCTGAGCGCTATGAGATGACAGATCTCGGGGAGATAGAGTCATATCTTGGTATGCGCATTGTGCACGACCGCTCCCTCAGACGCATCGAAATAGACCAGTCTGGCTATGTCAAGGATGTCCTTGAACGCTTTGGCATGTCTGATGCCACTCCACACTCCACACCCTTGCCCGCTGGTGCTGACGAGCACCTTCATAAATATACGGGTCAGGCTACTGCCTCTGACATTACACACTACCAGTCACTCATTGGTAGTCTGCTGTACGTTCAGATTGGTACTAGACCAGACATTTCCTTCGCTGTGTCACGACTGGCGCAGTATGCAGCAAATCCTTCCCCCCAACATCTGTGGCTTGCGCAATATGTTCTGTGATGACTCACTGTCACTCAGCAGTAGAGGCACGACGGGGAAGCAGAAGACCGGGGGTGGTGGAGAACTCGAGGCATAGCACAGGACAACTGTGATGAGGACGCTTGGCTCAACAACTGAACTTGCAGACTTGCAAGGGATAGTGGCGCTTAGTACTTGAACCGCAGTCAAGTAGCTGAAGGGGCACTGTGCGCAAAGGGGAGGAAGAGGCAGGCGGAGAGTGTAAACAAGTGGATTAAGACAAGTGGACAGTCTGAGGGACTGTCCGTTGTAACACGCTAGCTTATATACCTAGGGACATGGTCTGTGCGTAACTTTAGGGCAGGCTTAGGGCTGCCCATGGGTGCTGCGGAATACTGCGCTTTGCTGCGCAATGGAACGTTCGAGAGACATCTAATAATAGTGTCCAATGGCGATAATACATGTGACTGCGCCGCAGTTGATCACGTCATAGAGATGACTGCTCCGCAGTCCAATAGGAATAATCACAGGAGTGGTACGACTGCTCCGCAGTTGATGACGTCATGATGATTTGACTGCTCCACAGTCCAATCAGAATAATCCAGGGGATGGTATGACTCTCAGTCGTCAGGTGACTTGATAAACGATGGGAGATCACGTGACGCATCACGTGATCGTCGGAGTACGAAATTCAAACTCCGAATCCGGATTTCCCCTTTAGGAAGGTGATTACATAAGACCGGGCCGGCACGGACCGGTCTTAGACGCCTGAGTCGTGAACCAACTTTATAGGTTCATGACAGTATCCCCTTTTTAATGCCATGCTGCACCGACAGCACTGGTTGACTTTCTTGGTTTTTTAGGGGTACTGGGGTGGTCTTTTGTGGGACTTTTTAAGACCAGGTCTTGGGAGTGCGTCTTTTTGGGATGATGGGAGCCAGGATTTCTCAGAATTGGATATCCCTTCCACTTGATCAGATGTAGTATCCCTTTCTTGTTGGGTGATACTTTGGGTTTCAAGACCGCTTCAACTTCATAACGTTTGTCCTCTCTTTTTGGACGATCTCGGGAGGTGGTCGGGTGAAGTTGGATTTTGTGGATATCATTTGTATGATATGGGGAATCAGGGTTTTTTGTGGAAGACTGGATGTGTATGCCATGTCATGGCATCGTGGGGCAGGCTTGAGCTTGGGACGCGTAGTGTGGATGTTGGTTTTTTCCAACCGGGTTAAGTCTCTAGACTTTTGAATTCTTGGGGTAGTACTTGTGACTTGGAATTTTGCATGAATTTTTTGGGGAACTTGTGTTGCCATAGGAATGAATCGATGGCCTCAGAAGTGAACGCTCGTTCCTCAGGTTCTACTGCATCAGTAGTCGGGTTTATGGCATCTTGGCTTAGTTGGGGTAGGGGTTTAATTATTGATCGTGGTGTCTTGAGTTTGGGTTGCCAGGGTACTCGTGTGTGAATCGCCATACTGACTTCTCTTGTCATATGTCTGCGTGTGTTGGATGTTGTTGCAAGGGAGGGTATTGCTGGGTTACTCTGGTGTGGGACGCCGTACTGACTTTCTCTTGTCATATGTCTGCATATCTCGGATTTGATGTTACTGGGAGATGTTGTTGGGGCACTTGGGTGTGGGGCACCGTACTGACTTCCTTGTCATATGTCTGTGCTTGCTGAGGGTATTTGGAAACGCCATGCTGACATGTCTGCGTATCTCGGATTCGTTGTCGCCAGGTAGTGTCACTGGGGTGCTTGATTTGGAGCGCCATACTGACATTTCTTTGCCATATGTCCGCGTGACTTGGATGTGCAGGGTACTTTGGGTTTAGAGCGCCATACTGATATCTTTGTCATATGTCTGCACATACTGGATGTGTTGCGGGGGAGTGGTTCGCCTAGGAAGTGTCTTTTACACTTGTGGTTTGCAAGGATTGTTCGGGTTTCCAACGCCATACTGACTACTCTGTCATATGTCTGCGTGTCTTGGGTTCGTTGTTGCAATAGTTTGGGAAGTGTCTTTTGCACTTAGGGATTCGGGTTGTCTTGGGGAAGTGTCTTCTATACTTGGGTGTTCAGGTTGCCTCGGGGAAGTGTCTTCTACACTTGGGGATCAGGTTGCCGCGGGGAAGTGTCTTCTTCACTTTGGGGATTACTTAGTTGTCGCAGGGAAGTGTCTTCTACACTTGGAGTTCAGGTTGCCGTGGGGAAGTGTCTGTTACACTTAGGGATTCGGGTTGCCTCGGGGAAGTGTCTTCTACACTTGGGTGTTCAGGTTGCCATGGGACGTGTCTTCTACACTTGGGGATTATCCAGGTTGTTACAGGGTACTTGTTTTCACCGGGAAGTGTCTTCTACACTTTTAAGGGTTCAGGTTGCCGTCGGGAAGTGTCTTCTACACTGGGGTTGTTGCAGGGTCGCCGGGAAGTGTCTTCTACACTTTTTGTATGATATTGGCTTGAAATATCTGTATTCAGGAGCACTCGTTTTCCATCTTCATTCGCTATCCCCTTTTTAAGGCCTGGACGCCTGGACAGCAATATGGATTTTGACGGAGTTGTGGATGAAGATGATGGACAGGGGGCTGGAATGGGACCAGAAAAAAATTTCGCGAAGGGAGCAGGGTGCAACAGGTGTGTAGGAATATGGGGGTGGCACGTCTTGCGGGATGGGGAACGTTGTCCTAGGAGGATTGTAGAATGGGGACGGCACTTTTTGCGGGATGGAGATTGCACTACATGCAAAACATGGGAAGGGAGCGGCACTTCTTGCAGAAGGGGAATTTGTCAGGTTCAGGTGGTTCGGGATGATACTGCATCTTCTCGCAGGTAGGGGTGAAGCATCTTTAGCTTGTTCAGGTTGTCATGGGGTCAGCACGTCTTGCGGAGTGGGGGCTGCTTTTGTTAGCAGGGAATTTCTTGTGGAGCAGGATTGAAACATTGGTAGCTTGTCCAGTGTCCATCAAGGGAGGTACTGCGTTGTCAGTAGGCAGGGTTGAAGCATCTTTAGCTCGTCCAGGGTTCGTCGAAGGAGGTACTGCGTCGTCAGCAGGCAGGGTTGAAGCATCTTTAGCTTGTCCATGGTACGTTGAGGGAGGTACTGCGTCTTTTTAGCAGGCAGGGTTGAAGCATCTTTAGCTTGTCCAGGGTTCATCGAAGGAGGTACTGCGTCGTTAGCAGGCGGAGTTGAAGCATCTTTAGCTTGTCCAGGGTGTCGGGTAGCTCAGGAAGGGACGCTTGATAGAAGATTGCATCTTTAGTAGTAACACGAAGTTGGGGTCGGGGGAACTGCAACTGTAGCAGTGGCGCAAGGTGGAACACGGGGAAGACTGCATCTTTAGCAGTTGGTGCAAAGTGAAAGCGAGGGGGCTGCATCTTTAGTGGTGAGGGTTGAAGCTTCATCGGCTTGTTCAGGTACTCGAGGGGAAGTTCTGCATCTTTAGCAGTCAGGATCCACATCTTTAGTGGAATGCGAAGGCCCTTTGCCGGTGTTCTTCAGGTACTGATCTGTTCTTTTTAGATCGTGGTGAACTTGACCAAGCCCATCTTGTTGGGCAATCGTTCGTTTATCTAGAAATTGAATGGTCAAGTCGTTCGCGTGCGTGAACCCATCATTGGAATGATGCTCTGCACTAATATCTCTTGCCAGATCGCTTCCATACTAGTGTCACCCTGAGTGCGATAGGAAGGCACGCGCCTATATCGTCTCTACTGGCACAAGCTCATCGCTGAGTTCTCTAGTACTGGAATGCCGCATTCAGCGCAGCTGGCGTTCAATCTTCCATTCAATAGTGCTCAGTGGAAGGGAGCGAAGTATTCTCAATACTTTGGCTTGTCGTTAAAGCTGGGTAATCAGTGGTGCTTCCTCCTGATTAGGGATTTCGTTGGGAAATGGTAGGTGCTTCCTCCATTTGGGGTCGAAGTATGTTCCATACTTTAGCTTGCTCAAAGCTGGGTAATCAATGGTGCTTCCTCTTGATTAGTCATATGACTACGTGGTTCTTGTAGTCCGGGATTCTAGAGGTTCTTCCTCGTTGGTGTGCTTGGATCTTGTAATAGCAGATGTTCATTCTGCTGGCGGAAGTATTGCTCAATACTTGACTTTGCCCAAAGTCGGATGCGTGATAGGGTCTTTCATTAGGGGTCGTTGGAGTCAAGAGGGTCTTCCTCCTGGGTGGTTACTTGGAATGGGTCTCCTCTGGGGAACGTTGAAGTCAAGAGGGTCTTTCTCTTTGGGTGGTTGCACTAGGGGACGTTAAAGGGGTCGTTCCTTTAAGTAGTTACTTGGATCAGGTTTCTCTTGTAGGTCATCCGCTTGGGTGGTTACTTGGGATGGTAGGTGTTTGACTTGCTCAAGTCGGATTTCTCTTGTGGTTCTTGGAAATAGGCCTTCATTAGGGGTCGTCGAGGTCAAAAGGGTCATCCTTATGAGGGTCGGGCTGGTTCTGGGATCGTCGAAGTCAAGAGGGTCATCCTCTTGATTGGTTGCTTGGCCTTTCACTGGGGGTCGTCGAAGTCAAGGGGGTCATCCTCTTGATAGGATCAGATTTCTCCTGGGGATCGTTAAGTCAAAAGGGTCTTTCTTTTGATTGGGTACTGGGATCAGGTTTCTCTTGTCGTCGAGGCCAAGGGGGTTGTCCGCTTGGGTGGTTACTTGGATTGGGGGCGTCGAGGCCAAGAGGGGCCTCCTCTTGGGTGGTTACTTGGATGGTAGGTGTTGTCATAGCCATAGGTGCTTCCTCTGCTGGCAAAAGTATTGCTCCATACTTGACTTGCTTAAGTCGGGTTTCTCTTGTGGTTCTCGGGAATAGGCCTTCACTAGGGGTCGTCGAGGTCAAAAGGGTCGTCCTGTTGATTGGGTACTACATTTTCTTATAGTTCTTGGAAGTAGGCTGTCACTGGAAGTTGATGGAATTTAAAAGGTTCTTCCTTTTGGGTGTTGCTTGGAATGGTTTTTACTGGAAACGCCGAAGGCAAAAGGGTCTTCCTTTTGAGTGGACATTGACTACTTTATCTTTTGTAGTTCGTTGGGATTAGAGCGACCGCGGACCCGCGTCCGGGGAATATGGAAGTATCTCTCAATACCTGGCTTCACTCGAAGTCCAGAAATCAGCAGGGTCGTCCTCCTGATCGCGTTCCTCAACAACAGTGTTTCGCACTTCTTCGTTGTTGGATCGGCCAACGCTGGCATGATTGATTGCGAGTCGTTTGCAATCCTTGAAATGGAAAGCTCCTATCTGAGCTGGAAGGTTCTTGGATGTGTTTTCTTGATCCAGGGTTTCTTCAACAAAAGTGCCTTGCACTCCATCTTTGTTGTGGGAGGGGTGGCCACCTCAGGCCCTCATGCTTTGTGTCTTTAGCTTGCATTCTCGGAGGATGTGGCCTTTGTTTCCACAGTACAGGCAGAGTTTATCCTGGAGCCGGTGGTCTTTTTCCACCTTGGTAAATTTCCTTTGGAATTGCTCGGGTTGGAGTGAAGAAGCGTTGTTATTAACGTTATCATCTTCGATCAGGATTCCTCTTTTTAGCTTGCAGTTTTGGTGGATGTGGCCTTCGTTTCCACAGTATAGGCAAAGCTTTCGTCGAAGTCGGGAGTCTTGTTTCATCTTGAAACGTGAAAGAGGATTACTCGAGGGGGATGTTTCATGGTGAGGCTCTCTGGCTTTGTCTACCAGTACGTCAGGGGTTGTGTCTTGGGAAGTCGGGTGTCCATCTTTAGGGGGTACATTAGGTTCGCCGCCATAGAATTCGTTACTGGGAGTATGGCTGGGGGTAGTGCTCGGATTGAAGGAGATCGGAATCTCGGAGGGACCATTGCTCTCAAACATGAGAGGTGGGGATGACATGCTCATGTCGGCGTCCATTGAAATAATCTTGTTTGGATGACTAGGGAGTGAGTTTTTATTGTTACTTGTGGGTGTTGGGGAAGGCATGGAACGTCTTGCTAAGAAGCTGGGGCAGGGTTGTCGTTGTGTCTCGTGATGGAATGTCGGGGGATAGCCCAATTGTTAATGGGTTCCAGGGTACCAACTTTACACTCGTAAAGTGCTTGGATATTTTTGCAACTTAGTACTTTTTCTCAAAAGCACACTGTGTCAAAAATTTATAACTCTGCTACGCTTTCTCTAAAGGGTAGGTGGTTAACTCCGGGGGACCACAGTACTACACCTTCTGGTGTAGGGGGAGTATCTGGTCTATAGCCACAGATGCACACTTCTTGAGTGCACCAACACGGGCCAACGTTGGGTTCTTCTCCCCAACCGCTGTTACTTGAATTGTTGGTCTCTTCTGTTTCCGGGCTACTCGCGGGGAGGGATAGGCGGGCTAGTAGGCTCAAGGGATTTGTTCTTCTTGCTGTGAGCAGCTCTACTAGTTCAGGGTCGTTAGGGTTGGTGGGGGGCTCGTGATAGATACGGGGGTTGACTAGATTATGGTCCGGGTTGTTCAGAGTTGTTTCCCAGGTAGCTTGTTCCCAGGAATACGTCAACTCGGTTCCTTCGGTGATAACCAAGGAAGGTGGGCCTTCTCTATCCACTACTCAGATTTCGTGGAAGGCAATCTCGATTTCTTCGTAAGAAAGGTGGAATCGGTCGAGGTACCGGACCGAGTTGCCAGCTTGGAGTTGTTGGATAAGGTAGTCACGTCGGGGGGGAATGTGATTGAACCAAAGATAATCACTCTTTGTCCAAAGGATGAGTTGCTCGGGGGTGCGGTCAGAAAGGTGCCAGAACAGGAGTTGGTCGTTGCAGGCGTCGACTACAGCTGAAAGGTCGTCTTGAAAATCGTTGAAGGCGTAGGTGTCCCAAGTCTCGCCAAACTCGAAGAGGTTGACCAAGCTCTTTAGCACTAGGGGTGGGTCCACCCAGGAGTCAATGCGGGATGACTCGGAGATGTCGTAGTAGGAGGTGGATGGGTAATACCGACGGACTTGTCGGTCTCGGTGGGTGTCAAACTGAGCACGTGCCCTCGCAACGTGTTGCGCTTCAGTTAGTGGGAATGTACCGGGATGGGGTGGAGGCACTTAAACCGCTCGGTTTACAGTCCTATAACCAGGATAAATGGATGACTTACTTGTTGCGTTGGTTTGAATCACTCGATTCAAGGGGCAAGGCAACAAAAAAACTTTTATACCACTATCGAATTATAGTGGGGTGGAGTCAGGAATCGCCGGAACAAAGGCAAAAGGGTCGGCGGGAATCCGCGGAGTGAGACAATGGGAAAGAAGATGAGGATTGGAGCGAATAATATCCTCAAAGAAATAGCCCTGATAGAGGGCAAACACCTGTCCGTCAAAAGTGAAATGTAAATGTCCGTAAGTAGTAACAACACATCCGTCCAAGAAGTCCTGCACCTCCAACGTTACCAATGAATCGATATACCCCACTCGGAGTATATTGCTGAGGGGGGAGAAGGCCTGCTGGATGCCTTCACGGAAGTCGTACCTCACACTACCAAGTGGGAGGTTAGCAGAGGGGAGGTCCAAGATCGCCTTGGAGCAGATATAAAGGGGAGGGAAGTTGGTGGCGTCAGCGGGATCGATGAGGCGGGGGAAGATGGTGTACAGGTGAGGAGGTGGGATATGGAATGGGGTGACGGACGGGAACATGGGGAAAGCCTGAGCAAGGGCAGGCGCGAGGGGGATACGGGAAAAATGCTCTCAGATGGTGATCGAGGCAGGCCGCCAAGACTCTCCTTCAGCAGAGTAGACGGCGGTGTATAAGTGGGGGTGTTCTTCTGGGCTGTTGACACACGAGGGGGGTTGGGAGAAGGAGGCAGGGAGGATGTTCTCCCACTCAGATGGGAGGTCAGTGGCGGTGGAGTCGACAGGGGATTGTTCGGCTACTCGTTCGTAGTTGATGGGGGAGTCGGGGGTTGGGACACGAGGAGGTGTGGATGCTCGGGACTGGTCACGGGGAGGGGGCGACGGAATATGAGGGGGGGCGCTGATGGGGCGCAGTGATGGGGTAGGCTCAGAAGGGGGGTCAGGGTACACCAGTTCTGGTGTGGGCTCTCGGAGGGGGACAGAACGGACCGCTACTTGCGTCCGGATGTCAAATAGAGGGGGGAAGGCTTCTCCTTCGTACTCAAGAGGGGTGGCAGGGCGAGGAGTAGTGGGACGAGAGATGGGCGATGGAAGCCCAGATGGGGGCTCACCGTGGATGTCGGTGAGGGTGTACTCATACTGAGTACCGGTGGTGGATGAGCCTTGTACAAATTCTTGTACAAAGGCAGAGGGGGACGTGAGGGGAGTGAGGGGCGATGGGAGGCGACAGGGTTGAGAGGATTGTCGAGAGGGGCCGGGAGGAGTGTAGTGGTCGTATTCCTCGTAGTACGAGGCAGAATCTCCGTCCCAATGACCAAACTGCGAGAAGTCGTAGTTGTAGTCGGACACTAAAGGGAACACCCAGGGTCAGGTCTAATTGTGTTAGACTGTCCAAGTGTGATGACTCACTGTCACTCGACAGTAGAGGCACGACGGGGGAAGCAGAAGACCGGGGGTGGTGGAGAACTCGAGGCGTAGCACAGGACAACTGTGATGAGGACGCTTGGCTCAACAACTGAACTTGCAGACTTGCAAGGGATAGTGGCGCTTAGTACTTGAACCACAGTCAAGTAGCTGAAGGGGCACTGTGCGCGAAGGGGAGGAAGAGGCAGGCGGAGAGTGTAAACAAGTGGATTAAGACAAGTGGACAGTCTGAGGGACTGTCCGTTGTAACACGCTAGCTTATATACCTAGGGACATGGTCTGTGCGTAACTTTAGGGCAGGCTTAGGGCTGCCCATGGGTGCTGCGGAATACTGCGCTTTGCTGCGCAATGGAACGTTCGAGAGACATCTAATAATAGTGTCCAATGGTGATAATACATGTGACTGCGCCGCAGTCGATCATGTCATAGAGATGACTGCTCCGCAGTCCAATAGGAATAATCACAGGAGTGGTACGACTGCTCCGCAGTTGATGACGTCATGATGATTTGACTGCTCCGCAGTCCAATCAGAATAATCCAGGGGATGGTACGACTCTCAGTCGTCAGGTGACTTGATAAATGATGGGAGATCACGTGACGCATCACGTGATCGTCGGAGTACGAAATTCAAACTCCGAATCCGGATTTCCCCTTTAAGTAGGTGATTACATAAGACTGGGCCGGTGCGGACCGGTCTTAGACGCCTGAGTCGTGAACCAACTTTATAGGTTCATGACATGTTCTGGCTTACTTAGTAGGCACTGTGGGCATGTGTATAGTCTATGATGGCGCCAGTGGAGACGGCCTTCACGGCTACTCTGATTCTTCCCTGGGTGACCAGGTTGATGATAGACACTCCACTTTGGGTTATGTGTTCCTATTAGCCAATGGTGCGATAAGCTGGTCTTCGCAAAAGCAAAAGACAGTGGCCCAAAACACTACAGAGGCGGAATACATGGCCATGACCGATGCGGCCAACCAAGCCGCTTGGTATCAGAGCTTCCTTGCGGAACTCGGGTACGAGGTCGACGACCCCATCCCACTGCATGGTGACAATAAGGGTGCCATTGACTTGGCCTTGAACCCTGTCACTGGGAGGTGATCAAAGCACATTGCCATTAGGCATCATGTCATTAGGGAGTACATCGAAAAGAGGACCATCACTCTTATTAGAACCCCTACTCTGGAAATGGTTGCAGATGGCTTCACCAAGTCACTCACGCACACCCTGCTCCAACAACACAACGTTGACATGGGCTTGTGCTAATCCTAGATTGCTGATCACGGGGAGATGTTGATAAGTGACCTGTGCGCACTTAGCGGCTCAATGGACACACAGATAACGGACTGCTTTAGATAAGATATATTGGACTTATGTAGATTAGATTATTATGATCTTTACAATCTCGGACTTTCTTATCTATGACATCACTGTACAATGACATCATGGACTCCTCTGGACTCCTATTGTATTTCGTCCTTGTACTCATTCCTTTTGTTCTATCCTTATTGTGATGTCACTATGATATCATAGTCTAGCCTTTCATTGTTCTTTGCGCCCTTGTTCTCCTTCAGCACACTCCTTTGTGTCCCTCTGTAGAACAACGCTCCTTGTATTCTGTGACTCTATGTTACCTGTGTTGTACTAGTGTCACACCTCTGTATAGTATAAGTAGAGTACCCTGTACGCTCTGGCACCACACCAGTTCTCATCTGTTGTGTGCCAGGTATGTCTCCTCTCTTGTAATAACACCAGTTCTCATCTGTTGTGTGCCAGACTTCCATCTGCTTCACTTGCTTGATCTACTCTGTTGCTGCTTCCAGTACCACCCTCATATCTCACCACAGTCTACTTTGTCACTGTGAGTATGTCCTACATGTGTACTGTTCATCATCTAGACATGTAGTGATTTCTAGGGAGCATGTCTGAGATACGCAGGGTTGGGGGGGTGTGAAGTGTCATGAGCAGTCGTGCAGGCCCCCATGGGGTGCAAGATGTTGTATATAGGTCCGCAGCAGTCACAGGTGCATTGGTGTTGAAAGGCTAGAGCTGCACGCAAGTGCAGCAATGTCGGGAGAGGGAATGGGGTCAGCTGATTGCAGGTGGTCAGAAACAGTCGCGCACATGTGAGTGCGGCACAAAACCTCATATGGGTGGCCGCCAGGGTTGGGGATGCATTATGCTTGAGTCACTAAGACCGTGCATGAGTGCAGCATGCTGAGGAGCACAAATGATGAGCTTCACTGAGCTCAAAAGTCCAAAATCTGTGAGGGAAAGTCTCTGCTATAACTTGAGGTGTAAAGTTGTAATTACATGAGCTATATACTGTGGAATGTAAACTAAGGAATGGGGTGCATCAGATAAACAGGAGAGCACTAAAATGCAAAGGGGAGAGTCCAGGAAGAGAGGGAAGCTGAGCGCAGGAAAGCAGGGAAGCGCGCGGGAACGCGGCGCTTAGAAAGCGCGCAAGAGCGCGGGAGAGTGCAGGAAGCGCAAGAAAGTGCGAGCAAGTGCGGAAGCGTAGGGTACTGCTAGAAACTGCAAGAAGAGTGATCTCCAATCTATTTTAGCATGTATGTTTAATACATTACTGTACTACTTGTAAACTACAAAGGCTATCGTATCCCTCACCTCGCCGCTTGCCTTGCTGCCATCGGTGTTGTGGCAACACGGCGGGGCTTGCATGCCACTGTGTTAGCGTCGTAGCGACGTGGCGGGGCTTGCAGGCCACGTCGGTGTCATGGCGACATGCTGGGGCTTGCATGCTGCTGTGTCAGTGTTGTGGCGACACGGCGGGGCTTGCGTTCTGCCGTGTTGGTGTCGCAGTGACATGGCAGGGCTTGCATGCCGCCGTGTTGGCGTCATAGCGACGCGGCGGGGACTGCAGGCCACGTCAGTGTCATGGTGACATGGCGGGGCTTGCGTGCTGCTGTGTCGGTGCTGTAGTGCACGGCAAGGTTTGCGCGCCGCTGTGTTGGCGTCTTAGCGACGCAGGGGGGCTTGCAGGCTGCGTCGGTTGTCGTGGCGTCATGGTTGCACACTGTGTGAACCTCAGGGTGTTTGAAATCTAGAAGAAAGAAACAATGTAGTTAGTTAATTTAAAGGATAAGAAAAACACTTAGCGGGATTCCTGGGTCAAAGAAACACAGCCAACAAGCTGAACGTTGGATGTCAATGACATGACAGCTGTGTTGACAATGCTCTGCAAAAAACGATTAAAAGAAAAAAAAAAAAAGTATACCTCAACGCACCAGGATTTGGCCATGAGTGACATCATGGTCACTGTCATGATGCCTGCAAATGGAGTGGTGGGGCCATAGAGTGGTGGCATCGGAGCAGAGGCTTTTGAGGCAACATGGTGAGGACGAGAAAGGGACACTGTTGTGCTGACATGTCGAGCGCCTGGTTGAGCGGGGGCTTAATCTGTGGCGTGGGAAGGTGTCACTGAGTGTACCGGTACTGTAGCTGTCTATTTGTGTAACTGTTGACTCCCGCGTGAACACCCCCCATGAGGGATTTTCTTTTTTTCTCTTTTCTTTCTTAACGGATATCTTCAAGGACCACCTACATACTCCCACAGGCAACCGACCACCTCCACGGCCTACGCAAAGAGGGACGACCACAGCCCTCTGCGGGCACGAAGACAGAGCCAACGACTGGTGGACAACAATCTGGGCTTCAGCACTGTGTAAGTTTTTTTTTTTGGTTTCGCTCCATTTCTCACTGGTGTTGCAGCCCTAAACCCTCACCTCTGCAGCTATGTCCTCAAAACCACCCCCACCTTTCCGACGTGTGCCCGACCCGCTTACAGTTGGCTTATTTTCGCATCATTCCCACGGACCGGACCGCCCCGTACCGCTCCGGACCGACCACAAAGTTTGGACTCCGCCCCAAGCATACATTTTCCCTTGCTTACTCGAGCAAAGAATGCGACAACAATTAGTTAATAGATAACATTATATTAACATCTTATTCTTCAAAGACAACCGACATATATTTATTATTAGCAAATACAGAAAGTCACGAGGCGTGGCCGGGAAGCGCGTAAGACGTTGCAAGAGATAAGAGGGCGGTGAAAGTGAGGGGGAGACGAAGGCAAGGGGAGCGCACCTTGACTCGGCGAGGCGTTGCAAGAGGTCGAGGGCGGCAAAAGTGTGTCGGAGGGGTGAAGGCGACGGGAGCACAAGACGTTGCAAGAGGTAGAGGGTAGCGAATGTGACGGTGTGATGAACGCGACAGAAAGGCATGTTGAGACGCTGCAAGAGGTAGAGGGCGGCAAAAGTGATGGAGGAAGGCGAGGGAAGTGCGTCTTGAGGAGCTGCAAGGTAGAAGGTGGCAAAAGTGACGGAGGGGTGAAGGCGAGAAGCGAGTTTTGAGACCCTGCAAAAGGTAGAGGGCGGCAAACGTGACGCAAGGGTGAAGTGAAGGCAACCGAAAGACGTTGCAAGAGGTAGAGGGCAGCAAACGTGGCGCAGGGTGAGGGCGACGAAAGCGCGTCTTGAACGCTGCAAGGGGCGGCAAAAGTGGCGCAGGGTGAGGGCGACGGAACCGCGTCTTGAACGCTGCAAGAGGTAGAGGGCAGCAAAAGTGACGGAGAGGTGAAGGCGATGGAAGCGAGTTTTGAGACCCTGCATGAGGTAGAGGGCGGCAAACGTGACGCCCGGTGAAGTGAAGGCGACGGAAAGACGTTGCAAGAGGTGAAGGCGACGGAACGAGACACTGCAAGAGGTAGAGGGCAGCAAAGGTGACACAGGGCGAAGGCGACGGAACCGCGTTTTGAAACGCTGCAAGAGGTAGAGGGCGGCAAAAATGACGGAGAGATGAAGGCGACAGAAGCGAGTTTTGAGACCTGCAAAAGGTAGAGGGCGGCAAAAGTGACGCAGGGTGAAGGCGACGGAAGCACGTTTGAGACGTTGCAAGAGGTTGAGACCGGCGAAAGTGACGGAGGGATGAAGGCGACGGAAGCGCGTCTTAAGGCGTTGCGAGAGGTGGAGGGTGGCAAAAGTGATGGAGGGGCGAAGGCGAGTGCGGTGGAGGACGAGAAACGAGAGGACGAGATCAGGAACAAGCAAGAGCGAATGGGGGGATCAATTCCGAAATAAATCCACAGGAACCTTTAGCGTCCGGGAAGTGCGTCTGAGGCGGATGGCGATGGTGCAAGCAGGGATAGTGTTGAAGCGCGAGAGGGATGTTGTCGAGTAATCACACAGATTGAACCACAGAACTCATGTATTTAGGGGGTCCTATATACAAAAAGACACCAGTAGCTACGTGCCATGCCGATACGTAAAGAAAGGGAGAACTTGGAGAAGGCAAGGGAAAGAGTGGAGGAGAGCGCGGGAGAGGCGACGAGGCTAAGAGGTCGCAAAAAGTGGCAGAAAGATAGGGAGGGGGTAAAAGGAGGGGAAGGACTCTTCGTTGCCTGCTACGCACAATCTTGCTGTCGACCCTCCTCCTCGATGCTAATAATAAATGAAGTTCACTTTTGCATCAGGGGCTCACTGCATACTTCACTCACACTCGTTTACTTCCTTTTTTTGGTGAGCGCATGGGACTTGGCGTACTGTTGTTTATCCATGGGGAGCGGGAAGGTTGGACAGGATGGGCGAAGCGCGTCTTGAGACGTTGCAAGAGGTAGAGGGCAGCAAAAGTGACGGAGGGGTGAAGGCGACGGAAAGCGCATCTTGAGACGTTGCAAGAGGTAGCGGGCAGCGAATGTGACGGAAGGGTGAAGGTGGCGGGCATGGGTAATGAAATGTCCGGACTCGCCAGAGTTGGTAGCGAGCGGCGTGGGTGGGATTGTGTCAAATACGAGGTCCGATGTCGAGAAACACAGCACACAGATTGAAGGTAATAAGCTGCCCGTGTATTCAGCATCAAGGGGGGTTTATATACAACGATCCCAGTAGTTACATGCCCGACTGGTACGTAAAAAAGGGAGAGGGTAAAGGAGGGACATGGGGAGATAAGAAACGGGGTAAGCACGAGGCACTAGCACTATCCGAGACGAAAAAAAAACAAATGGAGCCGAAGCCATAGCGAAGCGACACAGGAGTGAATAGTCCGGCGTCGTGTCCGACGACAGTGCATGTTCTAGCATAACAACAAATCTGCAAAAAAATAAATAGGAGATGAACCGTGCCCTTACCAGTGACAAAGGGCAGCGTGGCCGAGTGGCGAGAACAAAGCGACTGGCGAGTGGAGCATGAATTGTTGGTGGGGACGGAAGGGAACGACGCATGCGGGCAAGGCGATGGAAACGCGTCTTGAGACATTGCGAGAGGTAGAGAGCGGCGAAGAAAGGCGACGGAAAGGACGGGTGCGGCGGAGAGCGCGAGTGGGGCCCGATCTAGGATTGAACTGGTAGAAGGGGGAGAAGGCGGGATGGGAGGAGGAACATCAGCAAGCAAAGGGATGCGAACGAAGAAGTTCCGTACCTAAGGCGGGAAATGGAAAACAAAAAAATTAAAGTGGGGTAGTTGGTAGAGTTAGGAGGCGGGGAAATGGCCATGAGGCCAATATATAGGATATGCCGAGCGATATGGGGCATGTGCGTACATCCCAGGAGGGTAAGCGGGAACAGGATACCACACAGGGGGAACAGAGGGAGATGGAGTAGATGGGGTGGCCGCGTGCCTCCAGTCCAGGGGCTGCGAGGGAACATGAGGACTCCACACGACCGTGCCGGGGGCTAAGGCGGAGGCAGGAGGCGGGGGAATTGATGGAGCTGGGGCCACGCGGTTGCAGCCACGTTTCGGGGGCTGTGAGAGAGAGGGATCCGTGCGGTTGGCAGCGACTGCAGCGTGCGCGCGCGCGTCAGCGTTCTGGGCCGCAGTTTGTGCGTCTGGTGCAGCATTACGGCCAGAGCGGACTCCGCCGCTGTATGGATCCGTAATCTTCACACGTGGTCGTTTACGATTGAGGTCGCCGATGCGCGTTGTTGCTGGGGGTTCGGGGGACGATCCAGTGCTGGGCCGGGGTCGCTTCCGTCGTCGTGTAGCCCCCATTTGTTTTGCAGTCTCGGTCCATGAGCGGTGATTGGGCGGGATTGCCTCTTTGTCCGGGAGCGGGCTGTCCGAGGCGCGAGAGTTGCGTACAACTGCAGTCAGGTGAGCCTCGACCGCCTGGAAGCTTCGAACAGTCCCCGGAGACGAAGGGACACCGTCATCCAGAAATTCCTTGGAGACAGTGATCATATTCTCTAGAATCGATGTGGTTGCTGCACTCACATCGCTGCGCACATCTGGTGAACCTTCCCGAGTTGGCGGAACTGTTTTGGGAGATGCGTCTCCCGCCGCTCGCACTTGCTGGTCATTGTCCCCAAAGAAATGGGCAACGCCAGTGACATGTTTGCATAGCCGAATCCTGGGCCAGTCCGGACAATCACAAGACCGCTTGCCGAGGTCGACCAGGTAAGTTCGTGAAGAGTCCGTTGTTGACCGTACGGAAAAGCGATCACCGCCGAGGCTGCGGATAGATTCGGCATTCATTTCCGGTGTTCGCGCGATGATTTCCTCGCGGCGTTTCTGGGCCAGATCCGCTCCCTTGAACCCCAGGTTCTGGCCATCGTAGCGGACCACGTAGTCTTGGAGCATGTCTTTTACGAGTATGTGTATTAAATGGTCGGCACGCCAATTCCGCTTCCCCTGGAGCCACTTAGATTTGAGAATGTGGTGATAGCTAGGAGAACAATAGATTGTGAGCGATCTTGGTGATTTTCCGTCCGATAAGGCTACTCACGACTCAATAAGCATATTGGTATCGCCCTCTTGAAAGATCGTGCGATCTTGCCTTGCTGTCCCTGACCAAAGGGATACAACGGGCATCCAATTCACCTTGAGATAATCAATGAAACTCTGGGGGGCCGAGGGATCGGTCTGCATCTCCTCCCACCAGGAATCAAATTCCTTTTGGTCGTGTGTTTTCACCCATTCCCGCACGCGTTCCCAAAGTGTCGGGAATTCTTCCGTGCGGAAGTGCATCCGCATCGCGCGGAGCACGTGCCACCAGCACAATAGCAGAGTGCACCCCGAGTACACGGCCTTGATTGCATTCATTTGTGCTTGGTCGCGATCGCTCATCACAATCGTCGGTGTGATCTCCAGGCTCCGCTTTTTTACGAAATTCAAAAAATGTGTTATAGTTGCTTCCGTGCCGTTCGTCGACAGCATCCAGGCAACAGGAACGCCTGTGGAGCGGAAATGAAGTAAGTAATCAAAAGCGGCAAATCGCCACAAAGCGTACCCTGGCCCCATGAATCCCTCACAAGCAGGGTGAAAAGTTGTAGCCCTACATATTGGGTAGTATTATGTGTGGCATCAATGGATAGAAAATTCGAGCCAAGCGCTCGGAATCGGTCCCTCTGAAATTCTGTCTGAATACACAGTACAAACGAATCTGGGGATAACCCAGATTCAGGTGGAGGGGGGTCCAGCTTGTCCTTCAGGACTGCCTCGCTACCGGCCTGTTGGAGCTGGGTAACCCATAGCCTCACGGAGATCGCGTCGTTGTCATCAAGACGGATCTCCTCGTTCTCCACGATCCGGCGAAGGCGGCGGATGTCGCTCATTGTGATATGGTAATCACGTTGACTCCTGGTACATGATTCGCGCACGCGTTTTAACTGGTGACAATAAATGTCAGTCCGGAAATGAAAACGCAATTGCCACGCACGATAGCCTTTGAGTCAATCCCAATGTGAACCATTTCCATGACAAGGTCTTTAGTGGCATCCGAGAGTCTGGTGAACCGTAGATTCTCATCGCCAAGCGAGTGGTCATGCTGGTCCTCGTACCTCCCGAGAATTGTCTCGGTGTGCGGATATCGCTTGATCGTCAGGCGACACTGGCAGCCAGTCTTCTTAGATGGGATCTTCCTCTCCCATTGGTTGATGTTCGCGTGATCCCGCTTCCCGCCTGTGTATTCTCTCGCGCACCTGTACACGCGGCGCTCCCGCCAGATTGGTGAATCTGACCGCACAATTTGACTCACAACAAGTTCGATTGTCTTCTCACATTCCTCGGCTGCGAGCCAGGCCAGGAGCTCGGGCTCATTTGCCCATTCCCGCGTCATCCCCCCCTTCTCTCTGTCGTACGTGATGCTCCCGCGCGGATATTTCGTAACGGTGACTTCTGGTGCCTTCCGCTTGTGCACGCGATAAGCGAGTTTGTTTTCGGTGATTGGGGGGCCGACGGGAATTTCCAGGGTGGACATAAGTAGTGGGGGGTTGGGAAGGTGGTCGGATTTGTTTGTCCCTCCCTCCCACCCAAACGCGCCTCACAGCGATACACAGACACGCGGTGTTTACGCGTTATTTACTTTTGCTTTTACTGTATTTTACTTTTTAATTTTATATATTTACTCTATGAAAATAAAATATGAGTGAGAAAGAAAAATGAAAAAAGCGGACTTTGAATCTGAGTGGCGGAGAAACGGAAAAAGCGGGCCGGCTCGTGGGAAATGATGCGAAATTCTAAAGACTCCCGCTTACACGCCTTGTGACAAATCCAGTTGAGTTTTTTTTTTCTCTGCTCCACCATGAACCAACACATTACAGGACAACGGTAAAAACGCATGCAAAGCCCCTTCTCGCACTCACCCTCGCTCACCCGCCTTACCGACACCACGGCCACGCTGCGCCCACCAGGACACGTACATAATTGATAAGTTTTTTCTTTTTCTTTTCCATTCACTTTTAACTGTTGCAGGACAGGACATTACTGTCCCCTCGAGCCACCGCCGCGGCGTAACGCTGCAACCCCGATACCGCCACAGGTGTGACCTCATCACCACCCTAACCATTCCACCACCACACTGACCTGCCGCGTACCAGCCCCGCCGTAGCTATCCCCGACACAGCGCACAAGACCCTGCGAATGCCAACCCACTGCCACACCACTACCCTGACTGCCACCCTGACACCATTGCTACCCTTCCATGCACAAGCCCCGCCGTGGCGCCACCCCCAACGCAAAACCCTGCCACGTTGCCCCAACACGGCGCGCAAGCCACACCGTGACCCCGGTTGTGACCAACATTGCGACTCCCTCACTGCGACACTCTGTCACCATGCCCGCCCGCCACACCCAAGTCCCCCCGTTGTGGTGCCATCCCCATCACAGCGTAGAAAACCCCGCCACACCACGTCGTACGGAAGCCCTACCACACCACATTCCAACCCCGGCCCTGCGACTGTGACCCTGTCACCACCGCCACGGCTGCGCCTTGCTTACAGTAGTAGTAGTTCCCAATGTATTTATTAATTGTGAATAATATATCATTTTTATGTCACAAATTTGTAGTACCAATAGTCCTATGACCAGACTCCATGTATACTATGGTTGATATGAGAGGGCTATGATAGGCTACAATCAGGCTATGATTGACTATGGTAGCGATATGGTAGGCTACAATAAGGCTACAATAAGGCTATGTAGACTACAGCAGACTATGGCAGACTACAGCAAGCAGACTATGGCAGACTATGGCAGACTATGGTAGACTATGGGAGACTACGGTAGACTATGGGAGACTATGGTAGACTATGGGAGACTACGGTAGACTATGGGAGACTACGGTAGACTATGGAAGACTACGGTAGACTAAGGGAGACTATGGTAGACTACAGTAGTCTACAGTAGTCTACAGTAGTCTATGGTAGACTATCATAGACTACAGCACTTGCTGGCATCAAGACTACAGTCAGTAACTGGATTGATATAGTGAGCTTGGTCAGACTGTAGGGGACTGTGGTAGACTGTAGGTACTGCATGTAGATTGTGGCAGTGCTGCAGCAGTGCTACACAGAACATAAACGTCTCTACCAGCACTGCAGAAACTGTGGGCTACTATGGAGTGCTGCTGCAGACTTCCACAGACTACTGTAGTCAATAATTGGGTTGATATGGTAAGACTATGGTAGACTGTGGTAGACTGTGGTAGTAGGCCTGGATATGGTAGACTGTGGTAGACTACAGCAGTCCTACACAGAACATAAACATCACTACCAGCACTACAAGAACTGTGGGCTACTATGGCCACTATGTAGTGCTGCTGCAGACTCCTGTAGTGGCCCAGGGTTTGCTGATGCAGTGATCACCCACACATGAACACAGGGACAAGCCTGCAAGAAGATAGAGAAACTAGATGGTCAACGCCTGTTCGTCTGTCACAGTTCAAGAAGTGTTGAAGTTTTGTTGTGCCTCTTGTTGCCACCAGAGATGCTGTCCCAGTTGTTGATTTGATAAGCCGTGTTGATATGTGGTGGAAGTGTGGTGGATGGAGGAGAGGAAAGAAATGGGAGATGGGGCAGAACATCTCCTCGACCAACTATTCAAGGGGCAAGTGCATGGACAATGCACAAGAAAATATGAATCCGGTAGAAGACACGACAATGACAGAACATATAACAAAGCAAAAGTTCACAGAGATGGAAAACATGAATGTGGAGACTGGTGAAGAGCCAAGGACAAGAAGGCAAACAGAAGCGAAAACAGTTCACCCCAAGACCAAGAAATGGAAACCATCTGTGGGTATTTGAATCCCCGGTTTGACCCATTTACGATGTGGCTGGCAAATAGAGGTGAGGGGAGTCTCCACACATGTACATATATTACCTGCTGCGCTAAAGAGTGTATGGAAAAAAGGGGAGTCATGGTAGGCAAGAGGCATGCAAGAAAGAGATTAGAAACAGCATTCAATGTCCAAGTCCACCAACCCCAGGATTACAGTTGTACTACATACTAGGGACATCTGCATACCAAGAGCTAAAGTGGGCTTCGTTACTCCCACAAGCCGGAAACTGTGAGCATAGGGCATCAGGAAACTGTGCACTGTTGTAAAATGTCCTTCATGGATCCATGTCGTCTAATAATGCTCTCCACCTCTTGGGTGCTTCTTCAACAGCCTGGAAAATGTTTGGATAGATTCTGGAGCACCAGAAGTTGTATGATGTGAATAGTGTTGGGGAAGTTTGGTTTGGTTTGGTTTGGGCCAGTTTTGGCCAAACTGGAAACCAAACCATTTAATTTTCACCAAACCGGACCCAAACCGCTCCAAACCATTCCAAACTGTTTCAAACCAATTAAAAAAAGGTGTTTTAAATTGCCTCTTAATCGGTTTGGTTCGGTTCAAACCGAGTTCAAACTGAGTTCAGACCAGTTAAGACCTGGTTTAAACTTAATTTGACACCAAAAACATGAAATATTTTTAATAATAATAAATTTAACCATTTATTTTGGTTCAAACACAGTCAAACTTGGTTCAAACTTGGTTTGAACTCAGTTTGAACCAAACCAAACCATTTAAGGACAAAATATAAAATAATTTCTAATAATTTTTCTTAATCGGTTTGGAATGGTTTGGCATTTGGTTTGGGGGTCCCAAACCCCAAACTGAACCATTCAGTTTATTTTCAGAATTTTCCAAACCCAAACCAATTAAACGGTTTGGGTTCAGTTCAAACTGAGTTTGGATTGGTCTGGGACTGAACTTCCCCAACACTAGATGTGAAGCACAGCCGTCCACCTCTATCAATGGACAAGGCACCATCGGATGGTGATGTATACATCTTCCTAGGGATGTCAACGAGTTAGACTCGTCTATACTCGTTTGGCTGTATCTCCTGAACCAGTGATCGTACAGGTCTGAAATTTGGTATACAAGCAGGCATACTGTATATCTGCTTGCATTCCAAATTTCAGACCTGTACGATCACTGGTTCAGGAGATACAGCTAAACGAGTATAGACGAGTCTAACTCGTTGACATCCCTACATCTTCCGGGTGACTCCCAACTCCTTGCCACTGAGAGCGAAGTCAATGCGGATGATTGGGATAGGAAAATAGAAATCAGGTCTGGTAAGCAGGCCACAATCAAAGGAATCCATTTTCCAGAAGATCTTGGCCTGAGCTTCGTCACTGCTGGTGTCATTCTTCTTCACCTAGACCAGGATGAAACCGATTTTCTTGACATTGAGGTCAGTGCCACCGTACAAATATGGATAGACAGCGTCGACACCTGGCTGACAGTTAGCACCCAAAGCGGCCGTGCTGTGTGACATAAATGTGAGAAGATAAGGCTGGGCCAAGAGCTTTTGTTCTTGTGGCTTGATGAAGTGATTGAAGTGCATCATTGCACTATTGAAAACCTCCCCAAGTGTTGGTTGTGTAGTCTCTAAGTGACAGAGTGATGGGACAGCCTTCGAGACAACTTTGTAAACTTAGTTGCAAAAGAGGGACGAGAGTAGATCAGTGACTGTAAAACAAGATATTGCTCCTTGGGGAAGGGATTTCCCGAGGACCACTATATCACGAGCACGTGTGAAGAAAGCGGTGACCAACAATTCTGCATGATCACCAGGATTGATGCAAAACCCACTAAGAACCTCAATGAGAGCATCAGGTAGGCTGAAGCCATAGCCACCTCTCATGATACAGGAAACTGCCTCCAAAAGGAGAGGTTCGGATGTGGCAGTGCCGCATATAGTTCCGATATCCTCCCTGATCACCTCACATATGCGCATGTGATTGGATATTTGGTTATGTAACTTTTCCGCTTCTGGATAGTTGAGGGGAGCTGTGACATACAGTGTGCTGTTGATTTTTTAATGTTTATGGCAAAATCCACAATGATAGGAATTTCCTGGGGCAGAGTTACTGCTCGTAGACTCGTAGCAGACTCCATTACTGAAATTTACTGTATGGTATAGTATGGCGTAGTATGAGTGGATTGGGTATATCTAAGCAAGCAAACAAACATGTGGGTTCATAGTTGGGGCTGTAATCAATCCCATCAGCAGTATCTGAATCTTCGGCAGCAGATGTGCACTCATGGTAATTCCCGATCCTGTCAGGGTCAAAGAGCAGGAAAAAGCCTGGGATGAGTTTCCAGAGCTTCAGGTATTGGTGCCCTGAACTGACTTTCAAAACAGCGAAAGTGTCCACAGATTTGAATGTGTTCTGACCATGTCACGACTCAAGGAGTCAAATGACAAAATTTGATGAAACATTGATGTGAGACAGAGAATGTAAGCATGAACCAGTTTGACACAATAATTGTTTGATCTCTGCGAATTTGCAGGAGCCTGAGAGAGGTATCATTATTCTATTTGCTATTTGTATCCCTGCTGTGGATGGTTACATGGGGATGTATGCATATACATGCGCACATAATTCGTCGTTCGCATGTACGCATTTTTCTTCTGCACTTTCTCAGCACCAGGCTGGCTTGGGACACTCTTACAAGCAATCCTCTAGATCCCTCCTCGTTCGTGTCAAGCGCCGTTCCTATCTTCCTGTTGCAGTTTACTCTTGCACATTTCATGTTTCCAGAACTCAATCAACAATTTCTGTGTTTGGGAACTGATCCAACCGCCGGGGGGTACCGCTCACTCACTCAGTGAGGCCATCTGGCCCGAGGTCCACACAGAAGTATAGTATATACATTGGGCTTGCGCACAGACAAATAGCAGCCCCGGCCCCTGTGCCCTTCACGTCACTCCCCCTCAGGCAGGCAGTCACCATGTATGCAAATACCCCCACCGCGCTGCTACAGTACCACTGTGTGTGCCAAATTAATATGTCATCACCCACCACACCTTCTGTGATATTCAGGAACAGACAAGGTATGCCTGAGGCGTCGTGTGCCTTGCCCTTCTTAGGCCGCGAACCCCTTTTGTGTCGTATTACAGTACTTCAAGGGCATCCTTGGCATCGTGCAAGACAAGTCGAGCCCATGCAAGGATCAGCGCACGTGTGGTCCATTATGTTCCGCACCGTACTGCCCACTGCCTGGTGGAGCAGGAGGGACTGTACCTTCTGAACTGGACTGCACCTGGCGCCAGGCCCCCTGAAAGCTGTAAGTGAGGTTGAATACAAAAATCATGGATTTCAGGCCAGTGGCCAGTGGACCTCCTTAAAATAGGAATTTTGTAGTGGATTCTGTATCTGACCTTCGCACTTGGTCCAAAAGAGTCCCAAAAGTAGTGGACGGATGTATCAAACCTCAAAAAATCAAATAAATTTGTAAAAATACCAAATAAAATACAGGAGGTTGTAATCATAATTCCTCGTCCTTCGAGGAAGATAGTTTTGCTTGGAGATTACAGACAGACCCAGTAATCGACAACCTTGAAGTAAGTAGCTTTCCAAAAACAGTATCCATGAAGAGGGCATTGATTTCAAGATTGCTACTATTTCTTGAAGCAAAGCAAGCAGGTAGGATGTAGAGGGATGATGTCAAATGGATGTGTGCAAAATGAGGGTTTCAGGAGGAAATGGTCTAAGATGTGTGGAGGATGTGGGGGTGTGTAAAGTGTCACAGGGCATCGCACAGGCCTCCACGGGGCGCAAGCTGTCGTATATGGGTCCGCAGTGATCACGGACACATTGGTGTCGAATGGCTAGGGCCATGTGTGGGCGCAGCGAGGTTGGGAACAGAAACGGCAGGCTACACAGAGCCCAGGGAATGAGGGTGTCGCAAACGGTCGCGCATGCTTTGGCGCGGCGTGAAACTTCGCAGAGGTGGCCGCCGGGGTTGGGAACGTGTCGGGTTCGAGTCGCTAAGGCCGCGCACGAGTGCAGCGCACTGGGGAATGCAAGGGATGAGCCTCATGGAGCTCAAAGAGGCAAGACTCCAGATGGCACTGAAGATGGAGTCTGAAGATGGGCTGGGAGAGTTGGAGGGTGGCAATGAGAGAGATATTAAAGACAAGTCCGAGTCCACAACAGGGGTCGTCAGACATGTCATAGACTTGTAGTAGAGTCAAATGAACATGCACCTAGTAGGTCTGAGGAATTGGGCGAGAAAGAAAAATGGCAATGCTTTTGGTGGATGGGTGGTTGGAAAGCATAGGTCTGGCTCTATTGTGGGAGAAACACTTGAGGGTGTTGAGAGACATAGCTCGAGGAGCTCAGAAACTGAGAGACCATCTGATGGAAGCACTGCACACGTACCTGCTGTCAGTGTGAGGCATTGTGTGAGTTCTTGTTTGGCTCCTATGAAAGTGTCGCTATGCTTGTTGTACGGAGCTGAGTCTGTGTGAGTCTGAAGGTGGAGGGGATTCCATGCAGGGGTTACTGAAAGGGAGAGGAGGCTGAGTTTGAAGCGTTCGTGAAGGCGACAGCTGGTGCGAATGTGAACAGATGAGGGCAAGAATGGGAGCAAATGGCAGTGGTGAGGTGAGAGCAAGCAAGATGAGAACAAGGCATGAGAGAGAACGATGCCAACCAAAGCAGCAAGACAGAGACAGTGACGAGAACGAGTGCCCGCGGTAGGGCCTAACTTCAAACCGATTCATGCTGACGAGACGATAAGTGAGTATATGATCAAAGGGGGCTGAGACATATGACGCACAACAATAGAGTTCTCCTCCTCCAATGACGACAGTGATGGGTGCGGTGATCTGCGCGGCCTCTAACAGCATGGGTGAGCTACGATCTTGACATCTTGAAAGGAGTTGTGGTGATCGACAGAGGTGCGGGTGATGTGATGAAAGATAGGGTGCTGAAGGACAAAGATGAAAGGCGTGGACGCATGGCCAGGCTACAAGGGGCTGTGAAGGCAAATCTGAAATGGCAGTAAGAGTGCAGTAAGCCACACAATGCCGGACTGAGACCAAAAAGACCAAAAATACATGATTTTGGGGTCAGAGCCCAAGCTATCCTTACATTGTTTGCACTGGTTTTGAGACATGTGCTGCCCGAAAGAGAGAGGGTCATGCATCTCAGTGATCTTAGACAGTTGTCAGACAGAATTGGAGAAGGTGTAGTGCACCAATCAATTAGCATAACACAGAAGAGATATCTAGAAGAGTGTGTCAATGGATTGTGGAAGTAGGAAAGCAGTGGACACAGTGTAGACACTACAGAAGAGTTATGTAACGAGATTCACTTTGGTTCTATTTACAATTCACCCAGAATATCGACCTGCCATATGACCTTGGCAAGCAAGGTGACAAGCAAGGTGATCCTCGGAATGATTGGGACAACCTGTAGTGGTGCATATCATGTCGGGGGCGTAGACTACAGAGAATATCCAAGTGACCGCCATGACTAACTCGCATGTGCAGGATCTTGATGCAATATGGAAGTGTTTTAGAACAATAAATGAGTTTTATTGAGGGCACACAAAGGCTTTGAAAGCGAGGGCAAAAGCAATAACATCCTTTTATACTATTTGTACAAGTAAAGTAAACCGAGAAATCTGTGACGTACATACAGCGTTATTTTGCTATAGTAAGAACACCCGAGATGGTCGAGCTTGATACAGTAGGCGCAGTGTCACCGCCATCGTCACCTTGATGGTATCGTCACTGTTGTCTTGAAGGAACAGTGCAACAGTTTATTTCAAGTTGCCATTGTGTTGTCCAAGGCGCAGCATTTGCACTGATGTCATTGCTCTTGTCTTGATGGCGCGAGCCTGGTGCTTTCGGAGAGGCTGCAATTGCTTGTGTGAGAAGTAATAGTAGAGGCGAAAGTACTGTACTGAAAGAACTGTACCTTCCCAAGCACGCATGCAACCCCACGGACAATGCCAACGCCAGTGTGAAGGGTGCAATCATGAACCGATGCTGGCACTCAATTTTCCCACCCACGTTTCGACGCTTCCACCTCGTCTATTATGTTCTCACCTCCATCCCAAACCAAAACAGTGAGTCAACATCGAGAAATACTGGAAGGTCACACACTTACAGGCAGTAGATGTTATTCCAAGTCATCCTTTACCTTCTGTGAGTGGGTTGGAAGTATTTTGAAGAGAAGGTGGTCTGCCCTGCAGAGAACTTGGTGCATAGCCTTATTTTGGGCACCATGGACCATTGCTGACCCTTCCTAGATGCGACGCCTAGGCATCCGCATGGAGATTGAACTCCATGCTCAGGTCATCGTTTCCCACTGCGGAGGCGACTCTTTGACGACCCCCTTGGACTGTGGCATCTCATATTCCCTTGAGACGAACTTGCGCCAGTGTCTGGAAGGGAGATGATATAGAGTGATAGAATATATTGTTCTGTTTAAAAAGGCGCACCCCATCTCAGTCTTCAATATCATACTCGCTAAGTGAACGACTTCGAGACTCGTCTTCTGAGCCAGTGTCACGTGATTGATGGCCATCTTGAACCTATAGAAACTCAGATACAAATCCAGGTCCGAGTTGAAATTGCTGTCCAAAACCGGGAGTCAGAGATGTAGAAGTCTTGTGGGCTGAATGTGCTAGGTGGATGACAATATTTGCTCCACCTCAATCGAGCTCCCAGTTCTTTAAATGCCATGCAGACGTTGGAGTAAGTGTAGGGAAAGGCGATTAAATCTTCTCAATCCTGCCATGAGATGGTACTTACCCTTTCTTCCAAGTACTTGGCCCACATTTCATCTGCACCTTAGGTATGTGCTTTGATTAGGGTGAGATCTATGGCGTGCTCGAGTGCCCAGTTTCCGACAGGTATTAGTGTCACCCATCTCTCGTCGCCATATGTGGCATAACAAAAATTGAATTGATTGAGTGTCTTCACAATGAAAACAAAAAGAGCCGCTACTTCATCAGCGACGGCTTGGGATAATGTTGAAGTGAGGTACAGTTGTTATTTGAGACAATGGGGAGGGAGATATGGATATATGCACACCTTTCCTTTTAGAACAACCGATCAGTAAGGAATCAGTGCTTTGAGGGTTTCTATTATGTGCCCACTTTCACTTCGCCTGCGTTACACGTAAATGTAAATTGGGTGTGCCTTTCTTGGACGTGTATCTTCTCAGATACAACAATGCCTTCAGGACGTTCATTGAAGAAGCCACAGCTGATTCGCAGAAACAGGATCTGTGTAAAGGTAGAAACTATCGCAATTGAAAAAAAAAAAACCCCTGGTTCAATACTCACTCACCACACTTGCAGAGCACTCGCCTGCATACTCGACAACATGGCACGGATGCAGGCATACTCCTATATCGCAGCCAATCAACGGGTGCTGTCATGTCCAATGGCCAATTGATACAGAAATTTTTGAGTGAGTATGATCAAAAATGCTGCATAATCATCCATTGCACAATCAGAATGATCGGAGCTTTACAAGATGTAAATTTCCATGTAGATGGCATGGATGAACAAATGTGAAAAGTAAGTATGTGAATGACATAGACAAAGATGGTTACACACTGGTCACTTCGTTTAGTGGATCGTTGAATTCTCCTAGTTATGATTTTGGTGCCAAGTAGTTTGTGCCTGCTCGTTGGTAAGTGGAAAGTAATAACTGTTTTCCATCGACGACAACACAAGCGGCAACAAGTGAGAACCACCCAGTGAGATAGATGACTGCATGAAGGTGAATAGACCTTCTGAGCAACTGGAAGCTGGGCCATCCCACAGAACCCATGGAGTGGTACTCATGGAAGGAAGAGCAAGACACGAGACAAACACGCACTATGTATGAGCAGCCAGAGGCTGGACTGTCTTGTAAGAACCATTGACCCAATTTTATTTCCCAAAACTAAATGTCAGACAACCCTCCGAATTTTCAAAGCAAGGAACAAAATCAATGACTAGTGCAGGGTCTTGAACTAGTCATCCCAACAAGGGTCCCAACAGTCATTGGTGGTCTATGCACACTCCAATTCATTTGTTACAGTACTCACAAACCTATAATTGACCTAGTTATGACTTCGCTCCCTTCTCCCTTCTAGTTTCCATTGTGCTGATTGTTGCTCGCGTAACCCAGCTTGGTTCCCCATTGCCACAAATGGAAAGGACCCAGTCATGGTTGAGGGGGCATTCTGCATTTCTGGAAATGCTTTCCCATTGTCCACCAATGCCAAGCATCCAATACTGATAGGTTTTAGTAAGTGCGTCAAAATGAACATATAAATGGCCAGTCTTCGATTGGGGGATCACGGGTGGTGACTGAATGCTCGAATCAGACCGAGAGGAGTACCAAATAGTGTAGCCGCTCCCAGAACTGGAGCTGAATGGTCACTGATACATTTGATAGCCAGTGTGTGCACTCCCAGATGATGTAGCACTTGCGACGCTGGAGTTAGAACTTGGAGGCTCAATTACAGCCTGGGGCTGAGTAACACTGGAACTGAGACAATATAATAAGAACGCATGGGAAGAATGAATTAGTGTTTAAAGGTCCAGTTACCCTAACTGGAAATAACCGATAACCGGACCTAACCAGACCAGAAATAACTGGACCATCGGTCACGGTCATGGCAATTCATGACTGGTCCGGTCACTGGTTATTCCATTTTTGGAAATTACTGTGACCAGAAATAACCAGTCATGACTGGTCATGCCATATTGTGTAAATATATAGTAATCACCTACTTACAGGGCACAAAAATAAAGAAATCTTTTTTTAAAGTTCAAATTTTACTAAACTTTAGTTTTTTTTATCAATTATGACTGAAAATGACTGAAATGACTGGAAATGACTGGTCATGACTGGTTGTGACCGGTCCGGTCATGACTGGTTGTGACCGGTCCGGTCATGACTGGTTGTGACCAGTCCGGTCATGACTGGTTGTGACCGGTCTGGTCACAACTGGTCACAACTGGTCTGGTTATTGGTTACGAGTTTTGTGACCGGTTAGGTTCAGTCAGGTTATCAGTTATGAAGAATTGCAGAATTCTGTGACTGGTCATGGTCGCAGTCATCTGTTTTTAGACCAAATAACCTAACCTAACTGGACCCTTAAACACTAGAATGAATAGCTGCATATGAGGTGCATGCACCTTTGTGCCTGTGTATGCATTTCTGTGAACTTAGCCATTCCAAGGAGTGCAGGAATGATAGCTTGCTTTGCCTGAGGCAAAATGGCCAAGGAGTCGAGATGAGCACTTAAAACCTGGTCAAGGCCACTACCACCCAAGTTTGTTGCCATCAAGCTGGCCACGGCATGGGAGACGACGAGTAGGGATGGGGATGATGTGTGTGGTTGTAGAATAGCTGTGATTGACTGTGTTATCATGGTGGCACTGTTCAATGCAAATGGACTAACTGTGTCAGACAAGAAAAGCACAATGTGGTAGAGAACAAAAAACCTAGAGCCAGAAGTACTTGCATGAGTAGTACAGTTGTCAAGAGGCTGGCTAATGATGAAGTGGTCAACTGTGGATGAATGTCATGATAAGGGTTATCCAACTCACTCCATAGCCTTCGCCAGGTTCATTAACCTTCCATCCTTCCCCAAATTATATTGTCTCATGGTGAATCTGTGTTGGAGGATCGTCTGCGAAGTGTGAAGTCAGTATTGATGCAGTTGTAGTAGTTGTTGGTGTGGCTGACCTGCCATCACCCTTGTTGTCATGGCTGCGCCGTGGTGGCCGATACCATCATTGTTGTGCCATGGTGATTGCATGTTGAGTTGTTGGTGGGGTGCATGGTGGTGGCAGCTAGTGCTTTAAGGTCCAGTCCAGTCCAGTTTTTTTACAGATTTTCAAAAGACTGTGACCTTAACCAGTCTAAGACTGGATAGGAAATGAAAAAACCCGGACTGGACTGCTCTGGACCAGTTAATACCGGTCTAAGACCAGTCCTCATGCAACATTGACTGGTCCTCATATTGACCGGTTGATAACCAGTTGTGATCGGTTTCACAACGGTTTTCAACTGGTCTTTCACATCACCCGCAGGTATTTTTTCACACTCATGCTCTCAGAAATCAAGTTAAGACAAATTTATTCATGTCTGGTATACAGTAGTTACAGTAAGTCTAAGCTAAGTACATAGCGTCATGGGTGGGGTGCCACATCAGTATTGTGTAGTGTTTGCAGGTCAGGTCAGGGTAACTGCAAATAACTGGAACCTGACTGGAACCTGACTGCAGCTGACCTGACTTCAGGTCAGGTTCGCTAAGAGTTCACAAAGGTTCAGTCAGGTTCACAGAGGTTCGCTGAAAGTCAGGTCAGGTTACCCCCAAAAAACCGGTTCTAACTGGTTCTGACCAGTAACCTGACCAAACCCTGACCAAACCTGACCAAAGGTTCAGTCAGGTTTGCATGTAATTTTCATATTTGTGAACTGGTCAGGGTTCAGTTACCTGAAAAAAGAGCAAAAAAACCGAACCTGACTGAACTTTTAAACACTAGTATCGTGGAGTCGCGGTGCTGCACCACGTCGGTATCGATGGGCCACGGCACCAGGTGGGTGTTGATGGGCCACAGCGCTGTGTCATTATGCCACATCAGTGTCGATACATTGCATCAGTGTTGATGGGCCATGGCGCCGTGTCATTACGCCACATCGGTGTCAATGTGCAGCGGCGCCACATCGGTGTTGATGGGCCATGGCACCATGTCATTATGCCGCATCAGTGTCGATATGTTGCGTTGGTGTCGATGGGCCATGTGTAACATTCCACCGGGCGTTCTTCTTGCAATCTGTGGCAAGGTGCAACACGGGGTCCTAACGATCACAGTGGATGTCGAAGTTACTCACACGGTCGCTTACTAGCTCACTTGAGAGATGTAGTAAGGTGGCCCAAAGGATGCAAACAGCGATAAGGGCTTGAAGTTGTAAATGGTCCTTGGTAGACAGCGTGAGGGAAGGAAGGGGTTCACAACGGGGAGCAGCCTGTGACGAGGCAGAGCGGAAAAGGAAGGGATGCCAAGGGTTACCCACAAAGGCCAGCTAAGGACAAAGGATCTCGATTTGCAAGTAGCTATCAGCACACCCCGCACAACAGCAAGTCGGGTGGCACTACAAGATGGGTGGAGAATCCAAGAAGTCAAGCTTAGGTCTTCAGCGACCATAAGCTTGAGTATAAGTACACATCTGAGGGACTTTGAAGTCCAGCTCAGAACTCCGAAACCCTAATATGCGGATCCTAGGAACTGAGTCACAATGAGTCAGAGATAATGGTCAGCCAATGGTGTAAGGCCCTCATGGCACGAGTCAGAGATAAGTAAACACGAGTCATACAGTCCATCAGAATCAAGGCACAATCAATGTGAGTCACAAACATGAGGTGTTCTAGAGTCAGTCCAGGCACAGGCTCATCTGGACCCTTCTGGTCGGTTCTAGCCAGGTCACATGCCAGGGTCACATGATGGGCGCTAAGGTCACGTGCTCTACTCCCAATATTCCTGCAGTTTCTGAGCACTTCCGGGGTAGTAGTAGCCGACAGGTGACTTAGCTTTTGGGATACCTTGGACGTGGTTGGCCACAAGTCTTCATACTTCCTCTTCTTCCTGCACTTCTTCGGCACATGATCGCTTCACAGCAGTGCCTGCAGGTCGTTCCGGGCAGTTCGAGGGGGAAAGCGTGACACCATGGCGCCGTGTGGGTGTCGAAGTGCCACAACACCATGTGGGTGTCAAAGGGCCACAACACCATGTGGGTGTCGAAGGGCCATGATGCTGCATGAGTGTCGAAGGGCCACAGCGCCGTGTCATTACACCATGTGGGTGTTGATACACCGCATCGGTGTCAACGAGCCACAGCATCGCGTTGGTGTCGAAGGGCACAGCGCTGTGTGGGTGTCGAAGTGCCACAGTGCCGTGCAGGGAGGTGGAGTTATCTGAAACCTATAAACGACAATGAAGTTAGTTATTAGTTAAAAGGATAAGGAAAAATAAAACTTAGCTTCTTCAAGTTTGAGGGTCCCTGGGCAAAAGCAATGTGGTCAACAAGTGCTGAGTGTCATGCGTTGACAACTCATCTGGTCTGGTGACCTGCGTCCCGGTGAAACCCAATTACCAAGCATCAACATGGCCAAAAATGGGCATCAAATATATCCATTGGTGGTTGCAGCAAAATAAACTGAAGTCCAGTCTTTGACTGGTTTAGACTGGTCTTTTCCAGTCCTAAGACTGATTGAGAAGGAGACAGACTGCAGACTGATAACTTCTGAAATTTGAAAGACTGTGACTGAAGTCCAGTCCTCATCAGTCAAAGTCCAGTCTGGTTTCCAGTCTTTTTTCAGTCTATAGGACTGGACCTCAAAGCACTAGTGGCAGTGGTGGTGGTTGGTGTTGGCTGACCGCCAACTGCCGCTGTCACCCTCATCGTCGTCGCAGCTGATGCTGTCAGAGTCGAGCTGTCATGTTGATGACATCCGTCATCGCTTGTGGGGGGTAATGTTGAAGCACACTGGGTGTGGCTGCATCGTCGCATGGGGCCCTAGACAGTGGTGGTGGTCGAAGCGAGTCGTCGTGCAATGTGCCAGTGACATGTAACAACCCACCAGGCCATGATGCGCCATGATGTGTCAGAAGGTCCAGTTGTGGCAACCGACCCAGCAAAGACCAGTTGTGCCCAACCCAAGCCAGTTTTGTGTGGTTCCAGGTGGCACCAAATTCCAATGAACCGGAACCAGTCATATTCCTAAATTTGGAGAACTGCAACTGCAAGTCCGGTTTTGATTGGTTTCAGTCCAGTCCAGTTGCGGTTTTTTGCAGTTTAGATGACTGGACTTTTAAACACTACACCTAGGTGTCTTGGATACATTGGGACCCGATGGGATGTCCTTGGATGAATCTCTTGTTGATCCGGACATGCAACAGCTGATGTATACAGTTGCCAAACCCGACTGGCAACACCCTGGCCTGCACAACTGGCTCAAAGTCTTTGATCAACTACACCACCGAAACCACGTCAACAGCTGGTCCCTCGACAAGTGTGGCATGTTCCCTCATATCCATGCAGGGTCCCAAAAAGTTCATAAGAAGGTTCATGTGCCAACATGCCTCCCAATCAATGCCTATGACCCCAAATGGCTTGAAGGCAGAGAGCCACTTTATGCGAAACACATGTTGTGTCCCAAACAGAACAATACAATTTTGACCATCCATCTGATGTGATCACGTAAGTTTGCATGTCTTGACACATTTATCATCTTGTCTCAACATTATGCTGTTTCAACAGACTCTTGAGTATCTAGCCTTGTCACCAAGTTGGATCCACCATACAGACAAGTCCTCATATTTTGCACAAGGCTTCGTGTTACTATGCCCTACATAGTAAGAAGATAATCTGGTGTCTGCTCGCACGCTAGGTCAGTGAGCAACAGTGTACCTCTGGCCATCTGGGACAATGGCAGTAGATTAGATACTGTAATGTGGAAGTCCGTAGTTACTGTATTTCATCAATTTCATTTATCATCATCTGGTTTTGAATTGTTTCTCTAAAACACTATGTCATACTGTCTTGTATCTATACACTCTACACATATTCCATATGGATTTCTTCGCTTCATAAGGCACTTCCCCGACAATGACCACTGGTAATTTGTCACACTGGACAGCCAAATTTGCCCCAGCCCACAGCAATGTGCGCATTTTCAAATAGAGGGGACAATAGGAAAGTTGTTTGTCTACCATTCAAGTTTCCACTGCGCTATCAACTATGAACTTGTCGTCTAGTGGTCCTGACGATGACAACGATTGCCTTTCAGTTCAGCTCAATGGTAGTGACATGTCTCCTAAGGCTCCAAAAGTCTGCTGTTTGTCCACTTCAAAAGAAATACTGACTTCACACTTCACAGACGATCCTCTGACACAGATTCACCATGAGACAATATAATTTGGGGAAGGATGGAAGGTTAATGAACCTGGCGAAGGCTATGGAGTGAGTTGGATAACCCTTATCATGACATTCATCCACAGTTGACCACTTCATCATTAGCCAGCCTCTTGACAACTGTACTACTCATGCGAGTACTTCTGGCTCTAGGTTTTTTGTTCTCTACCACATTGTGCTTTTCTTGTCTGACGCAGTTAGTCCATTTGTGTCAAACAGTGCCACCACGATAACGCAGTCAATCACAGCTATTCTACAACCACACACATCATCCCCATCCCTACTTGTCATCTCCCACGCCATGGCCAGCTTGATGGCAACAAACTTGGGTGGTAGTGGCCTTGACCAGGTTTTAAGTGCTCATCTCAACTCCTTGGCCATTTTGCCTCAGGCAAAGCAAGCTATCATTCCTGCACTCCTTGGAATGGCTAAGTTCACAGAAATGCATACACAGGAGCCTCCAAGTTCTAACTCTGGCGTCACAAGTGCTACATCATCTGGGAGTGCACACACTGGCTATCAAATGTATCAGTGACCATTCAGCTCCAGTTCTGGGAGTGGCTACACTATTTGGTACTCCTCTCGGTCTGATTCGAGCATTCAGTCACCGCCCGTGATCCCCCAATTGAAGACTGGCCATTTATATGTTCATTTTGACGCACTTACTAAAACCTATCAGTATTGGATGCTCAGCGTTGGTGGACAATGGGAAAGTGTTTCCAGAAATGTGGAATGCCCCCTCAACCATGACCAGGTCCTTTCCATTTGTGGCAATGGGGAACCAAGCTGGGTTATGTGAGCAACAATCAGCACAATGGAAACTAGAAGGGAGAAGGGAGCGAAGTCATAACTAGGTCAATTATAGGTTTGTGAGTACTGTAACAAATGAATTGGAGTGTGCATAGACCACCAATGACTTGGGACCCTTGTTGGGACGACTAGTTCTAGACCCTGCACTAGTCATTGATTTTGTTCCTTGCTTTGAAAATTCAGAGGGTTGTCTGACATTTAGTTTTAGGAAATAAAATTGGGTCAATGGTTCTTATGAGATGGTCTGGCCTCCAGCTGCTCATACATAGCACGTGGCCGTTGTCGTCATGGACTGTTGTCCAAGTCGTTGTGGATTGTTGCCGTCGTGGATTGTCACCGTTGTGGATTGTCGTCGTCATCTTCATCTTTGTTGTTGTTGTCGTGTTGTCGTTGTCTGTTCGACCTGCCTTGTCATCGCCGTAGTGTCGTCATGGTCGACTCATCATCGATGGTGTGCTGGTGGGGGTTTGTTGTCGTCTGTAGCTGGCCACTCACTGGTGGTTTGCTGCCAGCTGTCGTCGCTTATACCGAGGTCGTGGTCATGGTCATGGCGTGGTTGATGGTAACTCACATGGTGTGTAAGCAACTCACCAGCAAATGATGCTGAGTTTCCCACGCCCGGTGATTGCCAGTTTCACTTGCTACATGCAGACCGGCCCGCAGGTTGCAAACAATACCACCAGCAAGACGGCAGCAGTAGCAACGACGTGTTGGACGACGCAACGATGACGATGAAACAACACCCATCGACCATGACAACAGGGTGATGGCTGTCGATCCGGCTTGATCAACCACAACAATGGGCGACGCGACTTCCAAGGCGACCAAGAAGGCCTTGAAGAAGGTGACACATCGACGACGACGATGGGGGCAGCAACAACCAGACAATGACAACAACAACACCGCTGCATGACGATGGGCGACAGCAACAACAGTGCTGACAATGACTCGGGAGGTGAGCCTTGCGGCTCTTGTACTAGTAGCAGATTTCTTAGATAGATTGTAAAGCAATATGAAATAGATTTCTTCATGCAAAACTGTAGCTCCAACTTAAGCACAGGTGGGACCAATGGTAATGCCAAGTACCACGAGTACTCGGCGAGTACTCATGCTCAGAAAAAGTCAAACTTGTACTCGTGCTTGGCGAGTACTCGTGCCTGCAAGTACTCGTCACGTGACAACTCAACAAGTCAAACTCGCAAGTGTACTCGTTAGTCAACAACTCGTTGACATCTCTGGATGAGAGCAACAACATCAGTGCAAACACTGTGCCTTGGACAACACAATGGCAACTTGAAATAAACCGTTGCACTGTTCCCTCAAGACAACAGTGACGATACCATTGAGGTGACGATGGCGGTGACACTGTGCCTACTGTATCAAGCTCAACCATCTCAGGTGTTCTTACTATAGCAAAATAACACTGTATGTATGTCACAGATTTCTCGGTTTACTTTACTTGTACAAATAGTATAAAAGGATGTTATCGCTTTTGCCCTCACTTTCAAAGCCTTTGTGTGCCCTTGATGTGTGAGTTAGTCATGGCGGTCACTTGGATACTCTCTGTAGTCTGCATTGCTGCATGCCCCCGACATGACTACATGAGCATCCAAGGATATGGATGCACCGCTAGGTCATCCCAATCATGATTCCGAGGATTCCCAGGAAGGAGCAGGCACAGCATTGCATTGAAAACCAACTCCAGCCCAGTGCTATCCAGTGCTATAACATCATAACGTAACGTCTGACCTGTAAGGTGTGACAGAGTTGTGACAGTCGGACCGTGGATCGTGTTGGACCCAGGAAATAACATATCCGCGGGGCTGTTAATGAGGAACAATGGTGGGTGACGAATCAGAAATATGACCCCCTGAGTTGACCACATTGCCATGTCCCTGAAACGTTCATGCCGCCATGCTCTTCCATTGCCAACCCCAGGCCCCCAACAGAAGCATGCCAAGTATGAACATCATCATGATGGTTCTTCGAGATCTCTGCTCTCTCTCAATCTACAGTCAATTCTAGAGACCCAGGTGGATCATCTAAGGATGATCCATATGTATGTTCTCACACACATACAGCTAAAGGAAAAGGAACAATTTGGTGACAGAGTTCCTACCACTATAGATCAGTTCAATGCTGTCATTCAATGTGAGCAATTACTTGAGTTGGTCAGAAAGATGGCAGGTCCAGCAGTGAACAATGATGACTATCAAGCTTTGTTGCAATATGGTATGTGTTTTTTGCTATGGGATAGATCAGATTACTTAGACACATTTTGGGTTGCTTCATCTTCATCCTGGCCCCAGCCTGAGGCTAATGAGCGTGATGAGAGAATAGTTTCTGAGGAATTGCAGGGCAAGGGTGAGTCCCAACCATTTGGGTGTAGTGACACACCTTACTTTCCACTTTTACTTCAGCTGTTGTGGATTCTTGGACCACAAAATTCATCGGCAAGGGCCCACTATGGACCCTTGAGAAGCATGTTCATGAACAGATGACATTGGAGAAGAGATATGCTTGTTACTGCTCAATTGTCCAGTCATCTGGAATGGGCAAATCACACCTGTTGGATGAGTTTTCCAAGCAACATTTCCTAATCCCAATCAACCTGTGCCCAAAGGATGGTGGAGGTGTGTCGTGTCCCTTTCACTTCCATAGCCCGTCAGACTCGTTGTTAGGCTTCCCCCTGCCGACAATGAAGTTTGTGAGTTCCTAACAAGCGGTCAAGAGTATAATGATAGGAGTACAAGCAAGTCATCCTACATGCGATCGTTCTATTTCCTCAAAACACTCTTTTGCGTCACTATGAGGACCATCAAGAAGATAAATGCAGATTATACTCCCAGCGAAGGTGATGCCAAGACCAAGAGAATGTACTGAATTGAAAAGTTCAGGAAGCTCATGTTGGATGGGCATACTATGGATTCCTGCAGGCCCAAAAGAGCTAACTTTTACCATGAGGTTGTTAAACAGGCAGAGGTACACCACGCCTATGTTCTCCTCTCAATCCCTTCTAACTCATCAGCATTGTTTTGAAGAGCAGCATCCTGAGCAACATCCAGAAGAACAAGAGCAAGTCAGATGAAAAGCGCGGCAGGGACCTGATAAATGCATTCGAGGATCTTCTAGTTGAAGTCAATGATGGTAGCCCTTTAACGGAACGCTCTTCAATGGAAGAGTCACTACTTCCAGAAGTCTTCATTGTGTCCGACGAAGCCCATCCATTGACAATGCCTTTCAAGTCTGAAGGGACACAGAGCCATTCGAGTTTTATTGAACTTCGGCGGGCACTTAGGGTATTATCAGATGCATCGTTGTTTACATTCTTCCTTTCCACCACTGGCAAAATCTCTCAATTTTCCCTGCCTCATGGTCGTGATAACTCCAACCACATGAATGATGGTGAACTCATAACTCCCACACCCTTCATATATCTGGGCTTTGACCATCTCATGAGGGACCGCAAAGTCTTCAACAAGTACAAAACCCTTGATGATGTCACTTTGTTGGAGTGTATCACCCATATGGGAAGGCCATTTTTTTTTCGAATCCATTATTGTGCACCTGAGGGCAGATTACCCTATGTAGCACTACACTTTTGATAAAATACGTGTCCATGTCTCTCCGCTTCCCAGGGTTCTTCCCTTCTATCTTAAGTCTCCCCCATTCCCCGTAAAGGGAATGGCATAGCTTCTTGTCAAGCGTTGAGGTTGGTGGGGCGTGCAAGCCGCCAAGGCGTCAGGTGAGGTCCTGAACTTGAAGGGTCTTGGGATGTGAGAATTGGCCTCTTCCTACGTCGTCCGCTTTCCTCTTCGTATCTTGAGTGAACCCTGTTAGGTTCGGCAAGTTGTGGAGATGGTTTGTGTTGATGTTGGGTGTGGTGTGGCGGTCAAAAGGGGCTTGACTATCTGTCCATGGTTTTACTGTGGCATCTGTTCCGAAGATGTACATACGTCTGCTATCGATTAGATCCTGAGCAAGATGGCTGTTGGGGTCTTCAAACGCGAAGACCAGTGATGACATTGTGTTCTTTCTGTACGTGTCAGAGTGTTTGACCCAGCTTGGTCTCTGCGTGATATTCAGTTTTGTGTACCCTGGATTGTCTGTTAGTAAAGCCTCGTGGCATTCGTCTGGTGTCCACGGTCCTCTGTTGTTGGATACACTGGTTGGGATGTTGTTGATGCGAATTTTTGACCATCTGATGTTCGCCTCAATGTGTATGGCTGTTGAGTGTTTGTGGATGTTCGGGAATTTTGAGGTAATTGATTCGGAAATTTTGTTCCGAGCCGAGAGGAGCTGCTGGAGTGTATTTGCGTGTCCTCCGGTGAGGACTAGGTTTCCCTTCATGGTCCATCTGGCTGAGGATAAGTGTACGCACGAATGTGATGCACGTTTGAGAGCTTCGTTAATGGTGTTGCATAGGATGTGTGGAGGTGGGTGGTTTGTGGGGTCTTCTGTCATGATACGGGCTATTATGCTAGGATGGTGGGAGGGCTTGAGTGTGGTGTGGAGATTGACATGTGATGTGGGCGAAGCTGGTGGCTCTGGATGGTTGGCTGGGACAGGTTTGGAGTTTGAGGTTGCGTGCGTGGTTGACTGGTGTACCGTGACAGTAGGAGGGGGGGTGGAGGCTGCTTGATTTTGCAGGCATGCCATTGACGATTGCAGTGCTGTCAACGATTCCTTTATGTTGCTAATTTCAGTAAAGAGGGTGGATGGTTTAGGAGTAGGAGCAGGAGGGGGGAGGTATAACTCTTGTATGCCGAGCGCCTTGAACAGTTTTTCGAATAAGTAGGAAAGTGCCTCTTTGTTGTCCAGGTATTCCTGTTTGTATGTCAGAGCAGACTGGATGATTTTGGTCAGGTTGTTTTCAATGCGAGTGAGGGCGGATGAGGAGGGAGTTTTCGGGTTGGATGAGCTTGGAGGTTGGGATGGTGTTGTCGTTCGTGGGGAGTCTGTAGTTGACATCCTTTACTCCTCTGTTTTATCTACTATTTAAAAACCCTGGAGTGTCTGGCGCAAATGATGTGTACAGGTATTGTAGTATATAGCAGTAGGAGTGTGCTAGTAAACTGTCCCCCTGCCGCAGTGCTGCGACCGGTGGTGGTGGTTACCGGAAAAGGAAGTTCATGGGAAGGCCATTGTGAGCTGCAACTTATTGTATATTCCAGGTTTCTCACCTTTTGTCAGGTGGGGCACAACTTATGATCATGGCAATGAGGATGTATGCCACAGGTTGGTCCACTTTGCTTCCCTGAAGTTGCTCTGCAGGACGTTCTCAGATAAGCTGTCAGAGGCTCAGAATTGAGTTGCCTCTGGACATCAATAGCACAATCTACACTCCGTTACCTAGCGACCAAGTGGAAAAAGAACAAGAGCAAATATCTAACCACATGCCTCTCCTGTGTCAATGCAGATAAAGAAGTGAGTCATCCTCTAGATTCGGGGCATGCAGTCACCACTCTCAAGAACCACTCCTCCTGACAGCACAGATTTCTGGGCCAGAGGCCTGATTCTTGATTCTTATTCCATACCCCCTCTGCTGTCGTTGTGACCCAACCGTTAGGCCACCACTCTCTTGCGTGGCAATGAGCTCTGTTGCGATACCTTTGGCACTTGTGGGCATGTCCCAGGCCTGCTGCAAGAGGAAAGTGGGTCAGGGCGGGAGTGGTGAACCGCCGCCTAATTGTGGGTCTGTTGCAACGAGTGGATGGTCTGTATTGGTACATGTTCCACATATTCCTCTGACGATTCTGGCACTCGCAAATGATTTTTCCAGGACTCGAGGCGGCACACAGTGTGCAGACATGTAGGTCACCACAGTCGATCCAATCCATTGCTCTTGACAGAGCTCACTCGCTTGTTTTCAGGATGGTCCCTGACTTTCATAGTCCAGATCACATTCACTTCAATACAATGTAGACGATGTCATTATCTCATTCAATGTACTCACTCCTGATTATCCCCAACACGGGCCACTGTTGTTCATTGTTTTGAATTTTTATGTCATGCCCACATTTCTGTGCTCCGCTTCTGTCCTCGACTCATGAGATCTATTTCTTTTTCCTTGAATTCCCTGGGACCTTCTAGATGGTCAGATGTGCTAGCTTCCATCATGAGTGTACCTCGGTGGTTTCTCACCATGTATGCTGATGTATCCAAACATCAGATCTCATATGGGGTTCCATATACTTGGGCACGAGACCGACCGTCGCCCAACTGACATTGTCTTTGATCCATCACCGTCATGCCTGTCTGATAGCTATGGCCTTGATTGCCATCAGGATTTTGCGACAGTGACCCCACTGCACACTTGTGATTTGGTCTGTTGGGCTCACATATCAAGTTGTGTCATGACTAGGACATTCAGCAGATTCTGATGTCCAACCCAGAAGGAGAGTGGTAGTACTACAGTCACGGTCCCAGGTGCCGTGGTTTACCTGTTACATAAGGTTAGCCCTAGAAGTACTACAATGGACTGATACTTTCCTACTGTTAACGTAGGTAACAATGATACAGCGATTCTCCTGGGAGTGTTAGTTGGAAAATTCGAAGTTATGTAATCGAGATTATTGTTCTTGGTTCTTCACGTCCTTACTTCGTCGACTCCAAATTTCTACTCTCATGCATCCTTTGGTCTTCGATTCAATTTCTGCTGCTATGTCTATGAATGATCTATCTCTTCTGGAAGCAGAGCTTTCTGCACACTCTGAGTGGATGCCCAACATTGGCTCTTTGCAATTTGTCAATGACCCCGTACACAGCAGCCCTTACCAGTCTCAAGACTTCAGGCAAATCAGGCACCCAAATGTCGGCCTGTACGCATTAACATCAACTCAAACAAATCAAATCTATCTTGAGCACAAAAGTTGCCTTTGTGACATTCTGAATATGCTGGAAGCAATCGACGCCACTGACAGGAAGGAGAGCTTGGAAGACCATGTTCTTCAAGAGTTGATCAGGATAAACCAATTAAAGGGAATCAAATGGTCTGGTCAATGCAGTAAAAGAGGCGTCAGGGACCATAGTGCCATGGTCAACACAGGTTATACTTATACTCCTGCTTGATGTCACCATTTCTGATGATGCCCTAGAAAGCTACTTCGTGACAAGACATCCTAGGAATCCGACCCTTGCTATTTATATGACCACACTGGTGATGTATGTTTTATATCACCTTCCTTGTCGCAGTGCAGCTGTCCTACTTGCTGGAATGAGGAGTATCTTGAACAGTCAAGAATCTCTTCATTCGTTGGTGGGCGAACTGTCGAAGGACCCACGAAAACTCCTAACGACATATGACCTAGATCCAGTCACCCGAAGCTACGTTTGCTGCCCTTCATGTCACTTTCTCTACAAATACTCCATTAAGACAAATAAAAGGAAAGCATCCATTTCTTTTGATGACCGTCAGGACTCCTCCAAGAATGTTGACACCGAAATGGCAGAAGATAGTCAGCTCGTTGTCTCCATTCTGAAAAGCTGTACCCACTGCTGGGTTCCTTCCAGCTCTAGCTGTGGCGAACCCTTATTTCGCACTGTTACTATCAATGCCAAGACTTATACCATTCCTCTATGCAAATATGAGGTACAAGATCTGAAGCAGTGGGTCGGGTGATTGCTCTCCAGGCCCACCATTGAAGAGCACATTTTCAAAGCCTTTCGGAGACCTCAAACACAGTACATGGAAGACATGTGGGACACAGACCACTTGTGCAAGATCCTTCTGAGGAAGGGTGAATGGTTTCTCCCTGGGCTGACAGATGAAATACACCTAGCGTTTGCATTCTCGATGGATAGCTTTAACCCATACCACATGAAAGAAGCTAAACAAACTGTTTTGTCGACTGCTATTTGGTTGGTCTTGGTCAATCTCCCCGCCCATCTGCGATACCGTCCCAAAAATATGTTCCTCGCTGGCGTCATTCCCGGACCAAGGAAGCCTTCGCTCTCTGACATTAACCATAGTTTAAAACTTCTTGTGGACATATTGTTGGAGTTCTTTGATCCAGGCATCCTATATTCTCAAATGGCAAGACACAAACAAGGTTGCCAGGTTTGGGCAATACTTGTCCCCATTGTCTCTGATATGCTGGCTGCACAGCAGGCTGGTGGGTTTGCGAGTGCAACAGCAACTTACTTCTGCACACACTGCTACTTAAAAGTGCAAGATGTCGAAAACCTGGACAGAAAGACTTGGCCACCACGAGATGTTGTTGAACACCTCAAAGTTGCAAAGCAATGGTGCAATGCAGAAACGTTTGACAGGCAAGAAACCCTTTTCAAAACTCATGGGATCAGGTGGTCCCCGCTTCTCAATTTGCCATATTGGAACCCCGTTCTATTCATGGCCATTGAGCCTATGCATGTATTTGATGCAGGGCTTTTCCAGAACCATTGTCAGCAGGTCTGGGGTATCAACGCATCCACTGTGGGAGGTGACAGGACTGAGTCGTCTATCACTAAAACAATTCCAAGGCTGTCAGATTCCGAAATGAAGAAGTGGTACAACATCATACGCGCAACTGAGCAGCACAATTGTCTTCTGGAGCAACTCAATGGAAGGGACTGCACTTGTGATACCCTCTGGCATATCTGCGCTGACCATAACTTGCGTCGCGCAGGTAGCAAGTTGCAATTAGCTGTAACTATTGTTGAATGGGTAAGTTTTTGGGCTTTTAGATGAATAAAATGAAGAACTTGTGTTGGATGCAGCGCCAGGCTACACCACTCAATGCCATCAAAATGCCGGCATCCCACTTCACTGAGAAAGTGCGCCATCCCTCCTCTACAGCTTTCTTCACTTCTGAGACTGAGACTGAGACTGATGCTGAACCCCGATGTGTTTGGGAGGGGAGTATCACTACTGATGACTTGGTACGGTGTCAATATGACTGAGATATATGCACGATCTGATCCTCTCCTAACTTAGGTCGCATCAGCTCGCATTCTGAGTGAAGACCAAGTTCCTTCTGAAGATTAGCTGAAAGACATCGAAAAGTGCTTCCAACAGATCATTGATTGTGCTGCATTGAACACTGTTTTGTGGGCTAAAAAAATCGTCCTTCAATTTGTCTGCTGAGACTCCTGTAAGATGTCCCAGGATAAACTGAAGGGACTTTGCACCAAGGAAGAGCTATATGTCGCAGCTGCTGGATGGGTATGTGCGTAGTGTATATGATTGAGTAACTTTACATCATTTCCAGTTAGGTACAAGAAAATTGTCCTCTCCAAGAGCTTCCTACCCAGAAGCGAACAACTTCCTCTGGAAATTCTGCGATACTTGGAAAGGATATTTTGATGAACAGCATACATAGAGGGCATACTCACAGTGACAAAGGAGACTGTGGTGAGATATGCAAGTAGGCTTGAAGCAGCAACAGAGATGATCTAGCAAGTGAAGCAGATGGAGAGTCTGGCACACAACAGATGAGAACTGGTGTGGTGCCAGAGCGTACAGGGTACTCTACTTATACTCTTACAGAGAGTGACGCTAGTAACAGCAGGTCACAGTAAATACAACAAGACACATTGTTCTGTACTCGGACAAAGGAGTGGACTGATTAAGAGAACAAGGCGTAAAGAACAAGAAGAGTCCAGACTATGATATCATAGTGACATCACAATAAAGATAGAACAAAGGAAAGTATAAAGATGAAGTACAAGGACAGTCTAGGTGAGTCCATGATGTCATATACATAAGTGATGTCATAGATAAGAGAATACAAGAAGTCCGAGATTGTAATGATCAAAATAATCTAATCTACAAGTCCTGTATATCTAATTTAAAGCAGTCCGTTATCTGCGTGTCCATTGAGCCACTAAGTGTGCACAGGTCACTTATCAACATATTTTAGAGGCCATTTGGGGAGACATGGATCGCACTGAACTTCCCTCTTGGGTTACATGAGCCCCTTCAAATTGGGGTACTGCAGCACAGGGTAAACTCAGTGCAAACAACTGGAGAGTTATCTGCACAATTCACCTCCCCATCACCTTAATCAGACTTTGGGGAGGAGACATTGCACCTGGTGACCAGAAAGCAATGCTGGAGAACTTCATGGATCTAGTGCACGCCATTCAACTTGTGAACTTACGCTCAATTTCTCAGGACAAGATCAAGTTATACGAGGAATATATCTTTCGCTACGTGACAACATTCAAATCACTATATAAGGTGGCAAAGGTGAAGCTGATCCATCACACCGCCTTGCATTATGGGGATGTTCTCAGAGGGTTTGGCCCTGCACACACACATGGTGCCGCCTTCTACGATGGTACATCCATTCTATGCAGAGCAAGAACCATAACATGAAGCTAGGTTTGCATCTTGCTTCTAGATATAACCCTACCAAATACTTATTTTCGACAAGGTGAACTCGAGTTAACATTCATGCATGCCTCGACGAGGGAGGCAAATCTACAAGCGCTACTCGCGGATGACAGTGAGGTCCACTCACATGTTGGTGACCTTCTGGAAGCATACAAGAGTACTCTTGCTGAGGACATCTGTGGGACGCGCTTGGCCCATCTGATTGACGCAGTTCACTTGACACAACAAACAGATTTCGCATATGATAGAAAACGTCTACGTGAATCAAGGCTTCCCGATGCCATACTAACAGTGTTCATACAATTCTTATATCGCAAACATCCAGATCTCAGGGCCAAGGATTCTACAGGGAGTTCTTCAACCACATCTGTATCTGCTCAGTTTTTGGACAAGTTCTCCCTCCGTGGTGTTCAGTACTCAATGGCAACCTGTTGGTCATGTGATAGCCACCTGTTTTTTTGATCCCCCCAGCATGAAAAGTCCGGCCAGATCACGCATATTTTCTTTTATACCCACGTTCCTGATTCACCCTCGTCTTCTTCTCAGGGTCAGGCTAACCACCCATCTGTTTACCTCTGCATGCAGCCCTATGCCCCTCTTCAACACAGCCCAGATCTCAGGGAAATAGACCAAAGGTATAAACAATTTGGATTCGCTGGAGGATTTTTGTGCAGGAATGAGTTCACGCCACCTGTCATCATTGAACCCTCGGACATTATTTGTCATATTGCAGTGATGCCCCTTGAGATCAGTGGACATGAAGTGATACATATTCTTCCAATGGACAGGGTATGGTTCTATCCAAATTGATGGCGCAATGGGACTCATGGCAAAGGGGATTTCGACCAACAGCTCATGCAGGCGTGCTTCATGCACATAGAAAACCTTGACGTAGATGACCTGATCGAGGAATGAAGTCGCCATCAGGTGAGAGTCCTGAGTAGTATGTACCCCTTGAGCGATGTTACTCATGGATCATCAACCCTAACCATCGCACAGTACTTGTTTATTGGACACCCTCATTGCCGACTAATCTTGCTAGTGGCAAGCAATATCTAAAGCATGACGGCTGAAGGTGAGTGTAAATATGACTTGCATAATGTTGGAGATTTAACACACGTAGGACGGTGGTTTCGAGAGAATAGATTTGCAACAGATTATAATTACGATCTAATGTATACACAGGGACAGGATTGAGATAATCCTAAACGACTTTCGTTGCAAATGACCGCACAAGGCACAAAATGAAAGTACATGAGGGAACATGCGGTATACATATGTCGTGAAATTCTGGAGCGCTTTATAATCATGATGACAATTTTAAGATAATTACAAAGCATGACAGGATCATATAATCCTTAGTTTTCCTCCTCGGGTTGTCCATTCTGGCAACATTCCAGGTTGGATCCTAACCTTGTGAGGATTCAGAGTGTGGTTATTACAGTCAGTCAATGGGCCTTAGACTCTTCCCCTGAAGAGTCCCTGACCTGCTGCGACCATCTCTCTTAAACTTCTTTCCTCCCTGGCTGGCCATGCTCGCTGTACATTCTAAGTGCTGTGCTGAAGAATGTGATTTAACTTTTTGGGAACTTGAAATCTCTCACGGTCCTAGGGCAAGATGAAAGAGACCACTGGGGCCTAATACTGTAATAACTTCAGCAAGGATACTACTTGGGGTACTTAGACTGTCCCTGTTGTCGCTTGCTACTTCTTCAGCTCTGAGCATCAGGTGAGAAGGTTTTTATTCCTCATGAGTCATGCCAGTTACTCACCCCACTGCCTCACCATTGATGCCATGAGTCTCATCTCAAACCCTAACCAAATGATAAAGCTGAGAAACAGAGAGAGAAGTGACAGGTGAGAGGGTTTTATCTGCCTCTCACATTGGCAGTATCGCCTTAGATACCTCCGACGATGAGATCGAGAAACAGAGAGAAAGAGGCAGCTTATAAGATAGCTTTCTAGGCTTCATTTTGGTCACCCAGCAGACCTGAGTCCCAGTTCTAAGCGGTAGAGGGATGCCTTAGAGGTAGTGATGTCAACAAGTTATGCCCAAACGAGTCTACTCGCAAGTGTGACTCGTTTGTGACGAGTACTCGTGCCTGCGAGTACTCGTGCCTGCGAGTACTCGTGCTGCGAGTACTCGTGCCTGCGAGTACTCGTGCCTGCGAGTACTCGTGCCTGCGAGTACTCGTGCCTGCGAGTACTCGTGCCTGCGAGTACTCGTGCCTGCGAGTACTCGTGCCTGCGAGTACTCGTGCCTGCGAGTACTCGTGCCTGCGAGTACTCGTGCCTGCGAGTACTCGTGCCTGCGAGTACTCGTGCCTGCGAGTACTCGTGCCTGCGAGTACTCGTGCCTGCGAGTACTCGTGCCTGCGAGTACTCGTGCCTGCGAGTACTCGTGCCTGCGAGTACTCGTGCCTGCGAGTACTCGTGCCTGCGAGTACTCGTGCCTGCGAGTACTCGTGCCTGCGAGTACTCGTGCCTGCGAGTACTCGTGCCTGCGAGTACTCGTGCCTGCGAGTACTCGTGCCTGCGAGTACTCGTGCCTGCGAGTACTCGTGCCTGCGAGTACTCGTGCCTGCGAGTACTCGTGCCTGCGAGTACTCGTGCCTGCGAGTACGGCCTGCGAGTACTCGTGCCTGCGAGTACTCGTGCCTGCGAGTACTCGTGCCTGCGAGTACTCGTGCCTGCGAGTACTCGTGCCTGCGAGTACTCGTGCCTGCGAGTACTCGTGCCTGCGAGTACTCGTGCCTGCGAGTACTCGTGCCTGCGAGTACTCGTGCCTGCGAGTACTCGTGCCTGCGAGTACTCGTGCCTGCGAGTACTCGTGCCTGCGAGTACTCGTGCCTGCGAGTACTCGTGCCTGCGAGTACTCGTGCCTGCGAGTACTCGTGCCTGCGAGTACTCGTGCCTGCGAGTACTCGTGCCTGCGAGTACTCGTGCCTGCGAGTACTCGTGCCTGCGAGTACTCATGCCTACGAGTACTCATGCCTGAATACTCCCGTGAGTACGAGTTGACGCTTTCCCGAGCACGAGTACTCACGAGTACTCATGGTAACACTGGCATAAATGCCTTGGTCCTAGCCTTTAGTGTATCATAATCTTGCAAATGAATTTTATTTTCTATCGAGCTTATACAATGTATCTAAACGCTACATAGCTCACCCTTGCCATCCACTTGTGGTCGTCACGGTTGCTCCTCCTCGTCGTTGGCGGTGGCGGCGTGGTCAGTCCTGCTGTCACTATCGATGTCGGTCAATGTTGCCCCATTGCCGGTGTAGTCGACGGGCGTCACTCCATCGTCGTTGTCGCATCGTCCAAGGTGTCTTCGTGGCCGCAGCCGTCTTGCAGTTGCTGGCATCACCCCGTCGTCATGGCCCGAGGCGTTCGCTCCATCATCGTCATCGCGTCGTCTTAGGCATCGTCGTCATCACTGCCGCCGTCTTGGTGTTGCTGGTGGTGGTATTGTCACAAGTGCATGTGGCTTGGCCCAGCCCACGGGCTGGTCCGCATGTATTAGCTGGTGATCACTGGGCGTGGGAAGCTCTGTGTCATTCTGACTCATTCACAGCTAATGGTGAGTTGCTTACCACACCATGTGTAATTGCTTACTGTCAACCATGGACGACCTCAATGTGTACGCCTGGACGACGATGATGGCAGTTGCAGCCACAATGACAAACAACCCCCTGCCGCCGCCCCACATGGGTTGACCATGGTGTTTGGCGAAGTGACGACACACCGGTGGCGACGGCAAGGCAGGTCGACGATGACACGACCACGACGGCCCACAACAACGATGACCCACAACAACGACAACCCATGTCGATGACGACCCACGACTACGATGGCCCACAACCACGACGACACTGAGGATGGCAGCAGTGGCGACGCAGCAACAACACTAGGACGCGACGGTGGCAGGGGGAAGCAATGCTGTGGCGGGAATTGTAGCTTAGTATATACAGTACATTGTTTGTAGTTAGCTCAGGCTATAGTACCAATATTACACAAGGGGCAGACTTGGAAGTGAGAAAAGTTCAGAAAACCCACAGAGTACTCGTTTCAAACGAGTACTCGCGAGTACTCATGGCTCGGAATGAGTACGAGTGCTAGACGAGTCGAGTACGAGTGCCTCTTTGGAACCTTCTGATGAGTACTCATACTCATGAGTATAACTCGTTGACATCTCTACTTAGAGGCATGTTCATTTTTCTTGCGTCATTGCTGATATTCCCGGGCTAACATAAGTTACAACTTCAGCTCTTTTCCTTTTCTGCCACCTTGCCGACCTCACCATCTTCAATGTCTCTCACCATTATCCTGGGCGACCTCTACAGTTCAAGGCATCATGAAGGAACACAGGAGATTGTAAAGGCACACATATGGGCCCATTTTGTGAGTGATAAACAACTCGTGCATGATGGGGTCGAGGTTGCAAATGTGAGGTACATTTTTACATGCCTCTTTAACACGCCTCGTTGGCACTCACAATCACTTGCAGGCCTATGGGCTGGCACTGCAAACACGGATGCAGCACAGTAGAACCGGGATGGCATTTAATGGTGGATTTCAAAAGAAGGAACGGTGTGCATGTTAGGACTCATCATGTTTACCATAGTGATCCTGCATTTAATGGGGTAAGTGTGTCCATTTATTATCATATTTATTCTCATGTTTAGTTCTATTAAGATGGACAGGAGAGGGCGGCACCATCACGTGATAGGTCGGCAGGCATCCAACTTGCCTTAGAGTACTATGAATTTGCTTGATATGCTCTTCAATTTGTTTTAAACCTTTTCTACTCTTTCTTCAGCCTCGGGAAAGCCAAAACCCAGCAACCCCATCACCTCCCTCGTCACCGTTCACATCATTGCCTCGCCACCACGTTACCGTCACTGCCACCGATGTCCCCATCATCGCCCCTCCATTGCGTTACCGTCGCTGTCATGATTGTCGTGTGGGTCGTGTTGGCAGAGTGCCTCAGCAGCAGCAGCGGCATCCTCATGGGCATCGTGGTTGGGATACCATGCTGAGCGCCTCTGAGCGGCAACATCAGGAAACCTTATGAAGAGGGGGAAAGCTAAGTTTTAGTCAATGTAACCCTGCAAAGTACTCACTGATCGCAGGCCCACATGTCAATGGATCCCCGACCACACCACTATGACAAGGGATGCCTTGTGGACTCAGAAGGGTGGCACAGCGTGACGCCTGAAGCTATCATGACACAGATTGTAGAGCGCCGTCGCTGCGATGTCATCCTGGACGCGCTCTGTGGCGTCGGCAACAAGCCAATTGCCTTTGCCTGAATATGTGAACGAGGTATGCTCTTCCTCCCCTCCACCGACCTAATCGCTTCACCAAATATACACAGTTATTGGGCTCGACACATGCTCAACGTGCCTCGTACTTGCATGCCACATATAAAGATCATCCTCAGGCAATGAGGCTCAATGGGATTGCCAGTGACCAAACATCAGACAGGAATGAGCGTCAGACAATTCCCAAATCGCCGTGCGACGCCTCCAAACCAAAACCCACTTTTCAATGTCCCAAATGCGGTGAGTCTACGGGTCCCTGGAGCTCAAGCTCTGCTACTGTAGCTCTGGATCGCAAGCAGATCTACACGTCCCTCTCTCATAATCACGTATTAATAATATGTTTTGTTTATTTCCCAGGCAATACCTATCACTCATACAACTACCCTTCTAACTATTCACTCTTCTCACTCTTGTCTGTACTTCCTCTGTAAATGCCGAAAGCGATCCCCTCCCTGAAGGTATCCCCGACAAGCGGGAAGAAAATATGTCAAACTCAATGTCACTTCTGGGGCTTTGCGTCCCAGGTAAAGAAATGTGAGAGATGAGAGAGAACCTGAGACGCAAGGTCAAAAGAAGGTATATAAGGGAGCTGAAGAAGTTGCAGTCACGCCTAGAGAGTAATACTGGTATGCCAATGGTGTACTAGACTTGTATTCTAACATACTAATCGTGATTTCGTTCTAGATACAGCTGCTCCAGATCAATTACCCTTCGATGGCCCCACTGCCATAGTTCAGATAGATTTTGATGTAGGATCGGAAACACTGGGTGTCTCTGCTACTGCCTCTACTAGTTATCTCTCTCACCTGAATGACTCCTTTCATGGGCAATCTCGATGTGCAGTCTGATTGCCTTGGTGGGAGCGTTCATTGCTCTCTCCCGTCCTTCTCCTCGGCCTGGAGTAACCTGTCTTCAAGATTTTCAAGCTCCTCAGAAGATTTTCCCCTCCACTTTCCTTGTATGATGGAGCAACCTCGACGTACCGTCTGGCCGTTTCGGTGGGTGCTTTTTCTGCTATCTCCTGTGCCTCAGTGATGCTTACCACCTCACCATTCACTCTACCTCTACCCCAAACCATCAGTAAAGGTCTGCCTCTCCTGCGTCGATGCAGTTAAGGAAGTGAGTCATCCTCTAGATTTGGGGCATGCGGTCACCACTCTCAAGAACCACTCCTCCTGACAGCACAGATTTCTGGGCCGGAGGCCTGATTCTTGATTCTTATTCCATACCCCCTCCGCCGTCGTTGTGACCCAACCATTAGGCCACCACTCTCTTGCGTGGCAACAAGCTCTGTCACGATTAGAGATGTCAACGAGTTATACTCGCGAGTATGAGTACTCATCGGAAATTTCCGAAGAGCCACTCGTACTCGACTCGTACTCGTCGCTGCGAGTACTCGTGCTCACGAGTACTCGCTGGAATTTCCCAACCGAAACTCGTACTCGCGCCGCGAGTACCCGTTTCAGACACGCGAGTACGAGTACTCGCGTACTCGTACTCATTTGAATTGTATGAGTACTCGTTTGAACGAGTACTCGTCACATTTCCATCCCACAAAGTAAATAAATAATCTAAATACTGTACAGTGTACCCTACAGAAGCCTACAAAGCCCGCCGCCGCTGTGTCGCTGCACTGCCGTGGTCTGGTGCGTCGTACCCACATAACCACCATTATCTGTCACGTCGTTGTCATTCGAGCGTCCTTTCGGCCGCTGTTGTCGTCCTCACTGTCATCATGGCCAACAGTCGTCGGTTGTCGTGGGTACAGCTCGGGGCCGCGTTGGCGTTGGTGAAAGGCCCGCTTTGTCGTCGTCGTAGTTGGCAGCGTGGGCTGCGTTGGTGCCACCTGGTGGGGAGTTTGCTGTCGCCGCAACTTGAATCGTCATCGTCCGGGTGCCAGTGATACGCAAACGTGAGTGATGACTGGCAGAACCGTCGTGGTCTTGGTCGTGGTTGTGCCACGGTGGGGCGTAAGCAACTCATTGTGGCTGAGTCGCAAACAAGCGGCGTGGGAAGGAACCTTTCCCACACCCTCGTGATTGCCAGTTTCGCTGCATACGGCCCGGTGGCTGACTGTGCACTATGATACGACAACGGCTTTGAGCTGCACGAATTCCAACCGCCGCCAGCATCTTATTTGATTCCTATACCACGATACCACCACCAGCAATGACGGCAAGACGGCAGCTGCGGCGGCGACGCCTTGTATGATACAACAACAACAACGGAGCGACACCCGTCGGCCACGACAAACGGAGGTTTCCAACACCCGTCGACAACAACGATGGGGCGATTCCAGTCGACCACGACAACAGGCGACCACAATGACGAGCGATGCCCATCGACCGCGATGACGGGGCGACACGGCAACAGGGCAACAATGGCCGACAACAACAGCAGCAAGACGACCCCGACGATGACGACGGCGATAACAACGACAACGCGGCACGACAACGGGACCCTGACGACAGTGCACACGACGACTTGGACAGGGAGCCCTGCGGCCTCTTACTAGTAACTTAGTGTACATACAGACTTGGATCCTTTGTAATTTAATACACAATAGAAAACCTTTCGAAAAGTGTAACACCACTGGCACAGCAAAGGCTAGAATGACTAGTATTTCCGCGAGTACCACGAGTACTCGCGCGATGGAGAAGGGAAACTCGTACTCGCGCGTACTTGCGGGAACGAGTACTCGCGGGCGCGAGTACTCGTCACGTGACGAGTCAAACTCGCGAGTGACTCGTTTGACGAGAACTCGTTGACATCTCTGGTCACGATACCTTTGGCACTTGCGGGCACGTCCCAGGCCTGCTGCAAGAGGAAAGTGGGTCAGGGCAGGAGTGGTGAACCACCACCCAATCGCAGGTCTGTTGCAACGAGTGGATGGTCCATATTGGTACGTGTTCCGCGTATTCCTCTGACAATTCTGGCACTCGCAAATGATTTTTCCAGGACTCAAGGTGGCACACAGTGTGCAGACATGTAGGTCACCACAGTCAATCCAATCCATTGCTCTTGACAGAGCTCACTCGCTTGTTTTCAGGATGGTCCCCGACTTTCGTAGTCCAGATCACATTCACTTCAATACAATGTAGACAAGTTATCTCGTTCAATGTACTCACTCCTGATTATCCCCAACACAGGCCACTGTTGTTCATTGTTTTGAATTTTTATGTCATACCTACATTTCTGTGCTCCACTTCTGTCCTCGACTCATGAGATCTATTTCTTTTTCCTCAAAGTCCCTGGGACCTTCTAGACAGTCGCAATGCTCGGACACGAGGCCGGCCATTGCCTGACTGACATTGTCTTTGATACCGCCAACCGTATGGCTCGCCTGCCAGAGATGACCTTTATTGTCATCAAGACCTGGGAAATGGTGAATGCGTCACTCACTTCTGACTCTCAGGTCAGTCCTGGATTGATGGAATACCAAGAGCGACATCATATTGCCGTACCTCATATCATGGTCACAGGTATCGCGATTCAACGACCATGTCATCTACTAGACCCAAAATAGGAAGACAATGGGGTCTGATTTTCAATCTAGAGGCAAGAAACCATTGCAATGCAATGTCGTGAATACATGTACAGTACGGTCGCAATTCATTGGCCAGGTATGGCTAGCCCATGATCGTATATTACAATGGACTCTGACCTCCAATTCCAAGGCAGGTTAGGATCATGACTGTGACATGCGTGAGTCCAGAATTGTAGAACAATGGGCCCTGCTTTCTAACGCAGAAGCGAACAACAATGGGTGTGTGGTGCTGTGACATTTGTCGTGGTGCCAACGGAGGGTGGACTGAATAGGCAAGAATAGAATCCAGGAGCGCTGGACCCAACTGAGTCTTTTGTCCAGTGTATGGGTGACTCCACAAACTTGAAGAGCTCTGATGGTCACCCAGCCCGCCCTCACGTTACAATTTTGGGTTTCAAGTTTCAAGCACCGCACACACTTCCCAATGGACCTCAAGTCATGTTACACTCAGCCGGCATGACATATAAGAGACATGTGCATGCCCATCTCAGATGTGTGGGAACTTTTGCGTCTTGTCTCCTGCATTGACTCAACGACTAGACTCAGGCAATGGTCATCCACTGTCGCACACCACATAATATCCCCATAAGAATTCACGATTTTCATGTGTGTGGATGTTTGATTTTCTTTCTCTGATACCTCAGACCACACCTTATATGGTGTCTGGTTATGTGTGGCAAAGGTGGCCTCACCGACGTATCACCTCCACCTTTGTTGCAGTCTCACCTCTCTGTGGGCATCTGATCAATACCTCTTATGTCAACATCGAATGCGAAATTTTCTTACCAAGGGCCTCTCCACCTGAAGTATACGATACCATTGTACAAGTCTCTTGCTACAAGCTTCTAGTCACCGGCTATCTCAATAGTAGTCTTGGCCTAAACCCAAACTTGCAGCATGATTTTCCTCTCATCCCCTGGAAAGGTGAAATAGCTGTTCTGTTCATCGGGAAATGGAAGCCTTATGTCTCTCGAGCACCACCTCAGTCGTTAGTCTGTTTCGCTATTACCCAGTAAGTTAGTATTCTTCGGCATGTCGTTGTTAACACCGTCTTCATTCAGATATATGGAAGTTTGCATCGCTCATGTGGAGGTTGGATCCCCATTCCTGTCTTACATCAAGAGGTGTGTGCTGTGCTCGCGTGCATTCGATTAACAACTCATCAAACTTCCTCAGCATTTGGCCTGGCCACAGTGTAAGCAGACGAGGTGTAAGCACCTTTGCAAGTAATTACATCACCTAATCCTCTGGAAAGTTATAACTAGATAATATAGCTTACAGATGTTACAAATATCCCAAGGCTGCTACAATCTTTGTGATATTGTCATAATCTCCCTTACCACTTTGTATTTACAATGCAGCACTTTATACAAATTATAATACTGTTGTAATTTTCTTGAAAACTCAGTATCACTATGACATGATTGTATACAAATTATAATACTGTTGTAATTTTCCTGACAACTCAGTATCACTATGACATGATTATATACTGATTTATAATACCCACTCAAAATAAGATTTTGTTGTAATATAGTTGTGGTTCTCTAAGACTGGTTGTTGTCATATTGTGATATCACTGCCACCTTCATATTGAATTTCTGTCTTGCTATATAAATAAAACATAGTAGGTAGAGTATACAAGACTTATTGGTGTAGTGGTTGATGTTCAATCCCAGAAAATAAGTCAACAAGGCACATGATGTGGTCATGGGTTCAAATCCCAGGCAAGGCAGTTTATAATGTATAATGTATAATGTATAATAATAATAGATAAGATAGATAATATAGGTAACAAATAATTAAAGGTGCAAATAAATGGTGAAATTATGTCATCTGACAAGTACTACAAATCAAATTGTATTTTTTTATGACCCCAAATATTAGCACAGTATAAATTAGTTACTACAGCCATGGCAGCTTGTCATAACCGAAGCATGGCACAATTGTAACCAGATTGCAACTTTACAATACCAGCATTACAATTAAGTCACCACAAACCCTATGGCTTGTTGTAGCATGATTGTATATTATTTGTAACCCTATTATCAGCACATTGTGGCTGTTATAACATAGGAGCTGCATAAGTTGCTGGTATATATATATTATAACACATTGTAGTGATTACAACTAGTTATAATAGCATTACAACTTCCTGGAAGTTTAGGTGATGTCAAGGTCCTGACGATAGTGTTCTGTATGGACATTGTTTGTAATTATTTGAGATGTACCTCTATGGAAATAATGCGTGTTCAGCTGAAGCCAGCGAAGGCGTTGTAACTTCTGCCCATCTGCTGTGTACAATTTCAAATCCTACCTCCCTCTTGAATTAGCTCCAGCTTGCCTTTTGACATGTGTCGCCTCACTCTTCCATTTCCATACTTTCCTGTCCTCTAATGTCATTCTATTAGAGGTCTTGGCACGAGACTGACCATCGCCCAACCGACACTGTCTTTGATAAGTTACATTGTATTTCTGTGACTAGACATATGGTCGTGAGCATCGCATTTCAGTGATTATGTAATATCGACCCCAAATAGGGACCACAATGGGCCCTGAGACCGGCCTGACCTCTACCAGTACCCTTGCCTCAACCATTGCTGCTGTTTTCTAGATATAGACCCAGAAAAATCAAGGTTCTGGTGATGGCCCTTTTGATGTCATGGTCATTGTTGATTATGTCACAAAACCGGTTTCATTTCCATCAAGTGGCATCCAACACCCATTAACCCATTCCTATGTGATCATCAAAACTCAGCCAAGAAGGGTGGACAATAAAAATGCTTGATGCTACAGAAATGGGTGTCGATGGTATGCCAATCCACACTAGCCACCTGCCATTGTCTGATCACGTATTTAGACAAAGCAAAAGTTCATTTGGTCCAACTATGCTGCTTTCCTTCCTCATTTTATTCACAGATACTGAGTTTGCAAGCTTGCATGGATCCCTCTGGTAGCGACGATGACGAATGCACTTCAGTTTAGCTTGGTAGCAGTGACATGACTCTGAGCACTACGAAGGTTAGTTTTTTCATCTATATGTCAATGTCGGTACTCATTTCATTTCACACTAGACCATCCTCCGGCAGAGGTTTCCAATGAGGCGTTATCATGTGGGATCTGATGGTCAGTTATCGAACTTGCCAATGGTGATGGAGTGAGTCGCATTTACTCCACTGTATTTTCTGATGTTCTCAACTGGCTTATCATCAGCCAGTCTGTGGACGAGGTTGTTCCTTGCAAGATGACTTCAGAAATGAGGTCATTTAACCTTTCCTCTCCAGTATCATTTCGTCTGACAGGCAAGGCTTTTGTGACATGATGGTCATGTGGCGTTAGACAGCGTTTAAGAAGCTAAGGGATGCGACAATGCACGTGCTCAGTCACAGAGAAGAAGACTGAGGCACATATACGGTAGACTACGGCCTTAAATGAAAAGGTAGAACTATACAGTTAATAAAGCCCCTCGGGGCGCACATTGGGAAATTGTCTGTCCAAGAACGAAATTACAGTACTCCTACCACAGCCCACACTACCGGCGATTGACTCGTCCAACAAAGGCACCTAACAGTTATACCACTGATATGATCACCCAATCAGTTGCAGCCTTCCTGCAACCACACACGCCCTCTCTATCGGTGTCCGTTGTTTCCCATGTCATGGCAAGTTTAATGGGAGGTGATTTCAGCACAGAGGAACTCGATCAAGTCTTGAGCACCCAGCTTGATGCCTTGGCCATCTCGCCTCAAGTGAAACAAAATATAATTCCTGCCCTTCTTGGCATTGCAAAGTTGGCCAAAGTGCAGTTGCAGCAGTGTGTTTTTCAGTTACTTTTTCCTGCCATACAATGCTCATGTCTTTATTGATGTACAAGTGCATCCGCATCAACATCATTTTCACAGCTGATGGTGTCCAAGCCCGAGCCTGAGCTCATGGACTCCAATGCCGAGGCGTCTTATCAGATCCGCCAGCGACCTTTCTCTTCCAACTCTGGAAGTGGTTACATGACCTGGTATCATGGCAGGTCAAGTTGCAGCATTCTAATGCCACCTACTGTCCCTCAGGCTAAGACTGGACATCTTTATGTTCATCATGACACTTCTAGGAACACATTTCTCTACTGGATTCTCACTACTGCCAATCGCTGGGAGCGTGTTTCATTGGGGGTGGAGCATCCCTTGAATCACGATCAAGTTCTTGCCATCTGGGCTAATGGAGAACCAAGTTGGGTTACTTGTGTGTCAACCGTTACCACCAAAACGAGGAAGGAGAAGGAGATCCGAGAGAAGTCAGTGCAGGGGTAATGGCCATGGCCAAGTAGGGTTGTTGTGCACATACATTGAGTATCCGTGATAATTCTTATGCAACCTATTGTACTTTCAATCGTTCTATGATACTCGACTGATGTCTGAGCCATTGGATTCTGTTCTCACTAGACGTCCTTCCGTTTTGGTTTCAGAACCGCTTCTCGATCTCTTTTCTAAATCTTTGACTTTGAGATCGGACAACGACACTGTACAGACTTGGTCCATGTGGGAGTATACTGGAAATAATGGAAGGGATGAGCTCTTGCTAATCTCTTGTGACATTTGGAGTGCGGACCAGCGACTGTGTCTTGCTTTGAGTTTCGCACTTGCCTCATCCATTTTGCCTCCATTGTCTTGCCATCCACCAACCAACAATCGCACATGCCCACAGGAAGTATTATGACAACGATGACAACGACGACCCCCTTCATCCTTAGATGGCAGTCCTACCCCTTCTACCCATGTCGCTCAAAGTCTTTCCCATTTCGCTCCACTCGTCACCGCCGAAACGAGGACTGAGAGTCTTGCTCGGAGTCACCCCGCACAGCTCAGATCCCTCTCGGTCCAGAGTCACAGTCCCCACCTTGCCAACAGTTCCTTCCCTTTCACAGCAAGTCCCAACTCGGTGGCTGCTGTATCACATCCCCAACTGCTCAAGTAGCAAGAACAGTCACTCCCATTCCTGGACACTCAATGGCTGCAGTATTTTGTCTCTCAAGTGCTCAAGTTGCAAGAACCTCCGGTACTCTACAAAGTCTCGTCAGCGCCGCTCACACCTCATCTCCCACATGCTTCGCCCACTCCTGCTGCCTGGCCCTGCATCTACTTCAACTTTGCACTCACTCTTGTCACTCAGTCAGACTTGGTTTCAGCACCCCTCAATGGCTCTAGTGTTTAAAAGTTCAGTCAGGTTCGGTTTTTTGCTCTTTTTTCAGGTAACTGAACCCTGACCAGTTCACTAATATGAAAATTACATGTGAACCTGACTGAACCCTTGGTCAGGTTTGGTCAGGGTTCGGTCAGGTTACCAGTCAGAACCGGTTAGAACCGGTTTTTTGGGGGTAACCTGACCTGACTTTCGCAAATCTCAGTGAACCTCTGTGAACCTGACTGAACCTTTGTGAACTCTTAGTGAACCTGACCTGAAGTCAGGTCAGCTGCAGTCAGGTTCCAGTCAGGTTCCAGTTATTTGCAGTTACCCCAACCTGACCTGCGAACACTAAATGGCTCGGCAACCATCACCACCCACATGCGCAAGGTCTGGAACAAGGCAGAAGACCTCAGCAGCGGCCAGAATGGCATCCCCAACACAGGCAACGCTTCTGCTCAATAGTTTCAGCTAGCGCAGTACACGCCACACACTGGATGCCTCGTTTTCGATCCTGGGGCTCAGTCTTAGTCTTAGCAGCACACAAGGACACCAGCAAGCGCAAGTGGAGGACACATGGTACCCTCACCACTACACACGACAATGCACTGAGTCTCTACCCTGCCAAAGTCGTCGATATTACTTCAAACACTTTCAAATGCACACAAGCATGGACTCATCAAGGTCTTTTAAAGTGAATCAAGACTCCCATTGCCATTCCCCTCAGCCGCACACCAATATCCACCTCTGCAAAGTTGATGACCATGACACCCCCACTACCACACCCGATGCCACCTTCCACTCTTGCCTTAGCTGCTGATCTCACTGTTTTCAGCGCCGAAACCTCTGGATTTTTTCCAAGAAAGAGCATGACCAGGGACAGTCAAGATTTGAACGTTTTTGAGCCCCAGCCGAATATCAACATCACGTGGCTGAAGTGCCAGTTCGGATTCGGATTCACTTCCTTTTTATCAATCACTCTTTCCTCTCTCCCGCTCGCTTCAACCCACCCATCCACCCACCTACCCACCCACACACTCACTCTCGTTATGAGGTCATCCCACTCGTTCACCCTTATTGGATCGGATCACCAATGCACACCAGCTTGTCACCCGCTCACTCGTAGGCCGCACGTTCCCGCGTCTCATGTCCTTTGTCCTTCCCCATGCCTCAGCCACGCCACCTGTCACCGTACCTGCGCTGTCTCGGTCACAATGCTTACCATCCACATTCTGTCCCAAGCCATCACCAAGAGTCTACCTCTCCCACGTCGATACAGGCAGAGGTGAGTATCCATGTCATTTTCTAGATGTGTGCATGTGGTCACCACTCTCTTCAGAACCACCCCTCTCCCACACTGACAACTGGACTGGGAGTTTCTGGAGTCACGCTCCGGGCCTCCCCCCTCCATCGTTGTTATGGCCACGACCTGACCTTTAGGCCACCCCGTCCTGCTGCCATCGCAGAGGTGCTATGGCGGCGAGCCCTGAGAGGACCGCTGAGAGGTGTCAGCCCTGCGGCAAGACGAAGCGGGGCAGGGTGGGAGTGGTCCACTACTTCCTCTTCCTCCCCTTTCTTGCGGATATTGCATGTCGCCTTTTGAACTTCGAGTCTGTTACAGACATGTACAAGTGATTGTTAGTTGTATGTATGCAAAATATGTCTGTGTTATTGGCAAGCGCGAGTCTGCGTGATGGCTTTGTGTGCTGTGTCTTTGAGTTGGGCTTGATCGCTTGATCTCTTGAGCCATTGATGAGATGTTCTGAGGGCCTTTGTCTGTGTCGGTTCATGAGTTGAGGTGTTCTGATGTCGAGTGAGATGTCGTGTATTGTATGTCGAGATTTTGGTGTCTTGAGTTGAGACATCTCGAGTTGCTGACTCATGATGTCATGATGTCGGTTGTCGGCCTGGATATCTCTTCAATGAAATCCGTAGATTAATTGGAATTAAATTGTAAATCTGAGTCACTATGTCATCACAATGAACAACATGGATTTATTAACAATATATGTGTGGAGCACATTGAAAGTTAATTGTGAGTTATATTGTAGATATTTTTACAATATATCTGGTGGCATAAGCCTTTGCACATTGGAGAGTATATTGTAAATAAGTTTACAATATTTTACACAACAACTTTTTAGACATTTCCAGGATATGCTTCTTATAAAATTAGCATATAAACTCACATAACATTGTACTATGCCCACAGTGACTGGAGTAAGAAGTGGAGTGGGCATCAGAAATACCCAGGCCAGACATCCAAGCTCCAACTGATGATGCTGAAGCTATGCTGGGGGATATGGAGCGGCAATTGGATGGGGGCCCTCCAACACCAGGAATCGATGTTGGATTGATCCCCTGGATGTCCAGAAGTCTCCCAGCCATGAGGTGAGTATTGTGCGAGTCCTGACGCACATTTTGGATCTCCAACAGAATACGAACAACCTTCTCATTGGTGTCACGATTCATGGACTCCAATGTATCCATTCTCTGCTCCAGCGTGTCCAAATGGGAGTCCCCAATGGCTACTGAAGTGATGTGGGCATTGATCAGTGTGTGAGTGTGGTCTGAACATTTAGGATGCACCATGGGTCCCTGCGCCACTGGTCCATGCTTCCATTGTACAGTGCAGAGGGATGGCCCATGCTGGGGCAGGGTTACATACCTTGTGCTTTATTGCGCAGCACACACATGAAATCGACTGGGTATTGGACTGCGCCTGGCACTCATCTACTTCAGCCAGTTCGCAGGGGCCACATCAGTCCTACAAATCATATAGTGTACATTGGATGCACAACAATAAGCTGAGAGCACTCACCTTTCCATAGGTGATAACTGCAGAAGCCTCTATGCGCTGATGTTGGGTGGGTCTAGGGGGATGCCTGCTCCACTTCGACCCATGGAACATTGGACTTTTGTGGGGTGGAGCTATCAGACTCCCCCTCAGGAATGTCCAGGTCAGCACGGTGCTTTGTACCTAGTGCATATGGGGGATTGGATGGGGCAGAGGGGTCTGCCATCAGTTCCTGTATGGCATGTGCTTTACCCTTGCCACATGTATTGTGCATGTGCAATGGCAGTGGGGGAGGAGGGGGAGGAAGAGGGCCAGGAATGGCCACTGAAGTTGGTGGATCAGGTGAGATATTTTTGATAGCAGCTGTACATAAAGATGTGAATGAGTACAAATCGATGTAACAATTGGGATGCACCATCTGAGGTCTTCTGCACTTCAGAGTGCACCTCAAGCCACCACAGTCTTGTTGGATGAAGGCCCTCCAGATACGAGTTGAGCTGAAGTGATGACAGTGACTCATGCCACTCTGGGTTCTCCACCAGAACTGTTTCACAAAGCTGGGTAATGTATTGAGTTGTAAGTAGAGGCCAGTTGGGGCTGCAGTTCTCATCCTCCACATTCTTCCACTCTGCTCCAACAACCTGGATGATAGGATGGAGGCGTGGCATCTTGGAGCCTGCCCTATAGGTGTTAAATATTGTCTGTATTGCTTGCTGAATAGTGTAGCATCAGACACATTACATAGGAATATAGGGTATTAAATCAACTCACTATTTCTCCTTTGATTTTCCCGTCCATGTATTCCAGTTCCTTGGAGGATGTTGGGGTGTCCTCCACACATTTCATAGCACACACAAGCTGTTGGATAAGCAATCTGTCATGGTTGATATGATTGTGAAATCAACACCCTGTACTCAGGGCCATATAGCTCAGTGGTTTAGAGCACCCAGTATATATCCAGGAGGTCCTGGGTTCAAACCCCCATCTGGTCATTTTCTTGTGTGGACCCACACTTTCCCCTTTGGGCCATGTTCCCCTTTGGGCAATTTCCCCATTGGGCTGTTGAGGTCCCATGAATTCAACACAAGCTTGGCTGCTATTGTGAGCAGCTGACTCTCATGCTTTGTCAATTTGGACGGGGGTTTCCTAACCATGGAGTTTGGGTGTGCAGAATGTCGCAGGACTGACTCTGAAACATGTTGGGAGCCCCACTGTAACGCCACCACAAGCGTTAAGCCTGACTTAGACTTCGTAAGGGTGTTCATGACTTAGCTGTTTACGAGTGATCCGTGATCACATGCCCTATACACTTGTCCGTGACAAGGTAGACGTTGGCCACTGAGATAAGGAGAGAAGGGGAAGAGACAAAGGGAAGGGAGGGAGTGTTTGATCATCTGTGAGATGAAATCGAGTGGTGATTGCAAGAAGACCAAGATGGAGTATCTTGGTCTTTCACCGATGGTATTTATACATATACAAGGTAGCTTTAAAGCTCCTCTCCAAACATGACAGCCAGTCGCTATAGTACCTCGAACCCTACTACAGCGATCCTAGGAATGAGTCATAGTACCTGTACATGTGATACTACAACGCGTTGGGGTTGGTAAGTCCATGACTAATTACTTCTTACTATGCCAGTCACATGCTCTAGTAAGTGTCCACGTCTGAATCGTGACACCCACTACTGATTACTGATCTATGGATGTGGGAATACTGTCACCCAGATAGAAGCAATTGAACATATTCAGATAGCATTCAACAATGGTAATGATAATTGAGATTTGATACAGCTGAATGGACTTTATTGGACTTGATTGCATCGAAGTGCTTCTCTGCCTGTTTGAGTTCATATATATTTGTACTGGGAAACGACACAGACTGTCATCCAATATGTCTGATATCTCTTGCATCTCACATTCACAGTCCCATGGAACTGCAGGCACCCTGCCATCACAGCAGCCCTCTCCACAGCCACAGCCTATGGGCCCACCACAGCAACAATGCCCTCCATCTACCAGGGGGTCCAATACCTTTGACTTCCTGTCTAGGATACCTTCACCTGTTGTGCCCCTTCCATTGGTTTCTTGTCCTTCAGATGTCCCACATGTGAGTAATCAAATGTACTACTTGTATCAAGTTCTGACATATATTTGTGCACCAGTAGGAAGAGGGTAAGCACAAGAAGTGCTCCCCATCCCCACTTGGCAGCTTCCTGGATCGTATCCCAGCTTCGCAAAGGATTTTCCATGACCCCCCTGAGGTCCTGGAAGCCCCCACACATCATCCAGAGATAATATCTGTAGATGAAACACCCTCCATGGGTGCCCCGACCCCAGCAACACATCCTCTCACTTCAAGTGTATGTCACTTCAACCATTATTCATACTTGGTTGACACATCATTTCACAATTCTAGACATCCGATACCATGGATGTTGATGACATGGGTAGTGGCATTCGCCATGGCCCCATTCCCTCTGGGATGGACACTCTGAAACACAAGGTACGCATGTGTTATACTTCTGCAACTATTCAATTAATATCTACGATGTGTTAAGGATGTGGGGAAGAAGTCTGTCCCTCGTGCATGGCCATCTCGTTTAGCCCCCACATGCATTATTACCCACTCTATAGGCATCACCCTTCCTGTGTCCCCAATGTCTGAGAATCTAGGTAGCATCAAGTCCTGACTTGAGCAATGCAAGATAATCCTCACAGAAGCATGGGATGACCCGAGAGAACTGTGGGGTCAGCTCCAAACCTTCGATGATGGACTCTTCAAGGTGCTGCTTGATCTGGAGGGCATGGCTAAGTATTTGGAAGGGGAAGAAGTATTTGCAAAGGCAAGTCAGAATCCATAGCACACACATGTATTGTATTCTACTTGTATGTGTTCCAAATGTTATAATGAGTTGTGGCCTTATTTGTCTGCAAATTCAGAGTGTCTGACCACCTGAGATATTGATACTCAACATTGATACTCATATGCCCTTATAAGGAGACCTCCCATTTTCCCCTTAAATCTATCGCGCACAGTGTTTGCATCATATTCGCATATATGGTGTGCTTCAGGTAGATATCTATGACATACTCCATCAAGATCAGGAGGTCCACACTCAAAGCACAACCATATCTGGCCAAGCACAAGACATGTAGTATTCTGTACATCATATCCATATTGGCCATCCAATGTGTGCAGTGTATGTTTCATGATGGTATATATGTTGTGCTCTGTGTAGATGTCTATGACATGACCCATCAGGATCGGGAGGTCTGCACTCGATGCACAATCATAGGTAGCCAACTATGAGACATATATCTCCCATCTGTTTTGCAATGTAACATCTATCAATCAGAAATGCACTGTACACCCATCTAGACTCATCACATCATCTCTCCACACATATCTGCCTGTGTGTACTATTTTATCTTTGGGGTATCCTGAGACATGGTGTGTGTGGGCACACTTTCTGATCTGACACTTCAATACTAGTGGAATGTATTTAAGTACCTGCACACTCAGTATAATTGTCCACACACATCCAGCCTTCTTACCACACTTGTGTATATCTCTATACCATGCAGAGTGAAGACACCAGCGACTCTGTCAACAGTGGAGAGTCCGAGGTATCACAGAGCCATAGAGTGCAGTCTGCTGACCCAGGGTTTTCCATTACTCCCCAAGACGCAGATATATTACAGGAATATCTTCAAGAATTCCAAGCTGCCAATACAAGTCTTTGTACTAGGATAATTGAGAAAGCCATGGCTCAGCTGTATCTCCTCTGCCCTGCAAGTGCACCATTTGATAAGAAGGTCACCACTACGATGGGCTCCATTTAGACTTAGACAGTGAAGAATATATTGCTTCCTTTACATTTCAGAGAATTCAGAAATGGTTTCATAACCACTATGTCCACCCCAGGCGTGAATACATCAAGTTCACTCACAAATGGTCTGCCAGGAATGCCTTCTATCACCTGCACCATGATGAGGCCTTGGAGCATGCAAAAGAGGAGTCTGGGAGAGAACCAGGACACTCTGCTTTCTTGGGGGCCCTTCAAGATGCAACCACTGCTTTATGGAATGAAGTATCTCCTGAAGATCAAGAGGAGTATGTGAATGCTGCCAAGGAATGGTCGGAGAAGACACCACCAAAGCATGTTCAATCCAGGTATGGGAACATGCATCACCTCTGATCAATTTCCCTCATTCATCCTATACAGAATGGCATCATCTATGTGTGAGCAGATCATCCAAGACTTTCAAAGTCAACTCTATAGGACATGTGGTATTTGTTCCATTGTTCTCACAGCATATGAGGGTGAAGACAACAACCTCAAGGTTGGCTTGTAAGCCATCCAAAGATGCATTAATTGTTGAATTCGTGGGACCTCAATGGCCCAATGGGGAACAGCCCAATGGGGAAATAGCCCAAAGGGGAACACGGCCCAAAGGGGAAAGTGTGGGTCCACACAAGAAAATGACCAGACTGGGGTTTGAACCCAGGACCTCCCAGATATATACTGGGTGCTCTAAACCACTGAGCTATATGGCCCTGAGTACAGGGTGTTGATTTCACAATCATATCAACCATGACAGATTGCTTATCCAACATTAATATTACTTGCTGACTGTGGATTGATGCAAATGGATTTCAGTAATGATGCAAGCTGTTACGTTCAGCCCGGAAGTGGACACTGACGTCATGGGTATGACACCGCATCAGCAGTATATCGTCATGGACTTGTGAGATCAGTCAGCCAGGTAAGCTCCGGCACATGTGATTGTGTATGATAATGGATCGGATCATGACTTGGGATGACTCATTACTAGGATAGCTGTAGTAGGGTTCAAGCTACTTACACCATTGGCTAGTACTTCTTGAAGCGGTGCTTGAAAGCCCGCGTGTATCTGTATAAGTAGAGTACTGCAAAGACCAAGTACTGCATCTTGTGTCAAAGTGCGACCTATAGAGGGCCCTTGAGTCACAGAGGACACAAGGGGACTGCAGAGGAGGATATAAATTGATTAAACTAAAACTAAGTACTCACCTGTAGAGGAGGATATAAGACTAAAGGGATATTTTCCATCCTCTGCAGGATATATCAACCTGACTAAGAATATCTAAATGAGGTAACTCCACTTGGAGCATTGTACAGTCACAGAACAGCACAATATAGTACGCTTCAGCTGCAAATAACATCTTGGTCTTCTTCCAATACCACTACTTCTTCACTGCTCTATAGGGTCCTCCCCCTCTTAAGTGAGTCGTCCGGCATATCCCCTTAGACCAGGGATCCCCTGTGACTTAGTTCTACGCAATAGTGGACTACCCCTTGGACACTATATATCACCACATCTTCTTATACCTCAATGAACGCATTGCCAGACACTACTGTGACATATACATCATTGATCATCCTTCGTGGAGTGACCTTTGCCTATCAGACACCCCACCCATCAGCATCACACAAGGAGAGGATCTACATGGCTATCGAGGCCTAGGAGATGAGCTTTACCCTCACCCTGTGTCTTTCCCTCAGAGCATTGCCAATCGCAATTACTATCAACTGTTGAGGATCGCCACCCATCAGGAAGCCTAAGTCAGGCAAATGTCCATGGTAGACGTTACATTAAGACCAAGATCCATTGTGGCCAATCCTATCAGAGTAACATGGGACTACTGGGTTCCATTCTGACCCTACCACATCGACCGAAGAGGAGATTGCAACATACCAAAGAGATACTTAGAAATTGCATTTTGGAAAGACAACGTAGAGGACCCAGGCTACATCAATTACATCAACAAACAGGGTCACCAGCAGATAATTCCAGTAGAGTTCAACTTCGACAACACCTGTTGGACCAAAATCAAGTGGGACAACCTTCACAACAAATATCAGATATTCTGACCTGCGAGTTCGGCCCTCAATCTCGACATCCTCCACAACAATGTAGTAACCAGAGACCAGTGGGGATTGATAGACGGACAAAACGAAGAACCAGCCCATTCTCCCACACCTAAAACACCAGCACAATCCCCCTCACTCGCAAGCAATCCAGAAGAGATCCATATCCTCAGGGACAAACATGAAGAAACAGCACTAGAACAAATCACTAAGTCTATTCCTACCACTATGGCATCCACCATCACTCAGGAACCCATCCAAGTCCACACAGCACTCTTCACCCCAGGGGACCAACCACGTCAACCTGAAGGAAGACCCCCAGGTGGAGATCCCACAGACGGAGGAGATGGAGGAGGAGGAGGAGACCACCCAGGAGACAACGGAGCTGGAGCACCACCCCCAGGATTCACAGACATTCCTCACACCACCAACAAATTCATCGGAAAAGAACCCCCCATATTCACTGGGGATCGAGACAAAGCACAGTCATTCTTAGCACAATGGAACAGGTTTTCAGGAGTCAACGTGGCCAACAGGAGCATGCAAACACCCTACATCAAAGCTATGATGTTCCTCACATACATCCAAGGCAACCTGGTAGACAAATGGACCACAGAAATGCAAAAGTGGCTCGACACACGCCCCGATAGAGGCGACCCATGGCTCTGGATGGTGGTAGAACTGGCCAAAAGACAGTTCCAGGACAACATGGAACAAGAGCGCACCAGACTAGACCTAGACCGAGGATTCAAAATGATGGGCAGTGACATAGACAGCTACGTAACCTCATTCGAAAAACTGGTCCGCCAAGCTGATTATCGCCTGGACGACCCTCTGGTACTCGACAAATTCACACAAGGAATACCCATGGACCTCTACTGCAATGCATATCAATTCCATAGTCCCAAGACATATCATCAATGGAAGACGGTGGTAATCGAACAACAAAAACAATACCTTCATATGAAAGCACGTGTTGTAAGGCCAGCATTCCGGCTGAGCCCGAAACAATCCATTTTCGGACTATCAATCTCTTCAGCCACACAGCCTTTCTCCTGCTTTCTTGGTGTACCTTTGTCTCGCTTCCCTTCTCCTTCCTTTTTCTCTTTTAAGTACAGAACACTTTGTACTTAAACCAGACTCTTACTCCCTGTTCAATAATGAAATAGCAGTGCCCGGTCACCACCTTGTCCCCTTCTCTTAGTGCAAATATCCCGGAAGTCAGGCCCAAACGCAGGCACTTGAAGGACACATTCCCACTGATCCTCTTACTCCCTACCTCTTGGAGTGGAACACCTCCGCCTTCGAACTCACCTAGGACCCTCATGTCCTTACAGCGTTGATGGATTCAGGAGACAGCCAACATCCCAGTGCCCCAGGCAGCAAGCGCCGCAACCCATGAGATTCCAAGCGCCTCAAAGGCAGAACCTGTTATTTGCAGGTGAAGCGTCCTATATTGTGCTGTTCTGTGACTGTACAACGCTCCAAGCGGAGTTACCTTATTTAGATATGCTTAGTCAGGTTGATATATCCTGCAGAGGACGGAAAATATCCCCTTAGTCTTATATCCTCCTCTGCAGTCCCCTTGTGTCCTCTGTGACTCAAGGGCCCTCTATAGGTCGCACTTTGACAGATTCACCTCAAAGTTCACATGAGAACTGTGCAAGATCCTTGGCATAGAACAAAACATTTCCACAGCATACCATCCACGCACAGACGGGCAATCAGAACGTACCAACCAATGGCTAGAACAATACCTCCAGTTCTGGGTCAATGAGAGGCAAGATGACTGGACGAGATATCTGCCAATGGCCGAATTCACGCATAATAACCGGCCAAGCAAAACAACGAGGGAGTCCCCCTTTAATATACTCATGGGATACAACCTACATGCTGATTGGATCGATCGACTGTCACCAATTCCCCAGGTAGCACTCCGCATCAAACAGTTTAAAGAGGCTAGAACGCGCACCCAGGAACTGATGATCAAAGTGCAGCAGGGGTGGATCAAACACTGAGATACGCCCAAGTACAAGATAGGGGACCTCATGTGGCTCAAAGGGCGCCACCTACGTACCAATCAACCAACCACGAAGCTTGCACCCAGAAGACATGCATGGACCATTCCAGATCATCCAGGTGATGTCTGCAATCAATTACCACCTAGAACTTCCCACACAGTGGAGCATCCACCCAGTGTTCCATACGGACCTTCTAACCCCTTTTTGTGAAACTCCCACACACAGACCAAACTATCAGCACCCACCACCAGATTTGGTTGAAGGAGAAGAAGAATACAAAGTCGAGAAGATTCTAGACTTTTGGCGGTTCGGCAGAACAAAGAAACTGCAATATTTGGTCAAGTGGCGCAGATATCCTGACTCCAATAATCAGTGGGTCTCGAAGGTGGGTCTCGAAGGATGACGTCTTCGCTGACAAAGCCATTTGGGAGTTCAAATGTTCATACCCCACATAAGAAACACATATAAGCCTAGGGCTTTCCCAAGAGACGTCCCCATCTCCCACTCTCACATTCCCCACTACTCATGTCCCAATCCCCAGTCCAAGTCCACTATGTCCTCAATGACCTACTCCCCATCTCAGTCCAGCCTACTCTCATCATTCAGAACACCATGTCACTATCACCCATGTTGCTTCCCCAGCCCCTTCAACCAGCAGACAGTCATTGCTCTTCCCCTGTACCATCCCTCCTTCCTTCACCAAGCCCTACAGCTGTACATACACGGTCCCCTTCACTGGCGGGTTACATCCCGACACAACCTCCATCCCGTCAGGACCAAGCTCCAGTACAAGAAGATTGAGACTACAACCGGTACTTGTCAGAGGAGCATTTTCCTCTCAACCAGCACATCACGTATGGGACCCACCTCACAGTTACTCACAATGAAACCCCGCCAGTATGCACCACCAATGGGAGACCAATGCATGCTCCAAAAGCTTCTCAACCTGTGCTCCACCATTATCAGGTGGAGGAACACAGTCCAGTTTCCCAATCTCAGGTGGAAACTCCGCCACCCCACAGATACCAGTACAACAGGGGAGTGCATTACATTCCCTTCCAGATCTGCGACACTCAGGGCCGGTTGCACCCAGCTTGGTATATGCAGCTCGTCTTTACAGCGGACCCCTTTGTCCTCACCTACCGACAGGGCAGCGACCAGCAATATGGAAAGTCGGTGCACGCTGCCCCCAACTACAACAACCCCTTGACTGTCTACACAGACGATGACCTGATCTTCCTAGATCAGGACAGCAGCTATTGGGAGTCGGTGGACGCCACCCTGTTGGGCATGAAGGACCTCTTGGTCACAGCGGAGATCCACTGCTACCGATGTCTTCAGGCGGGGTATGCAGCCAAGGAAGTAGAGCTGCAGAAGAAGATACAGGAGTTGGAGAAAATCGGGATCACCCGTCACCAGTGCGTACTTCGACTACAGCATGCCAATGCCATCAAGCACATCGAGGACGAGCACAACTCTTACCACCTGGGAACGGAGGAGGGACAGTGCATTGCAACCATCCAGGAGGTGTTGGAGCGCGGTCGGTCTGGGGCCCGATCTTGAAAAGGGGGTGATGTTATGTTTGGCCTGGAAGTGGACACTGACATCATGGGTATGACACTGCGTCAGCAGTATATCGTCATGGACTTGTGAGATCAGTCAGCCGGGTAAGCTCCAGCACATGTGATTGTGTATGATAACGGATCGGATCATGACTCGGGATGACTCACTACTAGGATAGCTGTAGTAGGGTTCAAGCTACATACACCATTGGCTAGTACTTCTTGAAGCGGCACTTGAAAGCCCGCATGTATCTGTATAAGTAGAGTACTGCAAAGACCAAGTACCACATCTTGGTCTTCTTCCAATACCACTACTTCTTCACTGCTCTATACGGTCCTCCCCCTCTTAAGTGAGTCGTCCGGCATATCCCCTTAGACCAGGGATCCCCCATGACTTAGTTCTATGCAATAGTGGACTACCCCTTGGACACCATATATCACCATGTCTTCTTATACCTCAATGAACGCATTGCCAGACACTACTGTGATGTATACATCATCAATCATGCTTCTGTTATTTGCAGCTGAAGCGTCCTATATTGTGCTGTTCTGTGACTGTACAACGTTCCAAGGGGAGTTACCTTATTTTGATATGCTTAGTCAGGTTGGTATATCCTGCAGAGGACGGAAAATATCCCCTTAGTCTTATATCCTCCTCTGCAGTCCCCTTGTGTCCTCTGTGACTCAAGGGCCCCTCCATAGGTCGCACTTTGACAGGTTATGGGCCCTGCCCTGCGCCTTAACTGATCCTTGCTGTCACTACTGCTGCTCCCATCACCTCAGCTCGCTCTCAGCTCTTCACACTCATTCAAATCACTCCAATCATCTCCTATCATTTCCAACTTTTCACTCATCCAAATCGCTCCATTCCTTCCCACACCATCATTCCCACCGCATTCCTCATGTCCACATCCAAGGACTCCTCTGGCTCGTCTCAGTCACCTCCAGAGGCCCCACAGTCCGCCTCAGCTGCATCTACAAGTGCTCTCCTCTCTGCTCTTCAGGTCAACTCCCACACTTCCTGGAATGCAGACACTGGTGCCTCAGCTCATATGACATTCAATCGTCATTGGATGTGCAATTTGAAGCCACATCGTGTCCAAATTCGGCTTGCTGACGGGTCTGTGGTCTACTCTGAAGGGGTGGGGTCTGTCCGGTTCAATCCTGTGGTCAATGGTAAAGAAATGGCACCTCTAGAGCTCACAAATGTGCTATATGTCCCTGCTCTCTGCAGCAACCTGCTATCTGTCCTATATCTCACTCTCCATCGCCGCTTCTTCGTCTCCATTGAGAGGGACACCCTACACTTCATCAGGGACAACAGGATCGCCTTCCAAGCCAAGACAGGACCATCAAATGCTGCATATCTTGTTGGGGACACCATTCCAGTGGAGCAGTTCGCCTCATTGTCATCTGCAACCACCCTCCCATTGGACTGGAACCTCTGGCATCGTCGCCTCTGCCACCATCACCTGGCAGGCATCAAGAAACTGCTCTCAGGCGACCTGGTGACAGGTTTCAAGCTTGATTCACAAGCCACCCCTGATCCAGTATGTGAAGCCTGTAAGGCTGGCAAGATGCATGCAGATCCCTTTCCATCTTCAACCTCCAGAGCCTCAAAACCGCTTCAGCTAATCCACAGCGACGTCCATGGCCCTGTGAAGGTGCCTACACATCAAGAGTATCGCTATTGGGTCACATTCATCGATGACTACTCTCGCTCTAAGGCTGTTTACCTCCTGAAGCGAAAGTCTGAGACCTTTGCTGCATTCAAACAGTTCAAGGCTTGGGCTGAGAATCTCACTGGAGCGAAACTGGGCACTCTGAGGGATGATAAGGGTGGGGAGTACATGTCTGGCGAGTTCGAAGCGTTCTGCATCGACCATGGCATCCAGAGGCAGCACACTGTCAGGAATCGCCCTCAGCAGAATGGGGTAGCTGAGAGGGCGAACAGGACGATGGAGGAAGGCATTATCTCGATGCTGCATGAGTCTGGCATGCCCACAGCCTTCTGGGGCGAAGCTCTTGCTACATTCATTCACACAAGCAACAGACTTGTCACATCAGCACTCCCAGACAGGACACCCTATCAGGCATTCAATGGGAGCAAGCCAGATCTGTCTAGGCTTCGTGTCTGGGGCTGCACTGCCTATGTGCTGATCCAGAGGGATAAGCGTCCACTTGGGAGCCTTGGATCGCACATGGAGAAGTGTGTATTCATTGGATACCCTCAGGGCTACAAGGGATGGAAGTTCTACAACCCTGTGACCAAGAAGGTGGTCATTTCAGAGAGAGCTGACTTTGATGAGCGCTTTTTCATGCTCCAGCCTCACTCTGTACCCCACCTGCCTCCCCCTCATCCCAATTCTCTGCTTGAGACGCCACCTACCTTCATTTCACTCCCAGACATCTCAGACGATGTCCTGGACACTCCATCTGAGTCACAGATGCCAGATCATGGGGGAGATGGGTCTGCTGATTCTGATCTACCCTCTGTTCCTCTCATTTCGCCTCCAAGCATCGCTCCAGTGCCTGCTCACTCACAGACACCTCCATCCATCTATCACTCACTTCCTCCTTCATCTTCTTCGCCTTCAATCCCTCCAGCTCGCCAACTTCATCATCCTCCTGCTGCCCCTCGTCCTCAGCGCCTCAGACGTCCCAGAGATGAGTGGCTGCCAGAGCAATGGGCTGTCCCAGATCGCTACAAGCAGCCAAGGGAGCCAACACCAGCAGTGGTCTCTTCAGACGAAGATGATGACTCTGATGATCCCCTTGACATCATCCAAGCTGGTGTGGCATCTACAGCCGAGCCTACATCTTATAGGCAGTCGCAGCAATGCTCTGACACAGATCTGTGGCACAAGGCCTGTGAGAAAGAGATGGAGGCCCACAAGGTCAATGGCACTTGGGAGATCGTCAAGCTGCCGCCTGGGAAGCGTGCAATTGGCTCCAGATGGTTCATGAAGGTCAAGCACAATGCTGACGGCTCCCTGGACCGGTACAAGGCGAGACTAGTTGCCAAGGGCTATTTTCAGCGTCCTGGCTTCGATTTCAAGGAGACCTTCGCTCCCACTGTTCGCTATTCAACCATTCGCATTGTACTCGCCTTGGCTGCTCTGGAAGACCTTGAACTTCGCTCCATTGACATCTCTCATGCATATCTCAATGGCACTCTGGAGGAAGAGATCTACATGCTACAGCCTGAGGGATTTGAAGTAGGCGGTCCAGATCATGTTTGCAGGCTGAGAAAGTCGTTATATGGCTTGAAGCAAGCAGGCAGGGTCTGGAACAAGACCCTTCACACTGTGCTCGCATCTATTGGCTTCAATCGCGTCCAATCCGACCATGGGCTGTACATCTACCTCAGGGATGATGTTAGGATCTTAATGCCTGTGTTTGTCGATGATATCACGCTTGCTTGCCAGGATGGAGCCAAGATTGACTCAGTTGTCCAAGAACTCTCCAGTCACTTCAAACTGCGAGATCTTGGCCCTACCACTCAGCTACTCGGCCTGGAAATCATCAGAGATCGTCCTAATCGCACTCTCTCCATCTCCCAGAGCCAATACATCTCCAATCTCATCCAGGAGCATGGTCTCAGTGATTCCAAGCCTGTCTTGACTCCTCTCAACCCTGGCACGCGTCTCTCCACCTCCATGCGTCCCCAGACCGATGCAGAAGCCTCAGAAATGCGCCAGTACCCCTACATCTCCGTTGTAGGCTGCCTGATGTATCTGGCAGTCACCACAAGGCCAGACATCGCCTATGCGGCCGGAGTTCTTGCCAGATTCAACTCCAACCCTGGCCTGGCTCATTGGCAAGCCGCCAAGCATGTGCTTCGCTATTTGAAGGGCACAATCGACTACAAGCTTGTCTACAAGCCCTCCACTTCGCCTGAGCCCTTCATCACTTACTCAGATGCTGATCATGGTGGTAACCCGGACAATGGCAAGTCCACTGGTGGATATGTGGTCAAGATTGGGTCTGGAGCGGTGTCTTGGAGCTCCAAGTTGCAGCCCTTGGTTGCCTTGTCCACAACTGAAGCAGAGCACATCTCTGCTGTTGAGGCGGGCAAGGAGATCCTCTGGATGCGCCAATTCATGGGGGAGCTTGGCTACAACATCTCTGGCCCTTCACTGCTCAGAATGGACAATCAATCGGCCATTGCAGTGAGCAAGAACCCAGAGCACCACAGCAAGATGAAGCACCTCTCCCTTCGCCTATTCTGGCTGAGGGATGCTGTTCAGGATGGTCTCATCACTCCTAGCTTTGTGACAACGCAGGAGATGGCTGCTGACATCTTCACGAAGGCTCTTGACCGGTTCAAGGTGCAGAAGTGTGCCACAATGCTGGGTTTGTTTACTTAGCAGTCTGGAGCCCTGCACAGTCATGGGGGAGTGTTATTTGCAGCTGAAGCGTACTATATTGTGCTGTTCTGTGACTGTACAATGCTCCCAAGTCGAGTTACCTCATTTAGATATGCTTAGTCAGGTTGATATATCCTGCAGAGGACGGAAAATATGCCTTTAGTCTTATATCCTCCTCTGCAGGTGAGTACTTAGTTTTAGTTTAATCAATATAGTCTTATATCCTCCTCTGCAGTCCCCTTGTGTCCTCTGTGACTCAAGGGCCCTCTATAGGTCGCACTTTGACAGGAACAAGACCCTTCACTCTGTGCTCGCATCTATGGGCTTCAATCGCGTCCAATCCAACCATGGGCTCTACATCTACCTCAGGGATGATGTTAGGATCTTAATGCCTGTGTTTGTCGATGATATCATGCTTGCTTGCCAGGATGGAGCCAAGATTGACTCAGTTGTCCAAGAATTGTCCAGTCACTTCAAACTGCGAGATCTTGGCCCTACCACTCAGCTACTCGGCCTGGAAATCATCAGAGATCGTCCTAATCGCACTCTCTCCATCTCCCAGAGCCAATACATCTCCAATCTCATCCAGGAGCATGGTCTCAGTGATTCCAAGCCTGTCTTGACTCCTCTCAACCCTGGCACGCGTCTCTCCACCTCCATGCGTCCCCAGAACGATGCAGAAGCCTCAGAAATGCGCCAGTACCCCTACATCTCCGTTGTAGGCTGCCTGATGTATCTGGCAGTCACCACAAGGCCAGACATCGCCTATGCGGCCGGAGTTCTTGCCAGATTCAACTCCAACCCTGGCCTGGCTCATTGGCAAGCTGCCAAGCATGTGCTTCGCTATTTGAAGGGCACAATCGACTACAAGCTTGTCTACAAGCCCTCCACTTCGCTTGAGCCCTTCATCACTTACTCAGATGCTGATCATGGTGGTAACCCGGACAATGGCAAGTCCACTGGTGGATATGTGGTCAAGATTGGGTCTGGAGCGGTCTCTTGGAGCTCCAAGTTGCAGCCCTTGGTTGCCTTGTCCACAACTGAAGCAGAGCACATCTCTGCTGTTGAGGCGGGCAAGGAGATCCTCTGGATGCGCCAATTCATGGGGGAGCTTGGCTACAGCATCTCTGGCCCCTCACTGCTGAGAATGGACAATCAATCAGCCATTGCAGTGAGCAAGAATCCAGAGCACCACAGCAAGATGAAGCACCTCTCCCTTCGCCTATTTTGGCTGAGGGATGCTGTTCAGGACGGTCTAATCACTCCTAGCTTTGTTACAACGCAGGAGATGGCTGCTGACATCTTCACGAAGTCTCTTGACCGGTTCAAGGTGCAGAAGTGTGCCACAATGCTGGGTTTGTTTACTTAGCAGTTTGGAGCCCTGCACAGTCATGGGGGAGTGTTATTTGCAGGTGAAGCGTCCTATATTGTGCTGTTCTGTGACTGTACAACGCTCCAAGTGGAGTTACCTCATTTAGATATGCTTAGTCAGGTTGATATATCCTGCAGAGGACGGAAAATATGCCTTTAGTCTTATATCCTCCTCTGCAGGTGAGTACTTAGTTTTAGTTTAATCAATACAGTCTTATATCCTCCTCTGCAGTCCCCTTGTGTCCTCTGTGACTCAAGGGCCCTCTATAGGTCGCATTTTGACAGCATCTTTCCCTTCGCCTATTTTGGCTGAGGGATGCTGTTCAAGACGGTCTAATCACTCCTAGCTTTGTCACAACGCAGGAGATGGCTGCTGACATCTTCACGAAGTCTCTTGACCGGTTCAAGGTGCAGAAGTGTGCCACAATGCTTGGTTTGTTTACCTAATTGTTTGGAGCCCTGCACAGTCATGGGGGAGTGTTATTTGCAGGTGAAGCGTCCTATATTGTGCTGTTCTGTGACTGTACAACGCTCCAAGCAGAGTTACTTTATTTAGATATGCTTAGTCAGGTTGATATATCCTGCAGAGGACGGAAAGTATCCCCTTAGTCTTATATCCTCCTCTGCAGGTGAGTACTTTGTTTAGTTTAATCAATATAGTCTTATATCCTCCTCTGCAGTCCCCTTGTGTCCTCTGTGACTCAAGGGCCCTCTATAGGTCGCACTTTGACACCTCCATAGGTCGCACTTTGACAGCTTCATGGAGTGACCTTTGCCTATCAGACACCCCACCCATTGGCATCACACAAGGAGAGGATCTACACGGCTATTGAGGCCTAGGAGAAGAGCTTTACCCTCACCCTGCATCTTTCCCTCAGAGCATTGCCAATCGCAATTACTATCGACCATTGAGGATCGCCACCCATCAGGAAGCCTAAGTCAGGCAAATGTCCGTGGTAGACATTACACAAGCAGTGTGTTGCAGGATGGAAGGGACTTTAGGACATTCTGCACAGACTGGAAGGGTGCCGCCCTCTGGGAGCAGTGGACTCAATTTGGGAAGATGTGCTTTGCAAAGGTTTGGCAAGCTTCTTCTCAAATTGATTGAATATCATTCATGTAAATTCCAGAGATTGTTGATCATCCAAAAAAGGACCTCTCAAGGACAATCAAAACACCAATCCCTATTATACTTGATACAGCTGGATGCCCTGAACTTCCCACAGTCGCCATGTCTGATGGATATAATGTTGAATTCGTGGGACCTCAATGGCCCAATGGGGAACAGCCCAATGGGGAACAGCCCAATGGGGAAATAGCCCAAAGGGGAACATGGCCCAAAGGGGAAAGTGTGGGTCCACACAAGAAAATGACCAGACTGGGGTTTGAACCCAGGACCTCCCAGATATATACTGGGTGCTCTAAACCACTGAGCTATATGGCCCTGAGTACAGGGTGTTGGTTTCACAATCATATCAACCATGACAGATTGCTTATCCAACATTCTGGTGGTGACTGAGAAGAGGTGGAGGCAGGGGAAGCTGTGGAGGACGAAGGGGGGTTGATCTGACGCATCAAGTGCTCCTTGAGGAAGCACTTGGCCTCAATGTGGCCCAAGTGAGAGCAGAAGTCGCATTTCGGACGAGTAGACGAACCACCGTGGGGAGACTGACTGGAGGGTGTGGAATGTGATGGGGGTGCCTTGGGACGCGATCTGGAAGGTCCAGATGTCGCTGAAAAGGCAGATGATGTCCCAGACAGGTTGGAACGCGTCTGATCCATGTTCCTGAGCGATTGGATGACTGATTGCTTGTCAAACTTGTCCAGGACTGAGATGGTGCGTATGACCTCGTCAAACGACTGTGGGAGCACCCTAATGATCGCCATGACTGTCAGCTTGTCATAGAGGTTGTCCAGAGTGAAGGAAGTGGGAGAAAGCGACTGTATCACCCTAATCTGCTCATCCACCTTGTTGATGAGCAATTCCAAAGACTCTGAGTCGTCCTTCTGGATGGAAAGGAGAGTGTGGTAGGCATTGAAGCGAGGGGCAGTTTGCTGTTGGACAAAGGAGGCCTTGAGGGTGTCCCAGATGGCAATGGGGTCGTCTTCACAGTCCCTAATGAGCACCCTGAGCTCATGAGACATAGCAGTCTTGAGTGCTCCAGCAGCCTTCTCAGCCTTGACCTCCCATCTCTCCAGCTTATCCTTGTCTGGAGGCGTAGCAGCAATCAGGACAGTGCCCTTGGAGTCCAGAACTTCGGGTTTTCCAGTTGGCTTCTTCTCTGAGCCAGAAATGAGTCGCCAGAGGCCATTGAGCTGTAGCCAGGACTTCATCTCATCAGCCCAGAGGCGATAGTTTTTGCTAGTGAGGGCAGAGATGGACGAGATGGACGTGTCCTTGGATGTGGACATGGTGAATGCGGTGGGTGCGACGGAGTGGGAAGGAATGGAGGGATTTGGATGAGTGGAAGAGATGGAAATGAATGGATGTGATTGGAGTGATTGGAATGAATGAGAAGAGCTGAGAGCGAGCTGAGGCAATGGAAGCAGCAGTAATGACAGCAAGGAATCAGTTAAGGTGCAGGGCAGGGCCCATAACCTGTCAAAGTGCGACCTATAGAGGGCCCTTGAGTCACAGAGGACACAAGGGGACTGCAGAGGAGGATATAAGACTATATTGATTAAACTAAAACTCAGTACTCACCTGCAGAGGAGGATATAAGACTAAGGGGATATTTTCCGTCCTCTGCAGGATATATCAACCTGACTAAGCATATCTAAATAAGGTAACTCCACTTGGAGCGTTGTACAGTCACAGAACAGCACAATATAGGACGCTTCACCTGCAAATAACACTTCCCCAGGTGCAATGGCAAAGGATGCAAGTTGGCCATCCGCTTCATATAGGGAAAGGGAAGGAAGTTAAACGAACTATCAAGGTGTCAGAGAAGGTCAGGTAAGTGGTTTTTTAATACACACATTCCCAGACTGCTAACCATTCTATAGGAACATAGACACTGGTAGGGGTGCTGCTAAAGTTCATCCAGACATCTGGAGCCAGAACAGATAGATAGAAATGTGTCCATGGCTATGCTGATGGAGTGTCCATGTATGTTTGCAATAATAGGCCCCCTGAATGCATATGGATACCAACTGATGTGAGATGTATTTGCCAGTTGGATATTGTATCCATTCATGAGCGATAGGGTATCTATGTTGGCCCAGGATGTGTTCATATACTATTCTTTTTGAATGTGGTTATGCAGACAGAGTCTTGATATAGGTCCCCTGAATGTGTCTAGATGCACAGTCAATCTGAGGTGTATTGACTGGCTGGACATGTCACCCATTCAAGAGGTTGGGAGATCCACACTTAGATGCATCTTTGATCTCTTCAGACAGGTAGAAATATATACACTGATGGAGCACCTGTCCATGTTAGGTCCTCTGAACTCATATATAGACCTGTCAATACAAGGTGCATTTAATTGGTTGGACATGTCACCCATTCAAGAGGTTGGGAGGTCTGTGCTTAGATGCATCTTTGATCTCTTGAGACAGATAGAAATATATACATGGCTACACTGATGGAGTGCCTGTCCATGTTAGGTCCTCTGAACTCATATATATACCCATCAATGTTGATAAGTGACCTGTGCACACTTAGTGGCTCAATGGACATGCAGATAACGGACTGCTTTAGATTAGATATACAGGACTTGTAGATTAGATTATTTTGATCATTACAATCTCGGACTTCTTGTATTCTCTTATCTATGACATCACATATGTATATGACATCATGGACTCACCTAGACTATCCTTGTACTTTGTCTTTATACTTTCCTTTGTTCTATCTTTATTGTGATGTCACTATGATATCATAGTCTGGACTCTTCTTGTTCTTTACGCCTTGTTCTCTTAATCAGTCCACTCCTTTGTCCGAGTACAGAACAATGTGTCTTGTTGTATTTACTGTGACCTGCTGTTACTAGCGTCACTCTCTGTAAGAGTATAAGTAGAGTACCCTGTACACTCTGGCACCACACCAGTTCTCATCTGTTGTGTGCCAGGTATGTCTTATCCTCTTGTATAAACACCAGTTCTCATCTGTTGTGTGCCAGACTCTCCATCTGCTTCACTTGCTAGATCATCTCTGTTGCTGCTTCAAGCGTACTTGCATATCTCACCACAGTCTCCTTTGTCACTGTGAGTATGCCCTCTATGTATGCTGTTCATCAATCAATACAAGGTGCATTTAATTGGTTGGACATGTCACCCATTCAAGAGGTCGGGAGGTCCACACTTAGATGCATCTTTGATCTCTTCAGATAGATATAAATATATACATGGCTACACTAATGGAGAGCCTGTCCATGATAGGTCCCCTGAACTCATATAGATACCCATCAATACAAGGTGTATTTAATTGGTTGGACATGCCACCCATTCAAGAAGGTCAGGAGGTCCGTGCTTGGATGCATCTTTGATCTCTTCAGATAGATACATGGTTATACTGATGGAGCACAGAGAGTTATAGATACCCATCAATACACATCAATACAAGTATTTGATTGGACATGTCACCCATAGGAGATGGTTGGGAGTGTTGGATAAGCAATCTGTCATGGTTGATATGATTGTGAAACCAACACCCTGTACTCAGGGCCATATAGCTCAGTGGTTTAGAGCACCCAGTATATATCTGGGAGGTCCTGGGTTCAAACCCCAGTCTGGTCATTTTCTTGTGTGGACCCACACTTTCCCCTTTGGGCCGTGTTCCCCTTTGGGCTATTTCCCCATTGGGCTGTTCCCCATTGGGCCATTGAGGTCCCACGAATTCAACAGGGAGGTCTGTTCTTCAATGCATTCTGATGTTGATCTCTTCAAACAGATCAAAATATATACATGGCTACATTGATAGAGTGTCCATCCATGTTTTCAATAATGGGCCCCCCAAACCCATATGAATACCTGTACATATTAGGTATGTTGACTGGTTGGACACTCCTGACACACTAAGTACTCACCACAAAGTTATCCAATCTCCTTAGACACCCTATGCACTTGTTACACCATTGATGAATCCCTCTCACATCCATTCAGCAATCCCCTTTGGTATATCTCTATTTTCTTTGTTCCCTGTCACTCAGGTGTACTACTTTGGGTTATATATTCACTCTTGTAGACTTATAATTGCAAAGTGGACCCCCACTCCCAGCCAGCACTGGTTGGAGTATCATGTGGGAGTCTCCGACATTGGCTGACATCAGCTGAGTATGAACAATAGAAGATTCTCACTGTTGGCTGGGGGTATCAATTATATAAGCCACCACTATCCATTGGCTGCCCCAGCCAGACCCCACTGCCATGCCACATCATACCATGCACAAGACCACACAACCACCAACTCACCCCCATGGCATGTCAACCCACCATGCCATCTCAACATGGCACACAAGACCCTGCCACCCCTGATCCACCACATCCCCTCAACAACATGGCACACAAGACCCCACCACCACCGACCCACCACATTGTGCAAGACCCCAACCACCAACCCACCACCACCAATGTAATGCCACCACAGGGGTGTTAAGTACAACATGTACTTTGGTTAAGTCATGGATGGTAACAGGACGTGAGCAAGTCAGTTACGACTCAGTTCGGGGATGAATAAGTATCACTTGGTCTCCATGGACACAAGGATAATAGCGAATGAGGCTCAAGTGTAGAGGTGAGTGAAGACGGGGAGTCAAGCGAAAAGGCAACTCAAGCATTCAGTGCATGAGAAGAGACAGTGGTGTGGTATTATACAAGAAGTCAAGTCTACCGTACAAGCTAGGTAGCATGGGACTTATATACTAGTACATGATGTTTGTTGAAGACAAAGGACACAGGTCCTAGAGAGCTAACAAGGGGAAAGTGCAGATCAAGAACAAAGGAATCCCATGGGTTGACATGTGGATCAGAAGGCATCAGCAGGTTCTGGCAGTTGCACCATGGGGCATCATAACAGTCATGCACTAGGCGTGAGATAAGAGCCGAAATGCATATCAGAGCGGATCGTAGGTAAAAAGTCCAGTCAACACGTCACACAGAATCCGATAGCAAAATACAGAGGTTAGAGGTGAAAATTGTAACAACCAACCCACCACGTTGTGCAAGACCCCAACCACCAACCCACCACCACACCCCCTCAACATGGCACACAAGACCCCGCCACTGCCAACCCACCATGCCACCCTGTCGCTGCCACCTCAGCTCCAACCACACCACCTAACCACCATGTGGACAACCATGTGCAAGCCCCTCTCGTGGACAGGCCCAACATGCTACATCCCAACCCCATCCCCACAACTGTGAGTCAGTCACCACTGCCACAGCTGCACTCCTTGCTTACAGTAGTACTAGTCTATGTACATTTATTCTGAATAATATATTATTTTTGTGGCATATTTGGTGTGGCTGTGACCTGGTGTGACATGACTAATATATGATATGTTTAATATTTTGATAAGACTAAGATATTGATAATATACAATACTTGGACTTGTATGACTTTCTGAACTTGTCCTGCTTGCGGGTCATCACTCTGTAAGAAGCTTGTGAAGAATTAGACATGGCTTGTGGACTGGTCAACTTGCCAACTTGTGGGGGTTAGAGATGTCAATGAGTGACACTCATGAGTACGAGTACTCGTTGGAATTTTCCGAGGAGCGACTTGTACTTGACTCGTACTCGTCGGCGCGAGTACTCACCGAATTCTTGGGACTAATACTTGTACTCACGGTGCGAGTACCCGTCTAAGCCGCGAGTACTCGTGAGTGCGAGTACTCGTATTCATTCAGACAGTACGAGTACTCGTCTGAAACGAGTACTCTAAGGATATTCTTATTTTTGCCAGACCTAGCTACAAACATGTACTGTAAACACTAGCTATACTACCTATAATGCCCGCTGCACTGTGGCTGCCCCCTGCCGCCGTCGCATACTATTGTCGTTCTGTGTCACCACCAGCCGTTGTCATTGTTGGTGTCGTCGCGGACCGTTGTCGTTGTCGGCCATTGTCGTGGTGGGCCGTTGGTAAGCCGTTGTCGTCGTAAGCCGCTGTCGCTGTGGGTCGTTGTCGTCATGGACCAATGTCGTCTTCGTCTTCATTGTCGTTGTTGTGTTTGACCTGCCTTGCCATGCCATAGTGTTGTCGTGGTCAACCCATCGTCGATAGGGTGCCGGTGTGGGTTTGTCATCGTCAGGTGGCTGGCCACTTGCTGGTCCCACTGCCGTTGTCGTATACCAAGGTCGTACTGTAGTTGTAAGTTAGTGGTGGTCCGGTTGAGGGTAAGCAACTCACCAATAAGAGCGATGCTTCCCACGCCCAGTGATTGCCAGTTTCGCATATGAGGACTGGCCCGCAGGCTGCTTCAAGCCACGTGCACTCGCAACAATACCACCACCAGCAACAGCAAGACGGCGCCCATGACGACAATGATGCAACGACAACGACGGAGCGACGCCCTGACCATTGCAACAGGGCAATGCCCGTTGACCACGACCATGGGGTGATGCCGGCAACAGCAAGACGGTGGTGGCAATGACGCCTTGGACGACACAACGATGACGACGACGGAGTGACACCCGTTGACAACAGCAACACATACCCGTCGACTGCGACAACTGGGTGACACGGACGACATCGACCGATGACAACAACAACAGGGGAGACCTGGGCCGCAACGTCCAAGGTGACCAAGAAGGCGATGCATCGACAACGACGATGGGGGCAACAATGACCAGATGACGACGACGACGACACCGCCGCACAACGATGGGCAACGGTGATGACAGCGCTGACTCGGATGACCACTCAGAAGGCAAGCCTTGTGGCTGGCTCTCTAGTAGTAGATTCCTTAGATAGATTGTAACTTGATACGAAATAAACTACTTTATGCAAAACTGTTCTTCCAACTTAAGTACAGGTGGGACCAATGGTAATGCCAAGTACCACGAGTACTCGCGAGTACTCGCGCTCAGAAAAAGACAAACTCGTACTCGCGCTCACGAGTACTCGCAGGCATGAGTACTCGTCACGTGACGACTCAAACAAGTCAAACTCGTGAGTGTACTCATTTGTCAACAACTCGTTGACATCTCTGGATACCACACCATACCGGTCTTTCACCGAAGTCCAGAGCGCCTCAGAAGTCGCTCCAGTGACTGCCTGCTGAACAGCAGGGGAAAGGCAAAGGGTAAGATTACCCCTGGCCATCTCATCGCTCTTATTCCACACTGTGTGATCAGCAACATCTGCAGCAGCGGGTTGGGCGATAGTTCCAGCAACAAAGCCCCACAGCCCTTGGGACATAAAAAATGCGGTCATCTGCTGAGCCCAAGTGGGCCAGTTAGAACCATCAAAGACGGGGACAAGTTGAGTGAGTTGAGAGGACATGGTAGATCTGTTGGCTTTTTAAGAACGTCAGCATTGCGTTTTGATAATAATAACACTGAGTGAATCAAAAAGAAAGCCAACACCGGCACTGTTACGACTTTCCCACTTCCCCCTTCTCTTTTCGTTCCATGCCTTGTGACTTGCATTCAGTGTCTAACTTCCATTGTACTTTTACAATACGATCTGCTTCGATCCACACCTTGGCTCTTATCTTGCACCCAGCGCATGACTGTTACGACACCCTATGGCGTGACTTCCAGAATCTGCTGACAACTTCTGATCCACACGTCATCCCGCGGAATTCCCTTGTTCTCTATTCGTACTTTCCCCTTGTCAGCTCTCTAGGACCCGGATCCTAGGATTGCGCCATATGTTTGTCTCTGACAAACATTGTGTACTAGTATATAAGTCTCACGCTACCTAGCTTGTATGGTAGACTTGACTTCTTGTGTAATACCACACCGCTGTCCGCTCTCACGATCCAGTTCCTTGAGTCGCACTTTCGCTTGACTGCCCCGTTTGCTAGCCATTTCGCTTGAGCCTGTCCTTGCTATTACCCTTGTGTCCACGGAGACCAAGTGGTACTTGTTCACCATCGAACTAAGTCGTAACTGACTTACTCCTGCCCCGTTACTGTCCGTGACTTAACCGAAGTACACGTCGTACTTAATGCCCCTGTGGTGGCGTTACATTAAGTCAAGTCTCTCACAGTGGCGACATCTAGTTGCACCAGATCCAAGTTCCAGCCTGAGTACATCACTCGGCTTACAACCGACGAGCTCTCCGACCGTATCAAAGGAGCAGCTGTCTGGGCAGAAATCAACGGCGTTGAAGGATATTACATCTTCAACCCAAGAAAGAAAGAGTATCACCAGATCCATTACCTCGAAGACAGACGCCTCTGGGCTTACATTGATTACTCGCCGAACGAACGAAGCTGGTATACTATAGGACCAGTACCTCTCGAGTTGAACGTCGGACCTTTGAAAAGTCACAACCCAAAAGGGATTGACGTTGACTCCGACCCTGATAATTCACCCAGTGTCTCCATACCAACAACCACGTTTACCCCCTCCCTATTTGTAACCCCCCCCGACCTACCAGGTCCTCAACCTACACCTCAGTCCATGTCACAGACTCATGCCTCGGCCAGCACAACCCTTACCAGCGGAGGACCAGCTCCTTCTGGTAGTGGAGGCGCTCCTAGCGGCGGCCCGTCAGGTGGAGCAGCGGCTCCTAGTGGCGGAGGCGCAGCTCCTGGAGGAAGTCTCCCAAGTGGCGGCACTAGTGGAGGAGGTGCACCAGGCAGTGGAGGAGGCAGTGGAGGTGGCGGAGCAGGCGGGGGCGGTGGAGCAGGTGGCGCTCCTATTCCCCCGTCGGAGCTGCACCAGCCGCGATCCCACCCGCACCTGGAGGACATGGACGCTTAGGAGGGAACCCACCCCCCAAGTTCAACAGAGACCGAGAAAAGAGCAAGCAATTTATGCTTGCGTTTAACCTATATCGAGAAATGAACCCCACCGTCGACCAGCTCGCCATCCCTTATCCCCGCGCGATGACTTTTCTCTCCTACATCCATGGACCCCTTGTCGACGATTGGGTCACAGAGCAGTTTGCTTGGCTTGAGGACCAGTGAAACACAGGAGTTCTAATGACTGAGATGAACCTGTGGAACACCGTCCGTGATCGGTTTATGCAATCATACACCGATATGGCGGAACGAACAAAGGCCCGGAAGAGTTTGCAAACTCTGACGATGAAGGGCGAAGACATCGACACCTATGTGGCTACGTTCTCCAACTTAGTCCACAAAGCTGGGTATAACCCCGATGAAGCCATGACCCTGGAAATGTTCCAGGATGGACTCCCAAACCAGTTAGTAATCAACGCCACACGCTTCCAACATCCGATCACATGGGATGATTGGAAGGCAGCCGCTCGCCTACAGCAGGCTGAATACTTGGTTTTAAAGGACTGCCTGGGAAAGAACAAACCCCAACGTGGAAAGAAGGGCGGACACAGCCGAGAACAGTGGGTCCAGGCCCTCAATCAGAACCGCAACCCAAATGCCATGGATGTTGGACACGCCCGAGCCTCCATGGCGCTTACTGATGGAGATCGGGCCCAGCTTCAGAAGGAGGGACGATGTTTTAGATGTTGTGCTCAAGGGCACATGTCACGTAACTGCCCACAAAAGGGAACGCGCACGGCTACTGCCTCCTCCTTCGGATCCCCCTCCTTTACCCCGACTCCAGACGTATCAACTCCCACCATCACTACTGTCGCCGTATCTTCTAATCGCATACTTTCAAATGAAGAGCAGGCGGATGCGCAGATCGCTGCGATGAAGGCGCAGACCCAGGAAGTCAGAGACCTCATGGTGGACAAATTATTTGGGAAGGAGGGTTTTCCCGACGCTTGAACCTGGCGGCCTGGGCTAGAGCGTTAAACTTGAACGTGTATACTAGCAGATATCGATCCATGCGAATCCCAGTTCTGTTTAAATCTGCACACACAACGGCCGAATGACAAGTCCTAGTAGACTCAGGAGCAACTGACAATTTCATTTGTTCGACACTGCTCAAACGACTACAGATATCCACCCGAGATGTCTCACACCCCATCTGCATTTGGAACGTAGATGGGATGAACAACCAAGACAGCGAGATCACACAGTACACCAATCTCACCGTAAGAACGGGGAAGGAGACCAAGACGCTTTGTTTCCTGATCACAAACTTAGGAAGAGACAAAGTGATCCTCGGATACCCCTGGTTCATGGCTTTTGAGCCGCAAATACGATGGGGAGAGGCAATGTTGAACGAGGAGTTTCAACCAGTTGTCATTTCCAGCCTTCATCTGTCAGATGAAGCCACGCCTATGGAAGCATCCATACGGGCGTTGGAGATGTATGAACTTGACGAGGAGGCGTGGGAACAGCTCATGGATGATGAGCGGGATCCCTGTATCACGTTTCTACGAAAAGTAATGACGGCCTCAGAGCTGGCCCAGCGGGAGGCGGCAAAGAGGCCCGAACGCATGTTTGAAGAGTTGGTACCTGTGGAGTATCGACGTCACCATAAAGTCTTCAGTGAGGAAGCGTCCCATCGATTTCCACCCTCGTGAATATGGGATCACGCCATCGATCTCCTACCAAATGCCCCACCAGCGCTGGATTGTAAAGTATACCCGCTGGTGCAAAACGAAGAAGGGGCACTCACCACGTTCCTTACCGAACAGCTGGACAAAGGGTATATCAGACCCTCCAAATCCGCTTATGCGTCACTGTTTTTCTTCATCAAAAAGAAAGACGGGAAATTGAGACCGGTCCAAGATTACAGGCAGTTGAATGAAATCACTGTCCAAAACCACTATCCCCTCCCCCTCATTCCCGAACTCATTGATCGCATACGAGGAGCCCGATTATTCTCCAAACTTGACATTAGATGGGGCTATAACAATGTGCGGATCAAGCCGGGAGACGAGCATAAGGCAGCATTTAAAACGAACCGAGGGCTGTTCGAACCCCTGGTTATGTACTTTGGCCTTACCAATTCCCCGTTGACATTCCAGGCGATGATGGACTACATCTTCCGAGACCTTATCCTACTTGGACTCGTGATTGTCTACATGGATGACATCCTGATCGCCACCGCCCTCAACCACGCCCAACACTGAAGCGTGCTGCACGAGGTACTGCGTCTCTGTGAAGAACATGACCTATATGTCAAACCAGAGAAGTGCAAGTTCAAGGTACTCGAAATTGAGTACCTCGGACTCATTATCGGGCATGGGAACGTCCGGATGGACCCCGTTAAAGTACAGGGAGTTCTGGAATGGCCAGCTCCAAAGAGCCTCAGGGAAGTATGCACCTTCCTCGGCTTCTGTAACTTCTATAGACAATTCATCCGCGGATTCTCCACTCTTGCTCACCCGCTGCATGACCTCACAAAGAAACACACCCCCTGGCGTTGGGACCAGGACCAGCAGGATGCGTTTGATAACATCAGACAATGTATTGGCCGAGAACCCACGCTCCTCTTCCCCGACCTCACGAAACCATTTGAGCTCGAAGTAGACGCATCCAACGTAGCCCTTGGGGCTGTACTTAACCAATTAGGATCTGACCAACGCATGCACCCGGTTGCGTTCCACTCTGAATCACTGACGGAAGCGGAACGCAACTACGACATCTATGACCAGGAACTACTAGCAGTAGTTAAAGCGCTACAAGCATGGCGCACCTACCTGGTTGGCTCCCCCCACAAAATCATTATTCACACCGACCACGCCAATCTGCAGTATTGGAAAGACCCACGAAAAATCAGCCGAAGAGTGGCACGCGAGTTCTTGGAGTTATCAGAGTACAATTTTGCACTGAAGCACGTACCTGGTATAAAGAATGGTCGCGCAGACGCCCTCTCACAACGAGCTGACTATGAACCAAATGAGGAGGACAACAATGATGTCGTTGTCCTCCCCGCTGACCGATTTATATGCGTGACCCAGATGTCAATGCACAACATGGATATCTGGACGCAAATAGCGCAAAACATGGACGAGAAAGCCGTCTTCATATGGGTCGAACCCCACAACCTGAAAAAGCACCAAGGGCTTTGGTGGAAAGGAGACGCCCTCGTTGTCGTGGGCGACAATGATCTTAAATGGGGGGTAATTACCTTTTTCCACGACACACCCAGCATGGGCCACCCAGGAATCGCAAACACACTAGAGTTGGTGAGACGCAACTACTGGTGGCCAAATATGCGGAAAGATGTGGAAGAGTACATCAAGGGCTGTGCGACGTGCCAAGCCAACAAAATAAACCCCCATCGACAGAAACCACACCTTTTTCCCATTACCACAGACCCTGACGCAGAACCATTTGAAGTTGTAACAATGGACTTCATTACAAAGTTACCCCCATCCAATGGGTACGACTCCATCCTCACTATCACCAACCACGACTGCTCGAAAGCGGCCATCTTCATCCCGTGTAACGAGATAATTACCGCGGAGGGAGTAGCACGACTCTACCTTCACCGCGTATATCCACACTACGGCATCCCCCGAAAGATGATCACGGATCGAGACCCGCGCTTCACATCTGCCTTCATGAAGGACTTGTGTAAGATGCTGGGGATCCGTCAGAACATCTCCTCCGCATATCATCCGCAGACTGATGGGCAGTCGGAGCGCACTAACCAGTGGCTGGAACAGTATCTCCACCACTGGAGTAACGTGCAACAGGATAACTGGGCGGAGGCACTTCCAGTAGCGCAATTCACGCACAACTCATGGCCAAACGCCACAACTAAACATTCCCCATTCTCGCTGATCATGGGATGGGAACCACGCACCATGTGGACATCAAAACCCACATCAACCCCATCTGTTGATCAACGGCTGGAAGAGATGGGCGACAGACGCCAGCACGCGCAAGACTGCATCAAGCATGCGCAAGAGCTTATGGCAAAGAGGGGTAAAACGCGCTTCATACCTTACATGGAAGGCGCTCAAGTATGGTTGGAGGGGACGAACCTCCGGACCTTTTACCCCACCACAAAGCTCACCCCAAAACACCACGGACCATTCCGAATCAAAAAGGTCTTATCGGCAGTCTCTTACGAACTAGACCTTCTGAAGATGTGGAAGATACACCCCATGTTCCATGCGAACCTCCTCACACCATACAAGGAAACAGAACTCCATGGAGCTAACTTCACGTGACCCCCACCTGACCTGATCGAAGGAGAAGAAGAATTCAAAGTGGAGCGCGTGTTGCAATCTCGCCTTCATGGCCGAGGGCGCAAACTTCAATTCCTGATCCAGTGGAAGGGATTTCCCATGAGTGACAGCTCGTGGGAGCCACTTGATAATGTTTGCCATGCACCTGACCTAATCGCCGAGTTCTACCGGCAAAATCCTACCGCCGAAGGGGCTGGACGAAAGATATAAAAGATGCACCCCCTTCACCCACTCTCATCGTCCATGATCATCCCAGGAAACCTCATGTCTGATACACCCATCATCACCACTGTGCCCGCTCATCCCCTGTCTCAGATCATTCTCGAAAGCCTAACGGTGCCGTCCCAGGAAGCTGGTATCCCAGTCATGGGATATGATGCCTACACCCCCTACTCATGTATTGTTACTCCGGAACCTCTGCCGGAATTCGTACTTGACCCCGACAACTCCCTGCCCACCATTACTGAACCGGCTGAGTCGCCGGAATCCCCTGAGCCAACGTCTCCACCCCCACTCATCTCACAGCCCACGTTGAGCACACTCCACCAACCTGACCTCCCACTACCCCCATTCCCACCTGGTATAGACCACGTATTCACCCCTCGCCCTACAGTGGAGCTCGCAGTCCCTGACCGTCGCTACGCCCTCCTTGACGACGAGGATGAGGACAAGTCAGGGGAACTGGGCATCCCATACTTCCTCAACGACCCCACCTCCCCACGTTTCCACCCGCTCATGATTGGGGAGCTGGGAAAGAAGGAAGTGGCACAGTACATCTACTACCGTAAGGATTATCAGGAGGTCGTAGGAACAATGGGCAAGGGGGAACCCTGCTACGTCACATCAGTCTACCTGCATACTGTTCAAGCTAACCAACTCCCACAACATGTTATGGACCAGCAGGTGGACCTATTCCATCCTCATGATCCTCGTCGTATAGTAATTGACAAGGTCATCTCCTCCCTCCACTACCCTGCGCTCCACGCAGATGTCTCCCAACTGCGCACATGTCTCGAGGCACGAGACGCACTTAAGGTGCGCCGGGATGACCTCCGAAGGTTGGAAGCAGAGGCGACAAAAGACCAATTCCACCTCAACATGAATATGTCGAGCGTACGGAAGAGGTTGCAGTACGCCCGAATTATTCCCCTCATCAGTGATCGATATGTGGAACTGATGACCAAACCCACTCGCCCCCGTCATTCGTCTGAGCTCCGCGCTGATAGCATGGACGAGATGCCACTACCGCCACGCGCTGGAGGGCCCAGCGAGATGCCACGCCTTCAAGGGGAAGGCAGCACGCATCGTCGCAGGTGTTATGAGTGTCGGTCCAAGGACCACCTCGTAAGAGACTGCCCCGAGCGAGGGTGGCGGGACGTGTGCCAGTGGTGCGGCAGTCTCACCCATCGCATGGATGTCTGCCTCATAAGGCGATTGTCCCCGATGTCCACCCGGTACGAGAATCCCACGCAGCACACCCGCTGGTGTGGGAAGTGTCTTGACTGGAAGGCGACTCACGACGAGATTGACTGCCCCCAATATGGAAGTGTGGCCGCAGGGGGCGCCACATGTTTTTACGTTCTCATACTTGCCCCCATTCTCCCTCTCCTGACCCAGCTACCGTCATCCCCGAAGAGGACTGCTACTATACCAGTGACTAGTCGAAGTCGTGGCGACTTTGAGTCTGACGGGGGGTAATGTTACGACTTTCCCACTTCCCCCTTCTCTTTTCGTTCCATGCCTTGTGACTTGCATTCAGTGTCTAACTTCCATTGTACTTTTACGATACGATCCGCTTCGATCCACGCCTCGGCTCTTATCTCGCGCCCAGCACATGACCGTTACGATGCCCCGTGGTGCGACTTCCAGAATCCGCTGACAACTTCTGATCCACGCGTCGTCCCATGGAATTCCCTTGTTTTCTATTCGTACTTTCCCCTTGTCAGCTCTCTAGGACCTGGATCTTAGGATCGCGCCATATGTTTGTCTCTGACAAACATCGTGTACTAGTATATAAGTCTCACGCTACCTAGCTTGTACGGTAGACTTGACTTCTTGTGTAATACCACACTGCTGTCCGCTCTCACGATCCAGTTCCTTGAGTCGCACTTTCGCTTGACTGCCCCGTTCGCTTGCCATTTCACTTGAGCCTGTCCTTGCTATTACCCTTGTGTCCACGGAGACCAAGTGGTACTTGTTCACCATCGAACTAAGTCATAACTGACTTACTCCTGCCCTGTTACTGTCCGTGACTTAACCGAAGTACACGTCGTACTTAACGCCCCTGTGGTGGCGTTACAGGCACAGCAATTACTGCCATACATCGACGCGACTTAAGCCAGTATTAGGCTGTTTCCAACTGAATGGACAACATCCACCTGGACATTAGGATCACTAATGCCCGACGTTGGACTATCCTGCTCAACGTTACCCCAAGGTTATGCTACTTGACACTCCAATTTTCATTAGAGCCGCAGTAGTGCCTTGTTTAGTTAGGCGATAGGCCAAGTCTATGTACTCCTCAAGAGTACGAATACTGGGTTGGCATGAACCAGGGTGCCTCTGTCAGTCTGTTGTCCTACAACCGCACAAGAGCCTCTTTTCAAAGGCGTCATTGTGGTGGATGGTGATGACAGCGCAACTCTGTCAAAGAGTGCGACAGCAAACCCTGTACCAGGGCCCATAACCTGTTGTGCAGCATAGCATGCAGCATACAGGAATGGAGTTCTCACCTTTTAGTAGGAGAGGGACTGTAGAGTGGAGAGTATGTGCAAGTGGGAATGAGAGTGAATAGTGTCTGTATTCGCCTCCCTCTACATAGGAGGGTATTTATGCTCTATGGTCCTACCCTGTCCAAATGCGTAAAAGTGATGAGTATCACTGTCCACAATATCACATTTTTACACACACCTGATGTAAACTTCCACTTTGAGATAGGCATAGGGCTTCTCTCACTCAGTGGGCATATTGCGCCCATCGTAGTACGTATCCTAACTACCGTAATAGGTAATCGTACTTCGGTAATGTTGTAACTGCTATAGATCAGAGATGTCAACGAGTTCTCGTCAAACGAGTCACTCGCGAGTTTGACTCGTCACGTGACGAGTACTCGCGCCCGCGAGTACTCGTTCCCGCGAGTACGAGTTTCCCTTCTCCATCGCGCGAGTACTCGTGGTACTCGCGGAAATACTAGTCATTCTAGCCTTTGCTGTGCCAGTGGTGTTACACTTTTCGAAAGGTTTTCTATTGTGTATTAAATTACAAAGGATCCAAGTCTGTATGTACACTAAGTTACTAGTAAGAGGCCGCAGGGCTCCCTGTCCAAGTCGTCGTGTGCACTGTCGTCAGGGTCCCGTTGTCGTGCCGCGTTGTCGTTGTTATCGCCGTCGTCATCGTCGGGGTCGTCTTGCTGCTGTTGTTGTCGGCCATTGTTGCCCTGTTGCCGTGTCGCCCCGTCATCGCGGTCGATGGGCATCGCTCGTCATTGTGGTCGCCTGTTGTCGTGGTCGACTGGAATCGCCCCATCGTTGTTGTCGACGGGTGTTGGAAACCTCCGTTTGTCGTGGCCGACGGGTGTCGCTCCGTTGTTGTTGTTGTATCATACAAGGCGTCGCCGCCGCAGCTGCCGTCTTGCCGTCATTGCTGGTGGTGGTATCGTGGTATAGGAATCAAATAAGATGCTGGCGGCGGTTGGAATTCGTGCAGCTCAAAGCCGTTGTCGTATCATAGTGCACAGTCAGCCACCGGGCCGTATGCAGCGAAACTGGCAATCACGAGGGTGTGGGAAAGGTTCCTTCCCACGCCGCTTGTTTGCGACTCAGCCACAACGAGTTGCTTACGCCCCACCGTGGCACAACCACGACCAAGACCACGACGGTTCTGCCAGTCATCACTCACGTTTGCGTATCACTGGCACCCGGACGATGACGATTCAAGTTGCGGCGACAGCAAACTCCCCACCAGGTGGCACCAACGCAGCCCACGCTGCCAACTACGACGACGACAAAGCGGGCCTTTCACCAACGCCAACGCGGCCCCGAGCTGTACCCACGACAACCGACGACTGTTGGCCATGATGACAGTGAGGACGACAACAGCGGCTGAAAGGACGCTCGAATGACAACGACGCGACAGATAATGGTGGTTATGTGGGTACGACGCACCAGACCACGGCAGTGCAGCGACACAGCGGCGGCGGGCTTTGTAGGCTTCTGTAGGGTACACTGTACAGTATTTAGATTATTTATTTACTTTGTGGGATGGAAATGTGACGAGTACTCGTTCAAACGAGTACTCATACAATTCAAATGAGTACGAGTACGCGAGTACTCGTACTCACGTGTCTGAAACGGGTACTCGCGGCGCGAGTACGAGTTTCGGTTGGGAAATTCCAGCGAGTACTCGTGAGCACGAGTACTCGCAGCGACGAGTACGAGTCGAGTACAAGTGGCTCTTCGGAAATTTCCGATGAGTACTCATACTCGTGAGTATAACTCGTTGACATCTCTACTATAGATAAGCCCTTACGTACTTATCACGTTCCAATGCAAATCACTTTGGAATTTTTGTAATATCCTATGTATAGCTACTGTGCATGTCCCTCAGAATTTTTATAGAAGTGTAATGAGCAGAGGATGCAGGAGACCCATTTCTCAAAAATTTAGGCAAAAATCGAAATTTGACAAATGAATACTGACAGGTAATGCTTGGATTTTTTCAAACTTTTCATGGCTATATACAAACCATATGGTATATAGTGGACTTCAGGTAGTTATTTTGGCAGTAGCTATGTGGGATTGCAGGATATTCACAGAAGAATACCAAATGTGTCAAGATCAGTGGTTCAGAGAGTCATGTCAGTGACATCACTGTGATGCCTTCCAAATCAGGAAGTCAGGAACAAAACATGGGATTTCATCAACTACAAGATATGGTAGGCATAGCCAAGTCTCAAGCACTCAAGAGGCAGATGATCTCAAGGCCTATGCTGTGAAACTTTACACTACTGAACAGGAGAGGCTGCTCACACAGGGGGAGAAGTGAAAGCCATTGCATCAAATCTGCAAAGATGTGTTGGATGCTCACTTTGCAGAGACAGGCTAACACATTCTTTTAGCACACAATACGTTGGCCCTAGTGTTGGGAGAGTTTGGTTTGGTTTGGTTTGGGGCCATTTTAGCCAAACTGGAAACCAAACTGATTAGAATTTGCCCAAACTGAACCCAAACTGAACCAAACCACTCCAAACTGTTCAAAACTGTTCCAAACCATTTCAAACTGATTAAAAACAATCAGTTCAGTTCAGTTCAGTTTGGTTCAGTTCAAACTCAGTTTAAACCACTTAAGGAACCACTTAAGACCTTGGTTTGAGGCAAAAAAAATTAATTTTGTTCAAATTCACCAATTAAGACTTTGTTTCAAATTGTTTGAGACCAAAAACCATTGATTTTGGTTCAAATTTGGTTTAAACTCAGTTGGTTTGGTCCAAACCAAGTTTGAACCAAACCAAACCATTTATTGAGCACTTATAAAATATTTTTAATATGTTTTCTTAATTGGTTCAGTTCAGTTTGAACAGGTTTGGGACCCCCAAACTGGAAACCAAACCAAACCATTTTAAATGGTTTGGGTTTGGTTCAAACCCAGTTTGGGTCAGTCTGAGACCAAACTTCCCCAACACTAGTTCCTGCAGCTCAAAGCTGCATTGGCAGACTTGAGACATGATGAACAGCATACATAGAGGGCATACTCACAGTGACAAAGGAGACTGTGGTGAGATATGCAAGTAGGCTTGAAAGCAGAAACAGAGTAGATCTAGCAAGTGAAGCAGATGGAGAGTCTGGCACACAACAGATGAGAACTGGTGTTATTACAGAGGAGAAGACATACCTGGCACACAACAGATGAGAACTGGTGTGGTGCCAGAGCATACAGGGTACACTACTTATACTCCTACAGAGAGTGACACTGGTAACAGCAAGTCACAGTAAATACAACAACTGTCAACAAGACGCATTGTTCTGCACTCAGACAAAGGAGTGGACTAACTAAGAGAACAAGGCGTAAAGAACAAGAAGAGTCCAGACTATGATATCATAGTGACATCACAATAAAGATAGAACAAAGGAAAGTATAAAGACAAAGTACAAGGACAGTCTAGGTGAGTCCATGATGTCATATACATAAGTGATGTCATAGATAAGAGAATACAAAAAGTCCGAGATTGTAAAGATCAAAAATAATCTAATCTACAAGTTCTGTATATCTAATCTAAAGCAGTCCGTTATCTGCATGTCCATTGAGCTGCTAAGTGTGCACAGGTCACTTATCAACAGACTGCTGTAGATTAGATTAGATGTATGATCTTTACAATCTCGGACTTTTCCTTACCTATGACATCACTGTACAATGACATCATATGGACCACACTGGACTTGTTATTGTACTATGCTCTAGGACTATCCTTTTGTTATATCCTTATTGTGATGTCACTATGATATCACCTTTGTTTTGTGACATGGTGATCTTTGTGGCATTAGACGGTGTCTAGGAAGCTAATAAACACAACCATGCATCATGTACTACGAGTTTGTCAGTGTCACAGTAGTAAGTTGGAAATGACAAATGCCCACCTGAGGCTGAGGCCACCTCAGTCAGAAGAAAAGAGACTGAGGTGCATACACACTAGAGATGTCAACAAGTGTCTGTCAAATGAGTCACTCACAAGTTTGACTCGTCACATGATGAGTACTCGTGCCCATGAGTACTCATTCCCACAAGTATGCATGAGTATGAGTTTCCCTTCTCCATCACACAAGTACTCATGGTACTTGCACTGTTTTTGGTACAGTTTGAAGGCCTTTTATTGTGTACAAATTACAAAGTATCTATGGACTGTAGTACACTAGCTACTAGTTAAGAGAATGCCCGCTGCACATCCAAGTCATCATGTCAGTGCTGTCATCGTGGTCGCCCATTATCGTGTCATGTTATTGTTCGTTGTCGGCATCATCTTGCGGTCGTCGGCGTTGTTGTTGGTCATCCAAGTGGTGGTTGCATCACCGCTTCTGAGTAGGGCTGAACACGAGTGCACCCTTGAGTAACCTGCACCCTTGCTCATGAGTATTTTGCATCATTGAAGTGATACCTGGATCCTTATGAGTATTGACTCATGAGTACCAAATACCCATGAGTATACTCATGAGTACTCACAGACCCATAAGTACTTGTAAGTACTTGGGGGTACTTGTGAGTATATAATCAACCAATATGTCAGTAACCCTCAGACTTCTACAAGTACTTGCAGGACCTGTCACAAGTACATCAGCAATCCCTGGGTTGCGTCAGAAATTCTTGTAGAGACTGTAGAGACTGTAGATGGTTGTAGACTTTTGTAGTAGGCTGGTAGAGACTGGTAGCAAACTAGGGCTATCCTGGTTGACATGGTAGAGACTGTAGATGGCCCTGTAGAGACTGTAGATGCCTGTAGACACCATAGTTGCTGGTAGTAGATGGTAGAGACTTGGTAGCAAACCCTGGAATTTAAGCTACCAAACCAACAATCCTTGGGCCTCTACAGTAGTTCTACAGTAGTTCTACAGTAGTGCTCATAGAGGCCATAGTGACCCATAGGTGGTGGTAGCAACGTTTATGTTCTATGTAGTACTACCATAGTTCTACTGTAGTACCCAGGCCTACTACCATAGTGCTACTGTACCCAAGCCTACTACTGTAGTGCTACTGTACCCAGGTCTGCTACTGTAGTGCTACTGTACCCAGGTCTGCTACTGTAGTGCTACTGTACCTAGGCCTTCTACTGTAATGCTACTGTACCTCAGCCTTCTACTGTAGTGCTACTGTACCCAGGCTTACTACTGTAGTGCCACTGTACCCAGGCTCACTACTGTAGTGCCACTGTACCCAGGCTCACTACTGTAGTGCTACTGTACCCAGGCTTACTACTGTAGTGCTACTGTAGTACCCAGGTCTGCTACTGTAGTGCTACTGTACCCAGGCTCACTACAGTAGTGCTACTGTACCCAGGCCTACTACTGTAGTGCTACTGTACCTAGGTCTGCTACTGTAGTGCTACTGTACTCAGGCCTAGTACTACTGTAGTGCTACTGTAGCCCAGCCACTTCCAAGTCAGATGCTATGGATCACTATGGCACTACTGTAGCACTGTAGCACTATGTAGAGGCCCAATGATTGCTGATGGCCCCCTTGCACCTCTACATACTATGTAGGGGCACAAGGATTGTTGATGGATGGGGGGCATGGGGATGGGGGACAGGGATGGGGCACATGGGAGGGGGACATTAGTCTTGTGGCAGCTCAGAGCTGGTGTTTTTCTATCTTGGGAAATAAAATTAGGAAAAGTATGAAAATATTTGGGGAGGTAGATCTTCTCAGAAGTTGAGGGGTCCTCTGCCAACTCTAAGTGATCTGATCAGCCATTTCTGCATTATTTGATATTATCTGACAGGTGTCAGCTAATACCCTTCAGCTAATGTCACATAACTCAGGAATGGTTGATTGGATTGCTTAGAGTTGGCAGAGGATCTCTTGGCATTTGAGAATGTCTACCTCCCCAAATATTTTCATATTTTCATCTAGTTTATTTCTTAAGATCCTAACAATACCAGTTTGAGCTGCTGTAGCAATAGTCACTGAGCTGTTCAAATAAGTTGGAAACTACTGATCAGATCACTTAAAGTTGGCAGAGGACCCCTTGGCTCCTGATCTGATCTAACTCCCTAAATATTTTCAAAATTTTATCTATTTTATTTCCTGGAATATCAGAACATCTGCAGCCCCAGCAACAACACTAAATTGACTTAGAAAAAAAATGATGTGGACCATGGGTGACTTTCGGGCGGAAGTTTAATTTGTGGAGTGGGGACATACCATGTTCGAATTCGAACTCGAACCCACCCTTCCTCCCTTCCTTCATATGAATACGATGGACAATTGTGTTGCCTTCAAGTTGCACTCGTCTTCACACTCTCGCAGCCAGAGCTAAGTTCTTTTTTATATATCCTTTACCTCTGATCGGGCAGTCACAGGACAGAGGCAGCCACGTCATCAGACCACCTCGGCACCCCCACCTCAGCTGCTGCTCACCCGTATGCATGCAAATCCACTGCCGTCGTCTTGCGGCTCTTGTTCTAAGGTAAGCTCTTTGTTCTTTTTCTTTCTCATCCTCACTTTCCACCCAGGTGCAGCAACCTTGTCGTCACCTCAAAACCACCACAGCCGCACCTGCCACCTCACCACCCCTCAAGACCCCACCGTCTTGACACGGCTGTCATCTACACCTTGATGTCGTCATGCCGCCGCCACTTCAACATGGTTGCCACCTCTGCCTCCACCCAGCAACTCAGCGGCCCCCATGATGTGGCCGTCTCATCACAACCCCTACCACCACCTCGACCACATCGTCATGACCATTACCACTACCTCAACTGCCACCCCGCTGCCACCACCTCGACAGCGTCAACTTGGCCTCGCCCCAACACAACGCCATCCCCACCCGTCACCACTTCAACTGTGCTGCCACCCACCATGGCAATGTCAACCAGCACCCCAACCCCACCTCGACAGGCACACGATGGCGCCATGCCATCTTGGCTGCTACTGCCACGTTGGCGCCACTTAGATAAGTCCTTTCCTTTTTTTACATGTTTTCTTTCTCATCCCAACTGGTACAGGGCTCCGCCACACCGCTGCTGCCCCGACATGCTCACCACCGCCACTCCAATCTGCTACGACCCCACCAACACCGCCCGCCTCGACCACACCCACCGGCGCCATCTCGACTTGGCCCCCACTGCCACGCACCCCTGCCATCGCCTACCCTGCGCCTACCCTGCCGCCACATGCTGGCACGCCATGGACAGGCCCCACCATGGCGCCACTGCCACCTTGACACACTGCCGCTCCACCACCCTGTCACTGCGGCACTTGGCTCCCATAGTGTATTGTTGTAGTTGTAGCTGTGTATAACTTATAAATAAATAAATAAATATTTAACATTTATTCTGCATGAATGTTGTCTGACTGAGAACTGACTATGAAATACTATGGTAGACTATGGTAGACTACAGTAAGGCTATGGTAGTAGGCCTAGTACTACAGTAGAACTATGGTAGAAGGCTGGGTACTACAGTAGAACTATGGTAGAAGGCCTGGTACTACAGTAAAACTATGGTAGTAGGCCTGGTACTACAGTAGAACTATGGTAGTAGGCCTGGTACTACAGTAGAACTATGGTAGTAGGCCTGGTACTACAGTAGAACTATGGTAGTAGGCCTGTACTACAGTAGTGCTACAGTAGTGCTACATAGAACATAAATGTTGCTATACCACTACAGATACTATGGACCACTATGGCACTACTGTAGCACTACTGTAGCACTATGTAGAGGCCGAGGATTGCTGATGTACTTGTGCAAGTACTCATAGTTTATGTTGAATCAATACCTGCACCCTTGGAAAACCCTTGACCATGAGTACTTGTAACTCATGAGTATGACCCTTGTGAGTATTCCCACAAGTAAACCCATAGCCACCCATGAGTTACCTGGACTCGTGTTCAGCCCTACTTCTGAGCCATTATCACTGCCACATGTGTCATCATTGTGGTTGGGGCTGTGTTGATGGAGTGCTCTCAATCGCCACAACTGCCATTGTTGTGGAGGCTGTTGAGACACGACTGCATAAGTCACATGTCTTGTGGGATCTGATTGTGTCAGCCCATATACTAAATACGGTATCTGTCCCTTATGGACTGTTTTGGACACTCTGGACATGTATGGACCGCTTTTGTTTATCTTTATTGTCAGAGTCATATATGGCTCTTATTGTTCTCTAATTGTTAAGATACCGGTATTGTCTGCTTTAGGCAGCTATTGTTCTCTGCCTCCCAATGGCATTTCTCCCTCTGGCACACAGACCACATGTATTGTGTTTGGGTCACCAGTGCACACAGACCATTCTTATCTAAGCATCCTGTATATAAGGACTGCTGTTTACACTACACTACAACACTTCAGAGTTTACTTCCCCTCTGAAGTGTAAGTCCCCTTTACTTTCTTCTCTACACTACCTTTGCTCATAGATGTTCCATAGTAACTTGTCTACTAGGTGTGTATATATACAGAGTTTACTTCCCCTCTGAAGTTAACTTGTCTACTAGCCCTCTTTGCTTTTTACCTCGCTTGTTAGTTCTGCACTCAACAGAGGCCACCACATTTAGCCCTGCATTAGGGCCTGGTGGTGGTTGGTGCAGCTGGAGGCTATGTCGTGGAAGTTGCTGCTGCATTGTCGCTGACTTGCTGTTAGTGGTGCGTATGGCTTGCCTTGCCCTCGATGGTGATGGTGGTGCTGGCAGAGGTATGGCATCAGTGAGATACACAATAATATGTGTGCTACTAACCTGTGAAGATATTGAGCAAAAGCAATGTGATAGCTGGCGACAACAATGTGGCAGCAAAGCAACGGGGATTTAGACTGGTGAACACAACTGGCAATCATCGGGTATGGTGTGTGAAAAGTTGCTGACACAGCCCCAATCTGAATGAACTTAGCCATTAACCACCGCTAGCACCCTGCCAATGCAGGGCTAATTGCATCTGCCCTCAACATGACCACAGCGGCACCTCAACAACTAGTCTTTGAAGGTCCAGTTGCTCAAACTGGAAAAAAACCGGAACCAGACCGGACTGCAACTGGAAACAACCGGACTTTTAGTTGCAGTTGGGGCCCAGCACAGAAATGTGCGGTTGCAGTCGCTGTGATTACGTCGCGTTCTCCGACCGGTTGTGACCGACTATGACTGGTTGCAACCTGGTATTATAGGTAGAATGAGTATTTTATTTGGACTTCTAATATACAGTACAAAAACATGACTACTACTATACTAAGCTAATAACTATGAGAATGATTGCCCATTGTCGTCATGTCACATAGTTGTAGTCGTGGTCATAGCCATCGCCGTCGCCATCTTGGTCATTGTCATCACCGTCTTGGTCATTGTCGTCGCCGTCTTGGTCGTTGTTGTCATCGGTCTTGCTGTTGTCGTTGCCATTGCCATTGACACTGCCACCTTGGTTCTTGTTGCCGCCTTGCTGTTGACTGTCGCCCAGGCGTTGCGGTAGTCGACGTCGCCTTGTCGTGGTGTCATGGTTGCCGTCGCCGCTGTTGCCGCCATCATCGGGGTTGGGGCCACTGCATTGGCAGGGCCCTGGTGGCTGTCGGTAGCGCGTGCAGCTCAGGGCTGCATCAGGGAGGCGTGGTCATGGTCGGTCGTTGTTGATGCTGATAGATAGCAAGATAGCACAGCACGTTGATAGTGCACGTGCAGCGAACAAACCGGCAGTACCCGGGCCATTCGTTACTCATGCGTACTCACGCTTTAGGGAACTGTGACTTAGCTGTGACGCTCAGTAAAAAAGGAAAGTCATTGAGAAGTCAGAAAAAAGTCAGAAGAAAGTCAGATGGGGGTCAACTGACTACAAAATGACTAAATGTCATTTTTAGTGACTACAAAATGACTTCTAGATGACTATTCATAGTCAATTGGTGGTCAATTTTTTTGCATAATCCATGGTCATCTCTTAGTCATCACATGGTCATATTGTAGTCATCATCCATAGTCATTTTGTAGTCATTTCATAGTCATGTCATAGTCAAGTCACAGTCACAATAAATTCCCAAATTAATTCAATTTCACACAGCAATTAAAGGACAATAAAATAAATAAATTTGTTTATTTGATAAAAGTACATAAAGCTACTAATACTAGGATGAGGTCAGGCCAGGGCGGTTGGGCGGGACGGGGTTGGTGGGATGCGAGAGCGAGCGCAGTGATGTTGCGGCGGTGGCATGGCGCGTGGAGTCAGGGCTGAGGCGGCGGCGTTGATGGCAGTTCGGCGGGACGGGGTTGGTGGGATGCGAGGGCGAGGGCGGCGGTGACGTGGCGCGTGGAGTCGGGGCTGAGGCGGCGGCGTCGATGGCAGTTAGGATGAGGTCGGGCCAGGGCGGTTGGGCGGGACGGGGTTGGTGGGATGCGAGAGCGAGGGCGGTGGTGTTGCTGCGGTGGCGCGGCGCGTGGAGTCGGGCGGCGGCGGCGTTGATGACGCGGGGGGACGGGGTCGGTAGATGGCTGAAGGGTCGATGCGGCGGAGGCGTTGCTGTCGTGGGTGGTAGGCGGTAGCGGTGGTGATGGTGGTAGTTGAGGTGGCAGTGGCGGGTTGCGGTACTTGCGGGTTGTTGATGTCGTGACGTTGCTGGCGTGGGTGGTGGTCAGTAGCGGTGGTGGTGGCGGTTGAGGCGGCGACGGCACGTGCGTCGGGGCAGTTGGGGGAGGGTGTCGAGATGGCGGCGTGAAGGTGGGTGGCGGTATCGAGGTGGCGGCGTCTGAGTCGGGCGTGTTGAGCTGGTGACGTCGTAAGGGTGAGGTCCACAGGGTGGCGGCAGGTGGGCACAATGCCGGCGGTGACGCGGTGACGTGGCTTGCGTGTCCCGAGACGGGGGCAGGTGAGTGGGTGGCCTGCGTGTGCGCGCGAAGGGAGGGGTCAGTCGAGAGTTCAAAATGGGACTGTAAAAAGAAAAGAAAAAAAGAACTTATCTACTATGAGAGGACCGAGCGGTACGGTGGTGGGGTAGCCTTTGAGACGGATGACGCGGCCGCCACTGTCCTGTAGCCCACACGGGTTAGCGACAAAAGAGAAAAAAAAGGACACCACCCGGCGGCGGCGGGGTGGCCTGTGTGTTCCCAAGTCATCCGAGTCTTTCGTACTTGCCGTGACAAGGAAAGGAGATGGAGGACGTGACAGGAAGTGGGGGTAGTTTGGAATTCGAACAAGTTGCGCGGCCAAGTGGCGTACTTCCCCACGCCACAAATTAAACTTCAGCCCGGAAGTCGCCCGGATCTTGAAAATCCATCCCAAGTCAATTTGAGTAGCCAACTAACTGATATCTCAGGAAGTAAAATAGATAAAAATGTGATAATATTTATGGAGCTAGATCAGATTAAACGCACATGGGTCCTATGCCAACTCTAAGCTATCTGATCAGTAGTTTTCAAATTATTTGTATAGCACAGTGATAAGTGCAGCAGTAGTCTAGCAGCTCAAGCAAACATTATTAGAATATCAAGAAATAAAATAGCTATAAATATGGAAATATTTGGAGAGGTAGACCCCCTTAGAAGCTGGGCTGCCAACTCTAAGTAATCTGACATTCAATTCCTGAGTTATTTAACCAGCTTGGTAACACTTCAGCTGTTGAGCAGATTTTAGAGCCAGTTCAATAACTTGGGAATGGCCAATCAGATCACTTAGATCTGGCAGAGGGCCCAGGCCCTTTGTATGGAACTCTCTAAGGCAGGTCCTATGTCATGTGACAATGGCATGTGTTCCTTGACTAGAGGGTTGTATTCAAGGTGTTGATCAAGTTGGCAGGATCAGATCTGAATCTGATGGTGGGAAGTTGCATGATGTTGATGCAAACTCTCCAGACCCTTGTGTCCAAGGATGACCAAGTGGTACAGTGGTACCTGTTCATCATCAATCTGAGTTGACTTAGACTCTTCACTCTCTGATTGTCCTGAATAATGCCAGTGTGCTTGTTGCACGTAGGTATCACAGCGGGTTGACCCTCAGGTTTCTTGTGCCCCTTTGTATTTGACTTGTAGATCTTGATGATGTGATCAAGGGGCATTTGTTTTGATGTCAATCGGTGCAGAAATGGCATAGTTATGACCTCTGCAAGTGTTGAGTCTCTACCACTGAAATTGATGCCACAGTGCTGTTATAAATGACCACAAATTGGCAAAAACCCATGACAAAGAGGGTATGGGTTTTTTGTACTTGTGACAGCGCTGTGAGACCAGTTTTACAGTAACATTTACTGCTAGAGACTCAAAACTTGCAGAGGTCATAGCCATGCCATTTGTGCACCAATTGACACAAAAACAAATGCCCCTTGATCACATCATCAAGATCTACAATCTAAATACAAAGGGGCACAAGAAACCCGAGGGCCATTGGCCAAACTGAAAACTTGTTTGATTAGAATCTGTCCAAACTGAACCCAAACTGAACCAAACTTTTCCAGACTATTCCAGGACCATTTAAAATACACATTTTAAATTGCTCAACAATCAGTTTGGTTTGGTTCAAACCCAGTCTAATCAAACCTAGCTGTTTATTGAACAATAACTTGAATAAAGCACTTGTTCTTAAACAGTTTGGAATGGTTTTGAGGGTCCCAACCAGAAACTGAGTCATTGAGTTCAAGTCAAGCCAGGATTCTCCAAACCTAAACTGATTTAAATGGTTTAAGTTCAGTTTGAACCAGGTTTGGATCAGTCTAAGACTGAACTTCTTCAAAACTACCCTTCTCTATGTTCACATTCCCCCTTCCCCTCCCCATCCTATATTCCACTTCCTAATCCCCTCCTTGATCCTCATATTTTCCTTCCCCTTCCCTATTTCCTTTCTTTATGTTTCCCTCCCCAATCCACGTAATCCCCATCCCCACATACCCTATGTACCTCACCCTCATCCCCATATTCCCCATCCCTATATTCCTCATTCCCATGTTCCCCTGTCTATCCCTATATTCCCCTCCCCAGCACTTTCTTCCCCTTCCCTATTTTCCCTTCCCCATCTATATAATTCCCATCCCCCATAAGTGTAACTTACTATTTTAATAAACACTAATTTCTTATTATTCTTTAATTTAATTTTGATAAATCAATGTGTATTCCTATATCTTCATTAATTCATCCTCATGTTCCCTTCCTCCTTGTTCTCCTCCCCTCCCCCCCTTCCCATATTCCCCTCCCTCATCCCCATATCCCCCTTCCCATATCTCCACTCCCCATATTCCCTTCCCCATGTTCCCCTCCCCATATTCCCTTCCCCATGTTCCCCTCCCCATATTCCCTTCCCCATGTTCCCCTCCCCATATTCCCTTCCCCATGTTCCCCTCCCCCATCCCCATATCCCGCATCCCCACATTCCTCTCCCCCATCCCCATATCCCCCTTCCCCATGTTCTCCTCCCACATCCCATATCTCCCCTCACCATATTATCCTCCCCATCCCCATGTTCCCCTCCCAACATCCCCATATCTCCCCTCCCAACATCCCAACATCCCCCCTATGTTCCTCTCCCCCATCCCTGTATCCCCCATCCCCATATCTCCCCTCCCCATATTCTCCTCCCCCATCCCCATGTTCCCCTCCAACATCCCCATATCCCCCCTCCCCATGTTCCTCTCCCCCATCCCCATATCCCCCTTCCCCATGTTCCTCTCCCCCATCCCCATATCTTCCCTCCCCATGTTCTCCTCCCCTATCCCCATATCTCCCCTCCCCATATTCTCCTCCCCCATCCCCATGTTCCACTCCTAACATCCCCATATCCCCCCTCCCCATGTTCTCATCCCTGTATCCCCCTTCCCCATGTTCCTCTCCCCCATCCCCATATCTCCCCTCCCCATATTCTCCTCCAAATCCTCCCCTATCCCCATGTTCCCCTCCCCCATCCCCATGTTCCACTCCCCATATCCCCCCTCCCCATGTTCCTCTCCCCCATCCCCATATCTCCCCCCACATCCCCATATCTCCCCATATTCTCCTCCCCCATCCCCATATTCTCCTCCCCCATCCCCATATCCCTCCTCCCCATGTTTCTCTCCCCCATCCCTATATCCCACCTTCCCATATTCCCCACCCTCTCCATATCCCCCCTCTCCATGTTCCCTCCTCCATGTTCCCCACCCCTATCCCAATATCCCCTTCCCATGTTCTTCCCATATTCCCCATACCTATCCCACTTGCATCCAATTAAAGTTTTTCTCTAAGTAATATGACTTTGAACTGACTACAAGCCAACTACAAAATGGCTATCTCTTGACTTTGGTGAAATTTCTGACTGTCATCTGACTACTCTCTGACTGCTCTCTGACCACTGGCCGACTTTTCTTTTTTACTGAGTGTGACGGCTGAGTGCCTTTTACCAACGACGACATCAACGACGACATCAAGACTTCGCCGATGAGCCGATCAAGCTGCCAACCGACGCCGCCACTGCCCCACCACTGGCACCTCAAGTCCGATCTCGCCTGGGCCGCAAAGGCGAGGTGCGATGCGCACCGCCTCCAACCCAACAATGGCGACGGCGAGGCGAAGACCGAGGCAACACCGAACAACAATGACCACAACCACGACCACGACCACGACGATGGTGACAACAGCAACACAAGCCACACGGCACACGATGCAACACACGACACACGATGCAACACACGACACACACGACGCGACGCACAACGGGCAGCCGAGGACCAGACGCGACGATAACAGTAACGTGACGATGGCGGTGGGGGGGACTCGGATGCGGCATTATTAGAAGTAGTTACATTGTGTAGTAGTTACATTTCGCTATGATCATACTGTACCAATTACACATGGCCGCTGCGGGCTGCGTTGCCTGGTGCCCTGGTTGAAATCGGTCAAAACCGACTACAACTGACTGCAACCGGGTTGGGTTACAACCGGTTGAGAGGGATTGAAAATAATGAAGCAACCAGTAAAAACTGGTTGGCCGCAGTTGCAGTTGCAGTTGCAAAATTCAGGCCGGAGGACCAACCGGTCTTGGTCCGGTTGCTGCCAAATTGGGCAAAAAACCGGACCCAACCGGACTTTCAAACTCTATCAACAACAGCCTCAATACTGACACTGGCAGCCGATGATGACAGGATGACATGCAGAGTTGACCACAATGGCAATGCGAACTTGACAGCAAGACAACATGGACAGCAACAATAACTCGGACAGCAACCACAAGTCCATGACTCGGACAGCGATGACAGCAAGTTGACGACGACGATGACAATGAAAAGGCAACGACAATAACAACGACAATGGGTCAACTGCAATGAGGATGGTAACGCAACGAGGGCGGGTACTGCAGCAGCTGCAGACAATTATAGTAGCATCAGTATTTTGACAGGCTGCTTGTTATGGGTTGTACAAGGTTGTGACACCTTGTACAACCTTGTACAACCCCCACAAGTTAGCAAGTTGACCAGTCCACAAGCCATGTCTAATTCTTCACAAGCTTTTTATGAGCGATGACCAGCAAGCAGGACAAGTTCAGAAAGTCATACAAGTCCAAGTATTAGGCATATCCTCTAAGTTAAATATTTGTCATATCATATTTGTCATTATATTTGTCATATTATATTTGTCATCATATTTGTCATATCATATTTGTCATCATATTTGTCATATCAAATGGCACACCAGATTTGCAGCATGAAAGTAATATTTTATTCAATCAAACAAATACATAGCTACTATACTAGTACTACAGGGAGAGGTGCTGCAAGCCCAGTGGTCAAGGTGGTGTGGCGGTGGCAGGGCTGGGGTTGTGATGTGGCACACAGGGCTTCGTGTTGGGGTGGTGTTGGGGTGGGTTGACAGTCGTAGTCTTGCGCGCAAAGTGGGCTGGCTTGGCGGTGTAGCAGTGTGGTGGGTCATGGGGATGAAGTCACAGGATTGTGCTTACCTTGCTGGCCTCATGGGGGTTGGCAGTCGCGAGGTTTTGCATGCAGTGTTGAGGTGACATTGCAACAGGGCTTGTGAGTGGCACGCCAGCATGGTTGTGACCAGAGATGTCAATGAGTTACTGCCAAACGAGTAACTCGCGAGTTTGACTCGTCATGTGACGAGTACTTGTGCCGTGAGTACTCGTGCCTGAATGCCTCCTGCAAGTACGAGTCGACCCTTTTCTGAGCACAAGTACTCACGAGTACTCATGATAATACTAGGGTCTTAGTGGTCTTACAGTTTGGAAAAAGGGTTTTTATTATGTATCATATTACACAGGGTCTGTATGTATACTAATAATAAGAGGCCACAGCTCGCTGTCTGAGTCATTGTGTGCCAGTGTGCTGTTGTTGGGATCGCCCGTTGTCGTGCCACATAGTCGTCTTTATCATCGTTGTTGATTGGGGTCGTCTTGCTATTGTCATCTTCAGTTGGTGTCACCCCTTTGCTGTGTCGCCTGTTGTTGTGGTCAGTGGGAATCGGCGGATCGCCGGGCCCGTCGTCGTCGTCCAAGTCACATTGTCCAAGGTGTTGCTGCCACCTTGCTGTCATCGCTGGTGGTGGTATCGTGGTTCAGGACGCTGCTGGCAGTTGGGGTTGTGTGGCTCGAAATTGTTGTTGTAGTTGCAATGCGTCAGCCCTGGACCGGACCACATGCTGGGAAAGTCCTAAGGGTGGGAAAAGGTTACTTCCCACGCCGCTTGTTTGCGATTAGCCACACTCACAGTTGCTTCCGCCCCCTACCGTGGACCACGATGACGATGGCGACGACAGTGTGGTCCCTCTGTCACGCACGATAGCATACTTTTGGACGACAACTACTGTGGCAGCAACAAACTCCCCACCAGGTGGCACCCAGGCCAACCTGGCCACGCTGCTAACTACGACACGGACGCCAGTGACGACAAAATGGGGCAACTTCACCGACGCGGCCACTCGCCGCATCCACGATGATGACGACGACTGTTGGCCACAACGACAGCGAGGCAAAGATGATGACAACAGTGGCCAAAAGCAAGCCCGAATGACCTCGACCATGATGCAACAAACAACAATGGTGGTTACCTAGGGACGATGCCAGCAGTGCAGCGACACAATGGCGATGGGCTTTGGGCTTCTATGGTAGTACACTCTACAGTAGTTTAGATTATTATTTACTTTGCATATGGAAACACGAGTACTCATTCAAAACAAGTACTTGAATAATTCACTGAGTCAAATGAGTACGAGTACATGAGTACTCATACTCGTGTGCTCAAAACGGGTACTCGCACTGTGAGTACGAGTTTCTACTGGAGAAAGTTGGCAAGTACTCGTGCCAATGAGTACAAGTTGAGTACGAGTCGCTCTTTGGAAAATTCTGACGAGTACTCATACTCGCAAGTATAACTCATTGACATCTCTAGTTGTGATGTGACGTGGTTGGGATGGCATGGTCGGGGGCCTAGGTCATGACGTGGCATGGGACTTGCAGTGTTGCAGTGATGCAGCGACATGATGGTGAAATGGCATTGGAGGGTTAGGGTGGTGATGAGTGAAAGAAGAAGAAAAAAACAAAAAAAAACACTCAACGAGGTGGGTAGTCACGTGAGTGGTGTCGGTGGTGATGTGTCAGGGCTTGCGAATCGCATTGGGGGTACCATCATCGCAACAGCATGGTGTTGGGGTGGGGCTTTCGTGTGGCAGGGTACTGGTGGTGGTGGATGTCAAGGGAGACAGTGCCACGAGCCTATGTGTGGCGAGGCGATGAGGTAGCTGCAGCAGTGATGTGGTCTGTGAGAGACAATACTGGAGAAAGAAACAAAAAATACCTTAGAGCACTAGGCTGAAGCTGAGCTTGTTGTCATCAGCTGGAATCTTGCGTGTCATGATGGCATGGCACCAGGGCGGGCTTTCACATGGCGGGGTACTGGTAGTGGTGGAGGTTGATGGAGATGGGGCCATGGGATAGCTGCAGCAGTGACGTGGTCAGTGAGAAATGATATGGGGAAAAGAAAAAAAAAAAAAAAGAAAGAAAGAAAAAGTAACTTAGAGCACTAGACCGAGGCATGGTGGTGGGGGCTATGGACTGATGTGGGGCAAAGTGGCAGCAGTGACATGGCTCTGCAACAATGAGCGACAATGTAAAACAAAAGAAAAGAAAAAGAAAAAACTTATCTGGGTATGCACTGGGCTCGCCGGTCGTTACACATGCTGGTGACCATTGTGGTTGCCTCTTGAGTAACCATACTCAATTTCAGAGGTCAGTGGGGGTGACGCGGTGACGAGATGCATGAAGTCGCCCTGCTTGAAAAGTAAGGGTTGGACTGTTCATTATTGGTAGGAGACAAATGACTGTAGTTTTCCAGGAACAACCGAAAGTCCGAATAAATGCAATTGGTTCACGTTCGTTTCCCTCCCAATGAACAGTCTAGTAACTTCTAGTAACCCTTACTTTTCAAGTGACTTCATGCATCACCCACAATCCCCACTGCAACCACAATGGTCACCAGCATGTGTAACAACGAGCCCAGCACATACCCAGAGCCACGTCACTGCTGCCGCCTTGTCCCACATCAGTCCATAGCCCCGCCTCCATGCCTCGGTCTAGTGCTCTAAGATACTTTTTTTTCCTTTTTTTTTCCCCATATCGTTTCTCACATGCAGATCTCACAGACCATATCACTGCTGCAGCTACCCTGTGGCCCCGTCTCCATCAACCTCCACCCTGCCACGCGAAAGCCCGCCCCGATGCCATGCCATCGCAACATGCAAGAACTCCAGCTTGGCTTTGGCCTAGTGCTCTAAGGTATGTTTTTTTTTCTTCTTTTTTCCTCCAGTATTGTCTCTCACAGACCACGTCACCACTGCAGCTACCTCACCACCTTGCCACACATAGGTTCGTGGCCCTGTCTCCCTCAACCTCCACTACCACCAGTACCTTGCCATGCAAAAGCCCACCCCAATGCCATGCCATCGCAACACACAAGACTCCAGCTGACGACGACGAGCTCAGCTTCAGCCTAGTGCTCTAAGGTATGTTTTTGGTTCTTTTTTTTCCTCCAGTATTGTCTCTCACAGACCACGTCACCGCTGCAGCTACCTCACCACCTCGCCACACATAGGCTTGTGGTCCTGTCTCCCTCAACCTCCACCACCACCAGTATCCCACCATGTGAAAGCCCCACCCCGACACCATGCCATTGCGACGACAGTACCCCCAACACGATTCACAAGCCCCAATGCATCACCACCAACACCACCCGTGCAACTAAGGCTGCCGCCATGAAGGACCCGCAACCCTTACTTAAGCCCCAACCCTAGGTTTAGGGTCACATGACCTGGCCGAATTCACAGGTCTCAAGTGTCGAAAAAGCTGGGAAAAACTGTCTATGCGTCCATGGCATTTCTAGCCTCTAATATACATTGGGGGGGTAGTGTATGATGGCTATGGTACTTCTTATTAGCCCAAGCCACTTGTGCGCCCAACAGACCCTCCCTGTAAGCGGTGATGAAATGAGCTGAGTGATTTGTGAACCTAGAGAATGGGGTGAGCCTGGGAGAGACAATCGAGAAAAAAAAAAAGAAACCTACCTTCGGATTTGAAGGAGGGGGACATTGTCAAGGGATTCCTTTACCGTCTTCTCCATCTCCTTGATCGTGGTTGATCGGGGTGCTGCACGGTATCGAAACTTGGCCACGCCCCAATATTGCTCGATAAAATTTAATTCGCAGTGATACTTCAGGTAGAAGTCACACAAGTGGCCACGCTCCTCAATGAGTTCCTCCAGCTGTGACTTTTGATTTTCAAAGTCAGGCAGTGTGAAAAGGAGCTGCTGGCAGCAGCAATCGGTGCGACCAGGGGGGCAATGAAACAGCATGCACTGAGTGAGCAGTCCCTTCTCCAGCCACAGCCCATGTTCGCAAATAATGACCTCCATGCCCTTAAACCATCTGGGCATGGAGGGGTGATCGTCAGGGAAGTAAAGTGGCTGTGGTTCACCAGTAGGAAGCTTTCCATCGTGCATGCGTGTGCCACCTCGGTGGTGTACCCAGCCGTTCTTCAGGGCTGAAAGACCTGAGAACTTAAGCAGTCAAGAAAATGTAGAATATGCACCTTTGACCATCAGCCGAGCTGAGAGCGCGTTCTCCGCACACTTTTGATGACTGGGGGCATTGTCAAAGATGAACAGGCCCTGGGCCCATCCCCCTGTGATGCCTTTGAAAATGTCTATTGCACGGTCTACCTGCTCGAGCAGGTCGCTGGCTGTAAACCAGCCGTTGCGCTGCTTCCCTGGCTTGAATATGACACGCGCTTCCCTTTAAGAGAATCAGAGGAAAGGTGTCAAAGGAGGGGGTGAGGACGCACCTGTTGTCATCACACAGACGGCCCCAATTAGTGCTTTGAGGTCCAGTCACAATGACCAGACTAGGACCAGGACTGGACTGGACTGTAACCAGTCCAATAGGACCTTTGGTCCCGGTTACAGTCCCCATTGGGCATTGCCGGTCCGCGGTCCTGCATTGTTGAAGAGACCGGCCAGAACCAGTTGGGACTGGTTAGGACCGGTCTTTTATACTTTTTGATTCACATGGCCACCGTGCACATTCCAACAACTTTTATAAAATATGTTTGATGATATAGTTACAATAATCTAGTACATATAAGCTAAGTCCATGGTGTCGTCGGTGGGGCGCTGCGTCGGTGTCGTGGGGCGCGGCACCGCGTCAGTGCTGCGGGAGCACAGTGCTGCGTCAGTGTCGCAACGTCGCGGCCCCACGTCGGTGTCATGGGGGCACGACACCGTGTCGTTGTCATGGTGTTGCGGTGTTGCGTCGGTGTAGCGGCCCCGTGTCGATGTCGTGGGGGCGCGGCACCAAGTCGGTGTCGTGGGGGCACGGCGCCGTGTTGTTGTCGTGGGGGCATGGCGCCGCGTTGTTGTCATGGCGTTGCGGCGCTCCATTGGTATCGTAACATCGTGACTCCACGTCGGTGTCGTGGGGGCACGATGTCGCGCTGGTGTCGTGACGTTGCAGCGCTGCGTTGGTGTCATAACACCGTGGTCCCACGTCGGTGTTGTGGGGGCGCGGCACCACGTCGGTGTCGTGGAGACACGACGCTGTGTTGTTGTCGGAAACATCAACCCCACGTCGGTGTCGTGGGGGCGTGGTGCCGCACTGGCGTCATTGTGGTGCTCGAAACCTAGAGAGGAAAAAAGGAATTGAAGCAATAGATTTAAAAAGAGGGAAAAAAAAACTTAGCTTGTGGGTTCAGTACACGAGTACTGAGTGGTGCGCTGAGGGTTGGATGTCAATCATGCATCGTCCGGTCTGGCAACCTGTGTGCCGCCATCATGGACAAACAACAACACACACCACCTCGTTGAAGCGTTGTTGCTCTACGTGTTTTGGCATCTCTATTCCCTCAGGCTAACTTCCCTTGTTATCTTTCCTTGGTCCACTTTCCAGTATATAGCCCATGTAATCACCACCTTTACTACAGTCAAGTAATAGTATAGATTTCCCCCTTCAGGTTGGACTTTTTAAGCCTAGTGATGCTCACACTTTGTATTCCCCAGCATGCCACATTCATTTGCAGCCCAAGTGACTTCAACCCGACACGTTCCCGACCCTGGTGGCCACACATTCGAACTTTCGCACCATGCCAAAGCGTGCGCGACCATTTGCGACCACTCTCATTCCCTGGCCTACCCTCCTGTTCCTGACCCTCCCGACCATGCCGCACTCGCGCGCGCCCCAAGCCCTTCGACATCGACGCGTCCACGACCGCCGTGGACCCATGTACGAAAGCTCGCGCTCCGCGGAGGCGTGCGCGACACTGAGCGACCCTTTACACCCTCCCAAACCCTGTGCACACGTTAGAGACTGGAGCTGGCATATAGTAGAATGGGTATTTCATGGTACTAGGCTAGTTTGTGTAGTTTAGAGTAGATATAATATACTTGAAGTTGTCATCTCACTGTGGCCAGTAGTGGTCACAACCGGTTCGACGCTAGTCCGGTTAAGGACCAGTTTGGACTGGTCTGTGGACTGCGGTCCACCTAGTGTTAACCAGTCTTATCAGTTACGGTCCGGTCTTTTAGGGATCCTTTGAATCCGAGGACCGGTTACAGTCCCGGTCCTTCCAAATTAGGTAAAAAAACCGGACCGGACCTCAAAGCACTAGCCCCAATCTGCCATCAAGAAATCGGAAATCATGAGCGACTGGCCTTCTCCCTTTGGTTTTGGAGCTGCATTTTTCGGACAATGCCATGAATATTCGCGCTGGTCATTTTGAAAAAAAGTCAATTCGTCATGCATTACGAGAATGAGATGGAAACAACCCTGATCCTCTGGCACGGAGAAACCAGAGGGGTGGTGTTCATTATCGTCATTGTCCCAAATATGGAAATGCCTTTCGTATTGTTGGAATCATCTGACAAATCCATGTTGGTACTCCACGATGTCCTCGCACTCATGGCCATCGATATACATCCCATTCCGTTGCTTTCCATATTGCCACCCCAGCTTTGCCAACCAACGGTGTGCCGTGCACTCTGAAATTGAGGGTTTGTCAATGCCCGAATGTGCAAATAGGGCCTGAATCTCTGGGCTTGAAACAACATCGGTCATTGCAGTTGCGTCCAGGGGGCCAATCTTCGCCTTCTCCACCAGTGCAGACTGGACTGCCTGTGATATCTCTTCATCTTTCAGTGCCGTTGTTCACTTCCAGCCCATTTGGTGAAGAGGCAAGTCCCGGGTGTGAACAAACTTCAGCACCCATTCTCGGATTGCACGTGCACGCGTTGTGCCACGCTGTCACGGCGCAGCCAGGACGTGACCAGAGAGACTACTGGAGGGATGCGCAAGATGACGCCGAGTGGGCACGTGAGGTGCACGGAGCCACAGCAGTGCTCAAATGCCTGCTAGAGTCGGGGGAATACCCCACAGATCACGTGAAAGTGGGGCGATTGGTGAGCTCACGTGACCCTCACCCGCCACAACGCTACCAGGAGCCTTGGGAATAGGTTTCCTATATCAGCCGTCACGTGACCCCGGCATGTGACCCGCCTCGAACGGTCCGGAAGAGCCTAGATGAGCTTGTACCTAGGCTAAAGCTGGAGTGTGAGTCCAGATGAGCTTGAGCCCAGACGCAGTCTAGATGGTGACCCCATGACTGTATGGCTGACTGATGCGAATCGAGAGTGTTATGCTATTGGATAGGTATATTAGGATTCAGTATTCGAGTGGAGCTTGAAAGCCCCTCACTGTAGTATAAGTAGAGGGCTGAGGATGTGTTATAGTCCTTAGCTTTGATATCTTGTGTCAATCCTTCCCTGCTAGGAGGTTGTATAAAGCTAGATTCCTCATTGACCATCCCTTCCTTTGTCATCTGTGCTAGTGTGCTGGTTATCGCCACTAAGCGTTCCGCTTGCCGTCGTGCTTAGTCATTGCCGACGCCTTGTATCTAATCATTATTGCCTTCATCATTGTCATTGCCTTGGTTGGCCACACCCTGTGTATCGCCCTAGCCGTTGCCTATGGGATACTGAAGACGTTTGAACATGTGCAGCAGCAGCAAACAGGCATTTAGGACGACGTCCAGAAGGAACGTAACACATGCCCTTGAGACTTCGCCACAAGGATTGAGGCATCTGTCCATGTACAGTCCAGGTCAGTGTCTAGGTAAACGTTCAAGAGGGCTTCCATGGCTAGGATGCGACTGTGAACAAAGTCATCAGACTTCCTTTTTTTGAGTATGGCCACAAGCTCGACTTTTGCTTTATGCAACGCAACACGATCCTGAAGGACATCCAGGACACTGCCCGTGGAGTGCAGGTGACTGCCGACATTGGGGACATTCCCATGGCGAAGGTCTTCAAGCATCTGCGCGACAATGGCTTGGGCATCTTTGCAGCTGTCTTGCTCTTGGTCTTGCTCCCCCTCAGAGGGGTTACTCCCAGTCTTGTCAGAATCGTCAGAATCTTCTTCAACTTCTTCAACAGTGTATTGGGGCGACTCCAAGTCCGAGCAAGTGTCTGGATCCCTGGGGTCAGTTATCTCGGCAGCATGCCCTCCCTCGATGCCATCCACGGTGCCACCAGACTCAGCCACCCAGGGAAGCCCTAAACTGGGGTCCCTGGCAATTTCTTCGGCATGCCTGGGCTCAGATGTGGTTTTCTTGGAGTGTTGCGTTGCCACACTGTCGAGGGTTCTGCGTTTGGGACCTTCGGGTGTGTCTCCTGGGGCACTTCCCCAGGATGTGTCTGGCTCTGACATGAGCTCGGAATTGTGCTTGTCTGCAGTCTCGGTCTCAGCTTCAGAGTCTTCTTCCTCTTCTCTATTTTGTAAAGCCTTGATCTTGGTTTTGGCTGCGGCAACCATGGCTTCAAACTTTGTCTTCGCTTCTGTTTCCTCGGCCTTCTTCCTGAAAAAGTCTGGCAGTGTCTGGAACCCTTTGGCTTGCAGATCCTTCAGTGCCTTCTTTTGTCTTCTTTGGGTCCTCTCAGATTTGCCAGTGTAACGCAAGACCTGTGCACATTTTCCACCTTCTGCCATGTTCCTTTGTGCCTTTTGGAGGAATGAGCTGAAGTGTTCCAGTGCAGTCAACTCAGTGATTTCGGGACTTTCACTGGCACTCCCACCACTGTCAAGGCCCACTTCATGACTGCCTTCAGGGTTCGAACCCTGAGAAGGATCTGCTGCCAGTCAGGTCAATCATGTGATCTCTCATAAGAGGAAATACCAACCATCTGGCCTGGTCCTGTCGTGGTCTTGGGCCCTTCTGGTTTTTGGGAGATTCTGGGTGCGTGTTCTCTTTCTTTTGGGCATCTTGTTGGGATATTCATGGATAATTTGCCATATTAAAATCCTGTCTTTGTAAGTATTAGTAAGCCAAACACATGACTTTTGCACCACGTGATTGTGTCCAAAATGTTTGTCAAGTTTTGTCATGTTGCTTTAGATGAACACGAAATACATGGAAAATAAGTTTTAACAGAAAAAAAGTAAATCACTAAAGGCTCGACCAAATTAAGATATTTTAAAAAAAAAAACCAACAATTCAAAGGCAGTCTCAATCTCTTCCACTCTATGGTTTTATATTTTGTCCTAAGTTACATATGAAGAAGGAGATAGCAATACAAAATGGACGTGTTTTGGCTTACATAAAGGTCCCGGGTCCTTCATGGTGGCAGCCTTACATGTTAAGTGAGTTTGGTTGTTTTTTTTTTTTTTGTTCTTTCACTCATCGTCACCCATGTCACCCTGACCCATGCACTATGCCACCATCACACCGGCGCACTACTCACAAGACATCGCCCCAACACCACTGCTGGCTGTCATGATGCGACCGCCCTCTACCACGCTGGCCCACTGTGCACAAGGCACCACTGCAGCGTGACCTCAACACAGTGCAACACATGGCATGACTAACATGGCACGACCCCAACAGGGCGCGCCACTACCGCCAGCAACAGCGACAACGATGGGGCAATGGGGGACAGTGGTGGAGGATGGCATTTTTACCTGAGACTGTATTTAATTATGTAATAGATGAATTTCTTTCCATACTTTGTGTGACTAAAGTTGAGCAATAATATGTGTATTAATTAATAATTAACAATAAAAATAACTTATTTTATTATTAATTCAAATAAAAATGATATTAAACAATATTTTGGAACCACTCTACAATTAACTTGCCAACTTGTCCAACTTGCACTGGTTTCCTGCTGGTGCACAAGCAGAAAGTTGGGAAATCCCTGGCAGTAACATGCCAACTTACTGATGCCAGAAGGATATAACATGTTCTTAACTGCGAGATGAGTGAGTCGGCAAAGGAACCAGACAGCAGAATGGGCATAAGGTGACTAAGACTCAGGCTGGGAATCTCCTGGGCTGGGCACATTCAAGCACACTTTAGGAACAGCTTGGCTTAGCATACTCAGGACAGCAACAACAGCATCAACGACCACAAATGCCACATACCCAAGGTGGCGACAGTGATTCAACCATGGTAATGCAGGATTGTCTGATGGTGGGGTGAAGATGACAAGGCTGGCAGCGACTAACAATAGTGACAGTGGGGCAACCTATCAACTTGAACTTCCTCAAGGACTTGGACAACATGCCAACACCAAATGACAATGACAAAAACTCAGAGGCAACAGATGATGATGACTCAGAGGCAACAGACAACAACAACTTGGAGGCAACAGACAACAACTTGGATGCATCAGACAGCAACTCGGATGCGATGGACGACAACTCAGATGTGACAGACAACAACACAGATGTGATGGGTGACAACATGGATGCAACAGACAACGTGCAATGATGGTGGGGGGCGGTGATGACATCTGTAAAGTTGGGACCTGTCAAAAGCTGTCAAAAGTGGTCGGAGACCGGTCTCCAACCACTTTTGACAGCTTTTGACAGGTCCCAACTTTACAGATGGACCCAGATGGGGCAGGCATTATATTAGACTACTGTACATTGTTTGGTAATTACTAGTACAGTCCTTGCTATGAGAAGTAGTTATCTTGGCCTACAAGACTGGTCTTTACCAGTTGTAACTGGTCTCAACCTCAACCAGTTGAGACCAGTCTCGTAACCGGAAAAAACTGACATAGACCAGTCTATTGATGAACAGCATACATAGAGGTGATACTCACAGTGACAAAGGAGACTGTGGTGAGATATCAGGGTAGGCTGGAAGCAGCAACAGAGTAGATCAAGCAAGTGAAGCAGATGGAAGTCTGGCACACAACAGATGAGAACTGGTGTGGTGCCAGAGTGTACAGAGTACTCTACTTATACTGCTACAGAGGGTGACACTAGTAACACAGGTCACAGTAAATACAAGACACATTGTTCTACATACAGATAGAGATGTCAACGAGTTATACTCGTGAGTATGAGTACTCATCGGAAATTCCCGAAAAGCCACTTGTACTCGACTCATACTTGTTGGTGTGAGTACTCACTGATTTCTCAAAACCAAGATTTGTACTCAACTCATACTCGCGGCGAGTACCTGTCTGAGTTGTGAGTACTTGCGGCAAGCTGCACGAGTACTCATTTCAAACGAGTACTCTATAATATCCCACCTATAAAATACTAGCCTAGTAGGCACTACTAACTATGAACAATGTACAGTAGACTAGCTATAAAGATTACATTGCCCACCGCACCGTCACTCCCCCCTGCTGCCATCGCGTACGAGTGTCGTCGCCATGTTGCCACCGCTGCCATTGTTGTCATTGTCAGTGGTCATGGACTGTGGTCATTGTCGGTGGCCATGGACCGTGGTCGTTGTCATCATTATCGTAGCTGTCGTTGTTGTCGTGTCGACCTGCCTTGCCATCGTCATTGTGTTGTCACCTCCAAGTTGTTAAACGCCATGGTCGACCAATCGTTCGTTGATGGGGCGCCGATGGATGTTGTTGTCATGTAGCCATCCACTTGCTGGCAATTTGCTACATCAGCAATCCCTGGGTTGCACAAAAAATCCTTGTAGAGACTGTAGAGACTGTAGTTATTTTGTAGTAGGCTGGTAGAGACTGGTAGCAAACCAGGGAAATCCTGGTTGACATGGTAGAGACTGTAGAGACTGTAAAGACTGTAGATGCCTGTAGGCCTGTAGACTGTAGATGCCTGTAGAGACTGTAGATGCCTGTAGACACCATAGTTGCTAGTAGTAGATGGTAGAGACTTGGTAGCAAACCCTGGAATTTAAGCTACCAGATCAACAATTATTGGGCCTCTACAGTAGTTCTACAGTAGTTCTACAGTAGTGCTCATAGAGGCCATAGTGACCCATAGGTGGTGGTAGCAACATTTATGTTCTATGTAGTACTACCATAGTTCTACTGTAGTACCCAGCCTACTACCATAGTACTACTGTACCCAGGCCTACTACTGTAGTGCTACTGTACCCAGGCCTACTACTGTAGTGCTACTGTAGTACCCAGGTCTGCTACTGTAGTGCTACTGTACCCAGGCCTACTACTGTAGTGCTACTGTACCTAGGCCTACTACTGTAGTGCTACTGTACCTAGGTCTGCTACTGTAGTCCGCCTAGTACTACTGTAGTGCTACTGTAGCACTACTGTAGCACTACTATAGCACTACTGTAGCACTACTAGTATAGCACTATGTAGAGGCCTGAGGATTGCTGATGTGACTGGGGGAGAGGGGGACAGGGATGGGGCACATGGGAGGGATATAGAGAAGAGGGAGGGGCCTGCACTGGTGGGAATATGGGGATGGGGATAATGTTATGGCAGCACTGCAGCTCAGAGTTGGCATTCTATCTTTTGGAATAAAATAGCTAAAAATATGAAAATATTTAGGGACCTGGCTTTTGAAGAAAGCTGAGGGACCCTCTGCCAACTTTAAGTGATCCGATCAACCATTCCTAAGTTATTTGACATTAGCTGAAGGGTATTAGCTGACACATTTCAGCTAATGCCAAATAGCTCAGGGACAGTTGATTGGATCGCTTAGAGTTGGCTGGTGATCTCTCAGCTTTTGAGAACATCTACCTCCCCAAATATTTCCATATGTTTAGCTATTTTATTTCTTAAGGGCCTAACAATACCAGTTTGAGCTGCTATAGCACTAGTCACTGAGTTGTTCAAATAAGTTGGAAACTACTGATCGGACCACTTAGAGTTGGCAGAGGACCCTTGGCTCCTGATCTGATATAACTCCCTAAATATTTTCAAAATTTTATCTATTTTATTTCCTGAGATATCAGAACATCAGCTCAGCCCTGGCAGTAACACTAGATTGACTTAGAAAAAAATGGTGTGGACCACAGGCGACTTCTGGGCGGAAGTTTAATTTATGGTGTGGGGAAGTGCGCCACTTGGCCGTTCGAGACTTGAACCATCCTTCCTCCTTCCTCCCCTTCCTTCATACGAATACAATGGACGCCGCCTTTGCACTCATCTTCACATTCTCGCAGCCAAAGCTGAGTAATTTTTTATATATCCTTTACCTCTGATCGGGCGGTCGTAGGACAGAGGCAGCCACATCATCAGACCACCTCAGCATCCCCACCTCAGCTGCTACTCACTGTATGCACACAAACCCACTGCCGCCATCTGGCGGCTCTTGTTCTAAGGTAAGCTCTTGGTTCTTTTTCTTTCTCATCCTCACCTTCCACCCAGGCACAGCAACTTCGTCGTCACCTCAAAACCGCCGCACCCGCACCTGCAACCTCACCACCCCTTAAGACCCCATCATCTCAACACGGCCATCATCCGCACCTCAATGTCGTCACACCGCCACTGCTTCGACATGGCTGCCACCCCCGCCTCCACCCAGCAACTCAGCAGCCACCACAACGGGGCTGTCTCGTCATGACCACCTCCACGCTGCCACCTTGACAGCGCCAACCTGGCCCCACCCCAACACAATGCCATCCCCACCCATCACCACCTCGACTGCGCCATCACCCAGTGGCACCCACATCGGCGACATCAACTGGCATCCCAACCCCGCTCGATGGGCATGCGACAGCGCCACGTATGCTGGCGCCGTCTCAACTCGCCACTACTGCCACGTCGGCGTCACTCAGATAAGTTCCTTTACCTTTTTTTTTTTACTTTTCTACTTTCTCATCTCAACTGGTACAGGATTCTGCCACACCGCCACTGCCCCAACATGGTCACCACCGCCACTCTGATCTGCTACGACCCCACCAACACCGCCCCACCTTGATGCCGCCGCACTGGTGCCATCTCGACTCGGCCACCACTGCCATGTCGGCGCTCCTCAAGCCATCCCATTACCCCCACCTCGCAACACTTGGCCCCACTCAGATAAGTTTGTTTTATTTTTTTCACTTTTTATTTTCTCATCTCGACTGCAGGACCTCTGACTGCCACTTCGACATGGCCACGACACGCTTCAACCCCTTCAACACGGCTACCACCACCTCGACTCCGCCACACTGCCGCTGCCCCATCATGGTTGCCACCACCACCCCGATCACTATGACCCCGTGCCACTGCCACTGCTGTCCACTGCAGCACCTGGCTCCCATAGTGTAGTGTGTAGTTATAGTTGTAGTTGTGTTACTTATAAATAAATAATTTAATTTAATTTATTCTGCATGAATGTTGTCTGACCAAGAACTGACTATCAAATACTATGGTGTCTATAAGACAACTACAGTGTAACTACAGGGTACTATGGATTACTACACTGTCTATGGAAGTACTATGGTAGTAGACCTGGGTACAGTAGAGCTACAGTAGTACTATGGTAGTAGACCTGGTACTACAGTAGAACTATGGTAGTAGGCCTGTACTACAGTAGAGCTACAATAGTACTATGTAGAACATAAACGTTGCTATACCACTACAGATACTATGGACCACTATGGCACTACTGTAGCACTACTGTAGCACTATGTAGAGACCGAGGATTGCTGATGTACCACTGCCCGTAGTCGTCCAGGCGTGTACTAAGGTTGTCGTCATCGTGGTTTGATGGTAAGCAGCTCACATGGTGTAAGTAAGCAACTCAACTCACCAGTAAGAGCCACGAATGACGCTGAGCTTCCCACGCCCGCTGATTGCCAGATGTGGACTGGCCCGTGGGCTGCGGCACTTGCAACTACACCACCACTAGCACCAGCAAGATGGCGGTGAGTCGGCGACAACGACACCTTGGACGACGCAACAACCACAGAGCAACACCCGTCGACCATGGCGATAGGCGATGTCCGTCGACCACGACCATGGGGTGGTGCCAGCAACAGCAAGACAGCGGCAGCAGCGACGACAACGCCTTGGACAAGACGACGCAACGACGACAACGGAGTGACACCCGTCGACCATGGCAACAGGGCGATGTCCGTCAACCACAACCACAACCACGAGGCATCCATCAACCACAACCACTGGGCGACATGGCAATGAGGCAACATTGACTGACAATGACAACAAGATGCTGCCGTCGACAACAACAATGGGCGACTGCGACAACAACTCGGATGGCATGCCCAGTGCCTTTAATTAGTAGTTTATTGTAGATACATTGTAACTTGATACAAAATAGATTTTTCTTATGCAAAACTGTGACCATGTATTACTGCCAGTACCACGAGTACTCATGAGTACTTGCACTTGGAAAAAGGGAAACTCGTACTCGCGGGAGTGTTCAGGCACAAGTACTCGTCACGTGACGAGTCAAACTTGCGAGTTACTCATTTGACAGTAACTCGTTGACATCTCTACATACAGACAAAGGAGTGTACTGTTCTGGGAGAACAAGGCGTAAGAACAATAAGAGTCCAGACTATGATATCATAGTGACATCACAATAAAGATAAGAACAAAGGGAAAAGTACAATGACAAAGTACAAGGGCAATCTAGAGTGGTCCATGATGTCATGTACATATGTGATGTCATAGATAAGAGAATACAAGAAGTCCGAGATTGTAAAGATCAAAAATAATCTAATCTACAAGTCCTGTATATCTAATCTAAAGCAGTCCGTTATCTGCATGTCCATTGAGCCGCTAAGTGTGCACAGGTCACTTATCAACATCTCCCCATGATCAGCAATCTCATACTAGCACAGACCCATGTCAACATTGTGTTGTTGGATGTCACGATTCAGACATGGACGCTTACTAGAGCATGTGACTGGCATAGTAAGAGGTAATTAGTCATGGACTTACAAACCCCAACACATCGTAGTATCACATGTATAGGTACTATGACTCATTCCTAGGACAGCTATAGTAGGGTTTGAGGTACTATAGCTATTGGTGCTCGTGTTTGGAGAGGAGCTTTAAAGCTACCTTGCTCATGTATAAATACTGTCGGTGAAAGACCAAGATATGCCATCTTGGTCTTCTTGCAATCACCACTTGATTCCATCTCGAAGACGACTGAACGTTCCCTTCCTTTCATCTCACCTCTTTTCTCTCTCTCTCTTCCTCTCTCAAGTGGCCGATGTCTACCTTGTCACGGACAAGTGTATAGGGCACGTGATCGCGGATCACTTATGGACAGCTAAGTCATGAACACCCTTATGAAGTCTAAGTCAGACTTAATGCTCGTGGCAGCATTACATTGGAGCAGAGTGCACGTGAGCGACTTGGTGAAGCTGTCTGCGACCATTTCCAGGGTAGGGGTTCTAATAAGTAGTGTTGGGGAAGTTTGGTCTCAGACCGACCCAAACCAGGTTTGAACCAAACCCAAACTGATTTAAATGGTTTGGGTTTGGAAAATTCCCACAGGAACCAAATGGTTCAGTCTCCGGTTCCCTGATTAGGCAAATGCCCCAAACCATTTCAAACTCAGTTTGAACCAAAACTCCAGTAGGTGTGTACTGAAACTTTTTCAAACTCCACTTGAACTTTCTTGGCAACACTCGCATTTCTTTCCCTCCCTCGCCCTCGCCCGCCTTCACACTATATGTCTGCTTCCACTAGTGACCATCCTTGGTACCATGATGCCGATGACGAACATCTGATTACTCCAGCAACTGAGCCGTCGGTCACTCCCGCCCCCCCGTCTTTGCCATCAACTGGGACTCCTTCTGCATGTATTCGAGTACTCCGTGGCCGGCCTAAGCTGATGATTGACCCTATGGCCAAACCTCCCAAGAAACCCAAGGCTCGCTCAGTCACTAAGAAGTGTTCTTACTTAGATGTTGAGGATGCCATCCACTCAGACTCAAAGAGAACCAAGAAGACTTCAGAGCCGGATCCTGAAAACTCCGAAAATGAAGATGAAGAGTTAAGCTCGGAATTTGAAGACATCAAGGAAATGGCCAGTATGGACAAATCAGTACATTTGTTTTATTCTGCAGACTAATATACTAACACTTTACTACAGAAATGAAAAGAGGGTCACCGCATTTGGTCTAAGGATAAGCGTCGTGCGGATCTTAATCTCGTTTACAAAAAGGGGAGGTGCTTTAAGGGTGGAGAATGGCTGGTAGGTTGGTGGTGTGCTGTCTGCAAGTATGTACTTTACCTTTTTCAATCCGTGCACACGTATCTTACTATTGTGTATAGGAAGAACAAGAATCTGGCTCACGGTGTTGGGTTCTACCGGATGTCCTGTGCAACATCAACTCTCTGCGCGCACATCAGCCGAGAGGGAGGGACCCACTATCAGCACTATTGTCAGATGTGTGAGGAGCACAACATTCTGGCTGTCTTGAAGAGCCCTACTATCAAACGGGGTGCCTCCAGTAGTAACGTGCAGAGTGAGATTAGCTTGTTTTTACACACCCCTCCTCCAATACCAACTTGGAGTTGAGAAGGACTACTCTCCCATGTTTGCGAGTGGATTGTTCTTGACGATCAGGTGCGTGATTTCTTTTAACTGTTGTTATATTGGTGTTTACATTCGAACCAGTCATTCTCCGTTATCGAGAAGGAATCCTTCAAGGCACTTCTGAGGTTCCTATGCCCCGCCATGGTCCCATGCGATATCCCCAGTCGTACCACTGTGACTGATGAAATCTACACCAAATCCCTTTGTGTCAAGGGCCTTCTTACTGAGAAGTTCAAGGCCCTCAATAGTGCAGTCTTGTTCATGTTTGATGCCGGCACCTCACGCTCCTCTGATCCCTACCTCACAGTCACGGCACATTGGATCGACGACGATTGGAAACTCAACGACACAGTCCTCGCGTTCCGTGAAATTGTTGGCAACCACTCTGGTGCCAACACTGGTGCTCTCATCGTCAAGATTCTCGACGAGTATTGTTTAGTTGACCCCGCCAAACTCGGTTGGGGTACAGCGGATGGTTCGACAGTTTGCAACAAGGCCATGTGTGTTGTAGGAATGCAGGTTGATCCCACCGGCCAGCAGTGGAACGCCAGGGAGCGGCGTGGGCGTTGCATGGAGCACGCTATCAATTGCACGTCACATGCCTTTATCACCAAACTCAGTCCAATATCAATGGCAGCTACCAAAGCAACACTCTCTGCGGCCAACGACGACACAGATGACATAGATGAGGAGCTCGCTGCAGCTATCAACGAGGTGGATGATCTCATCAATGCCGAGGAGTTTGACCCCGCTGACCTCATTGGCAAGGTTTTGGCATTCATCAACCAAGTCCATTCTTCACCACAGGCTCGCGCGTACTTCATCAAGCTCTGCAAAGACGATGGCCTTCCAGAACTCCAGCTCATCAAGTGGGCTTGTACACACTGGGCTTCTCTCTATGACCTCATAACCCATCTCCTCAAAGTCCGTTCAGCATGCACCAAGTTCATGCTTCTTGCCGACGAAGATGACAGGGTCCCCAACCTCAGGCCCCCAAAGACGTATATCATGTTCAGGCTTAGTGAGGGCGAGTGGCACATGCTGGAGCTCATTTGCGACGCCCTCATGGAGCCAGCAATGGCTTGCCAGACATTTTCACACACAACCCAGCCTACTGTGTACTGTGCCTTTCCCGTCATCGAGTTCATGCAACAGAAGTGGGAAGTGATGGCTGCAAAACCGGCTTATGCATCTATTGCCACTGCGCTCTATGCTGGCCTCAACAACCTACGCAAATGGTACCAGACTCTCGACAACAGCAACATGTACTTCATCTGCTTAGTTCTTGACCCTTGCATCAAGCTAGCGTATTTCCAGAAGCATTGCGAGCAAGAATACCTTGACATTGGATCACAGAATCTCAAAAAAGTGGTGCATCTCTTTGTATACATACCCACCCCACGTACTTATTGCTATAGTTCGACCAATACCACACTGCTGTTGCGGGCACCACCCGCACCACCGACAAGCCTACCCCACCTCAACCCGTTGAATGCCCCAACATGATGTATGGTTCCGCATGGATGGAGTCAGCGATTGCAAGCCGCCATGCCCAGGATGACGGCGAATCAGATCCTCACCATGAACTCAACACATATCTGCAAGCGCCACTCAAGCTGTTTCATAGCCTGGCCGATACCAACGTCATACATTGGTGGAGGGACCACGCTATTGTGTATCCCACCCTTGTAAAGATGGCTCGAGATTATCTTGCCATCTGTGGGTCCTCGACGTCCTCAGAGCGCCAATTCTCCAGTGCGTGACATATCGGTACTGATTTTCGAAACTGGCTCACGACAACGATGTTTGAGGCTGTACAGCTACTTAAGGGTGGGTATAGGGCTGGCATTATCTCTGCTCACCTTGAGGCCACCGCACTCGTTAAGGAGCTGGAGAGTCCTTTGGAGGTAGTCAAAATTGGTGGGAACATGGTGCCAAAGGAGTAGTGTGGCCCGGGCTAGAACTTTTAAATGTAAAAAACTTGTCTATATCATTGTGTCGTTACATGTCTACGTGGTTACCAAATGAATGGAAAGTTGCATCTGAGTTGTGAATTTTGATTTATGAGTGATTGTTGGTTGAAGTGCCAGATGCACGCGAACTCAAAGACTTTCAAAGTGTGTTGCACAATCTCAGACACATGCTTTCTTGTACTTTAGGTCTCTAGATATACCAACTACTTCGCTTTATATCATTGCTGTATCTGTATGTATACCTTCTGAATATATCCTGTGATTTGTTGTGCTTTTTTGTGTGTAAATGGTCTGGGACTGGGTCTAAACCCGGTCTAAACCAGACCAGACCCACATGGCTCTAAACCATTTGGAACCAGGTTTAAACTGGACCAAACCAATATAAACAGTCTGGGTCGGTTTCGGTTCTGGTTTCAGGAAATTGGGGAGAAACCGAATGGTTTGGTTTCCGGTTTGGGCCAAACTGGCCCAAACCAAACCAAACCAAACCTCCCCAACACTACTAATAAGAGTGATGGTCCTCTTTTCAATGTACTCCCTAATGACATGATGCCTAATGGCAATGTGCTTCGATCGCCTCCTAGTGACAGGGTTCAAGGCCAAGTCAATGGCTCCCTTATTGTCACCATGTAGTGGGATGGGGTCATCAACCTCGTACCCGAGTTCCGCAAGGAAGCTCTGATACCAAGCGGCTTGGTTGGCCACATCGGTCATGGCCATGTATTCCGCCTCTGTAGTGTTTTGGGCCACTGTCTTTTGCTTACGCGAAGACCAGCTTATTGCACCATTGGCTAATAGGAACACATAACCCAAAGTGGAGTGTCTATCATCAACCTGGTCACCCAGGGAAGAATCAGAGTAGCCATGAAGGCCATCTCCACTGGCGCCATCGTAGACTATACACATGTCCATAGTGCCTACTAAGTAAGCCAGAACATATTGCGCAAGCCTCAGATGTTGGGGGGAAGGATTTGCTGCATACTGTGCCAAACGTGATACAGCAAAGGAAATGTCAGGTCTAGTACCAATCTGAACATACAGCAGACTACCAATGAGTGACTGGTAGTGTGTAATGTCAGAGGGAGTGGCCTGACCTGTATATTTATGAAGGTGCTCATCAGCACCAGTGGGCAAGGGTGTGGAGTGTGGAGTGGCATCAGACATGCCAAAGCGTTCAAGGACATCCTTGAGATAGCCAGACTGGTCTATTTCGATGCGTCTGAGGGAGCGGTCGTGCACAATGCACATACCTAGATATGACTCTATCTCCCCGAGATCTGTCATCTCATAGCGCTCAGAAAGATCTGACTTAAGACGTTTAATCCTCTCCAAAGAGGCACCCAATATTGTGATGTCATCAACGTAAACGATAATGAAGAGTGGTCCATCCCCCTCTTGTTGAGGCAACACATATATGCTGGCATTGGCAAACGTCCGCTTAAAGCCGAGTGCAATTAACACTCCATGGAATTGCAAGTTCCATGCATGGGAGGCTTGTTTGAGACCATATATCGCCTTGACTAGGCGACACACCTTTGTCTCTGAACCAGTGGTGATGAACCCTTGTGGTTGCTCCATGTAAATCTCCTCATCAAGCATGCCATTGAGGAACGCAGACTTGACATCCATCTGATGGATGTGCCAGTCCTCCAGCACGGCCAATGCCAGAAGTAATCTCAGCGACTTGAATCGTGTGACAGGAGAGAAGGTTTCATCAAAATCTATGCCAGGGATTTGCGTAAACTCCTTAGCCACCAAGTGAGCTCTGTAGCGGCCATCCACTTTGAGCTTAAAGACCCATTTGGATTTTACTGCCTTGCGATTAGGCGGGAGATCCACTAACTCCCATGTGCCATTCTTGGCGAGTGCATCCATTTCATACTGACACGCTGTTGTCCACTCATCTGCATCCACAGACCGCATGGCCTCTGCATAGGATGCAGGATCTCTACCTATGTAAGCTGCAGCTAACAGCTCCACAAATCCCAGCCATCTGCCACACATGGCCGTATTATCCGCAGTGAAGTAGTGGGGGTTGGGCACAGGTGCATGGGCAGAGCGTCTGGGCACATTGTCCATTTCACGCAACAGCTGACTACGCTGTGCACGATCCTCAAAGCCTCCAGGCATATCTGGTGATGGAGGAGGGACATGGTGCATAATGCGCATTGCACCTTGATGCGGTGGTGGTGAAGTGGGAGTGGGCTGCTCACACTTAGGTGTAACAGGGAGAGATGGTGGTGCAGGTGGTGGTGGCGTGTGGGGGCGCTCTGGTTTAGGGTCTAGAAGGTCTTCAACATCCTCCTCCTCACTACTGTTAGAGTGTGCAGGGGAGGGTGCTCACTGTGGTGGTAACGCCAATGTGCTAGGTATGGCAATCACTGATACAGGTGGTGGCGGTGAAGCCACTTGCATAGGTGTTGGGTGTGTCTCAACACCCTGTAGGGACAGGAAGCTGCTCTCGTTGAATGTCACATCCCTGGACAAATGGACAGAGTGGGTTTGGTGGTCCCAGAGCTTATAGCCCTTAGATTTGGGCTCAAACCCAATAAGTGTGACCTCAATGGCCTTCGCATCCAATATGTGACGCTTATCAGCAGGTACGTGCATGTACCCCTTGCATCCAAAGACACGTAAATGAGAGACATCTTGTTACAGTCCCTCGGGCCATTCCGTAACTAGAGTTTGAAAGTCCGGTTGAGTCCGGTTTTTTTCCCAATTTGTCAGCAACTGGACCAAGACCGGTTGGTCCTCCGGGCCAGAACAGCGCGACCACAACCGAACTGTGGCTGACCGGTCTTCACCGGTTGCAGCACCATCCTCAACTCCTCTCAACTGGTTGTAACCCAACCCAGTTGCAGTCGGTTGGGACTGACTAGAACCGGGGCACTGTACAGCTTGCACTGCAGTTGCATGTAATTGTTAAAGTAGCACTAAACAATGTAATTACTTCTAACTAATAAATATACAGCCTGCCGCATCCCCCCCACCACCATCTGTGTCATCGTCGTTGCTGCCGCGGTCCGCTGTGTCATATTTGTCGTTGGGATGGTCGTTGTCATTGCTGCCATGGCCCGTTGTGTCGTGTCTGTTGTCCGACTCCTCGGCCTCCCGTCGTGTATTGCGTCGTATGTTGTGTGACCTGTGTCGCCGTTGTCACCGTTGTCGGAGTCATTGTTGTTGTTGTTCGGTGTTGCCTCACCGGTCTTCGCCTCGCTGTTGCCGTGTCGAGTTGGAGTCGGTGCCTCGCACCTCGCCTTTGTGGCCCAGGCGACGCAATCGGACTTGTGGTGCCAGTGGTGGGGCGGTGGCGGCGTCAGTTGGAAGCTTGATCGGCTCAGATCGGCGAAGTCGTTGATGATGTCGTTGTTGTTCGTTGTTCTGGGTAAGCACTCGGCTGTCACAGCTAAGTCACAGTTCCCTAAAGCGTGAGTATGCATGAGTAACGAATGGCCTGGGTACTGCTGGTTTGTTCGCTGCACGTGCACTATCTATTACAACCTGCTATCTATCAACATCAACAACGACCGACCACGACCACGACTCGATGCACCTCCCCGACGCAGCCCCAGGCTGCACTGGCACATGCTACCAACTGCCACCAGCCCTGCCAATGCAGTGGTGCCAACCACGACAACAGCGGCAACAGCGGCAATGGCGACCATGACACCACGGTCCACAACAAGGCAACGTCGACTGCCACAACGCCTGGGCGATAGTCGACAGCAAGGCAGCAACAACAGTGGCGGTGTCAACGGCAACGGTGACGACAACAGCAAGACCAACGACGACAACAACAACAACAACTGCGACCGACGATGGTGACTCGGACGGCTACGACTACAACTACGACTACATGACACGACAATGATGACAGCAGCAAACATTCTCATAGTCATTAGCTTAGTGTAGCTAGTAGTAGTGATGTTTTTTTGTATATTACAGCCTCAAATAAAATATGCTTTGAACTATAGTACTGCACCCATAATCGGGTTGCAACCGGTCGAAGTCGGTTGCAACCAGTTGGAGAATGCGACGTAATCGCAGTGACCGCAACCACACATTTCTGTGCTGGGCCCCAACCACAACCAAAAGTCCGGTTGTTTCTGGTTGTGGTCCAGTCCGGTTTCGTTTTTTTCCAGTTCAAGCAACTGGACTTTCAAAGCCTATCTGTAACGTTATCAGAGAACTAGGGCTGAACACGAGTCCAGGTTACTCATGGGTGGCTATGGGTTTACTTGTGGGAATACTCACAAGGGTCATACTCATGAGTTACAAGTACTCATGGTCAAGGGTTTTCCAAGGGTGCAGGTATTGATTTCAACATAAACTATGAGTACTTGCACAAGTACTTGTGACAGGTCCTACAAGTACTTGTGGAAGTCTGAGGGTTACTGATATATTGGTTGATTATATTATGATTTCTGTTACTTTTCTGCTTCATCCTCACAAGTACTTGCAGGTACTTACAAGTACTTATGGGTCTGTGAGTACTCATGAGTATACTCATGGGTATTTGGTACTCATGAGTCAATACTCATAAGGATCCAGGTATCACTTCACTGATGCAAAATACTCATGAGCAGAGATGTCAACGAGTTATCGCCAAACGAGTGTACTCGCAAGTGTGACTCATTTGTGACGAGTACTCGTGTCCGCGAGTACACGCGAGTATGAGTTTCCTCTTTCGATCGTGCGAGTACTCGTGTACTCGCGGGGTCACGTGACCATTTCCGGGTTGGCAAAGCAAAGACTGTTTTATTGCACACACTATATAACTATTACTACAGTACTACTACTAGTAATATAATCTGCTGTGCTTGCAATCCGTGTCGTCGTATCGGTGCCGTTGAGTCGTTGTTGTCGGCCCATTGCCGGCGTGTCGCGTGTTCCATTGTCGACTCCGAGTCGACGTCATCGGCGGCCATCGCCCCACCTTCATAAGTCGACGGGCATTGCCCTGTCGTCGTAATCGATTGACCCGTTGTCTGAGTCATGGTCGATCAGTCATCGTATCGATGGGCATTCGCCCATCGTGGTTGTGTTGCCGCCATCACGCGGGCCTCGCCCCATGGCTGTTGCTGGTGTCGTAGCTGCATTGGCAGGGTTCTGGCGGCGGCCGGTGGTGTTCGTGCAGCTCAAAGCTGCATCGGCGGACTTGAGGCATGTTGTCGTAGTGTTGTCGTAGTCGTAGTTGGTCGTTTGCGGTGCATGTGGCTTGGATTGGTCGGAGATTCTTCAGCCATGTATGAAAATGGCAATCACCGAGCGGGCGTGGAAAAGGTTGCCACAGGCCACGGTGGCTTCCCACGCTCAACTACGACAACCACAAACTCGCCAGCGTATGTCCTGTCCCAAACACAACAACGACGGCCTGTCACGGCCATCCCAATGGCGACTACGACACAGCGGATCACACCAGCGACGATGACGACGACACGCCGACGACAGTTCAACAACGGCGAGCGACGACATGACGGCAAGAACGGCGAGCGACGACACGATGGCAAGGCTGCCAAGGCAAGCTCAAACGACGACGACGACGACGACGACACGATAGACGGCGGTAGGGGCGCGGCGATAACACGACAGGCGACGGCAGTGATCCGGATGCGATGGCGGGGGGGTACGCGGGCAGGGGCCTTCAAGTTGTATATTAGTATCCCTTGTAACTATTCTGTAGTAGTAGTGTGCCTAATGAGTACTCGTTTAAAACGAGTACCCGTGTGACTCGAACGAATACGAGTACTCGCGGCCCAGATGGGTACTCGCGGCACGAGTACAAGTGTCAGTCCAGAAAACTCGGCGAGTACTCGTGCTTACGAGTACTCGCCACTGCGAGTACGAGTCGAGTACGAGTACGGCTTCGGAGATTTCTCACAAGTACTCATACTTGCGAGTATCACTCGTTGACATCTCTACTCATGAGCAAGGGTGCAGGTTACTCAAGGGTGCACTCGTGTTCAGCCCTACAGAGAACTCACAAGTCGTTTGGCACGCCGACACTCTTCAGCCTTCACAGCTGCTCCCGAACTTCCTCTTGGTACCAGCTACGCGACGGGCTCCCAACAAGGCAAGACGGCGAGGACTTGAAGTAGAAGAGGGTTGCTGCTTTACACACAAGACTAGATGAGGGAAAAGCACAAATGACTAAAATGAGGAATCTAGCAGGGATTCCTTGTCCTACTTATACATCTCTGGCTGGCTCGTTGCCAGCGCATCTATAGCTACCGAGTCTGGGTCTCTTTGCTGGCAGTAAGTGCCAGCGCATGTACATGTCATGATTCTATATATAGTTCAGCCTAGAACAACCTAGGTCCTGAACATGAGGTGCCACGTCATTGAGTCTAGAGTCGTCTAGACTCTGCCACGTCACATACATAGATGTCATCATGATGTCATTGAGTCTGGAGCCTGAGTCACGAGTCACACGTCATAGGTCATGTGATACAGGTCACATGACATTCTAGCCAAATCTCCGAGAACACCAAGAAGGCTGTGATGGCCATGAGTCAAACCACAACAAGTCATATGTAAGTCCTTCCACATCACGAGACTGAGTCATGAAACTGAAACACGAACCAAGTCCGAATCCTCACGTCATGCCATGTGATCATGACACATCTGGTACTTTGCCAGAGTACCAGAGCTCATAGGGTGTGCACCACTTGAGTGTACAGGTGGGAGAGCGGTTATAGATATGTACCGCAGTGCTCATAGCATGCTCCCAAAAACCTTTAGACATGCCAGCTGTGTGCAGCATGGCCATTGCCTTATCCGTAATGGTGCGGTTAAACCGCTCGGCTTTCCCATTCAACTGTGGTGAACCCATCAGCAAACCCTGGGCCACTACAGTAGTCTGTGGAAGTCTGCAGCAGCAGCCATAGTAGCCCACAGTCCTGTAGTGCTGGTAGAGACGTTTATGTTCTGTGCAGCACTGCTGCAGCACTGCCACAGTCTACATGCAGTCTACAACTCTACCTACAGTCTACCACAGTCTACCACAGTCTGACTAATCTCACTATATCAACCCAGTTATTGACTGTAGTCTTGCTGTAGTCCACTATAGTCTACTGTAGTCTACCCTGGGCCTCTACAGTAGTCTGTGGAAGTCTGCAGCAGCACTATGTAGAGGTGCATAGTAGCCCACAGTTTCTGTAGTGCTGGTAGAGACGTTTATGTTCTGTGTAGCACTGCTGCAGCACTGCCACAGTCTATATGCAGTCTACAACTCTGCCTGCAGTCTACCACAGTCTGACCAATCTCACTGTAGTACTGTACCAACCCAGTTATTGACTCTAGTCTTGATGCCAGCAAGTGCCATAGTCTACCACAGTCTACTGTAGTCTACCACAGTCTACTGTAGTCTACCACAGTCCACTGTAGTCTACCATAATCTACCATAGCCTTATCATATTGACCATAGCCTACCACAGGCATGTCATAGTCATTTCATAGACACTCCATGGTACTCATATTCATCCAGACATTCATGCAATAAATTTAAATGATAGTATATTAATAGGAGTATACAACAAATACAAAATGGCGAGAATGGTGAGTGGCAGTCACATGATCAATGTCGCTACAGTTGGGTTAGTATCCCAGGTAGTTGAGGTGGGGGTTGGTTGGGGTGCCGACCCAGCAGTTGGAGCCACGAACAATGACGTGGCATGTGGGGTGACGTGGCGGCAGTTGTGGTGGCGATAGCGTCAGCGGTGCTGAGGCGGCATCGGCAGCATGTCAACAGGGTGGCCTGTGTGTGCATGAGGGGAAGGGAGCACAGCGACATCAGCTCAAGATGAAAAGCAATAACAAAACAGCAAAACCTTGGTCTTGAGTGGCTTGTGTGACATGATGCATGCATGGGCACACAACGGGTTGCACGCCCTGAGGGGTGGCGTTGGAGGCGGTTGTGGCGGTGGCGGTGTCGAGGGGGTAGCGACGGGGGTTGAGGTGGCTGTGGCGGTAACAGGGATGACCGGTACACAGATGAGGGGAGGTTGGAGTGACGGCGATGTCAGCTCGAGATTAGAAAGCGAAAGAAAAAAAAAAACTTATCTCAGGTTGTGCCACGTATCGCATGTTCACAGACGCCGCCGTCCCCGAGGGCATCAACAGGGGTTGGTGGCGGCAGCAGCGGCAGTGGCGGTAATGGGGTGACCTGTACACGCACAAGGGGAGGTGGGGGCGACGGCGATGTCAGCTCAAAATTAAAAAGCAAAAAAAACCTATCACACAACGCATGTGAGGGCAGGTACTGGGCAGGTGCACAGGGAGCTGGCATGTCCCGAGAGGTGGTGTGGAGGTGATTGTGGTAGCGACGAGGGTTGGTGGCACCGACGACGGGATACAACCCGTGTGTGCACAAGGGGAGTGGGTGATGGTGATGGTGACGCGGTATTCGTGGCATTATCCTGCAGGGATTCAAGATGAAAGGGAAAAAAAAAAAAAAAAAAAAAAAACTTATCAACATGGCACCAGGCAGAATGACGGTGGGAGGGTGGCTTGCATGTACTTGTGAAGCACATGAGGGTGATTGCAATACCTGGTCGATAGTGCAACGTGGTTGGTTGGTGACGAAAGGGTGTAAGGTCAAAAAGATGTGGCAACGAAGGAAGGAAGAGAGGACCACGTAGCCAAAACAACAGCGTGGGAGACGTTCTTCCCACGCTCAACCGGAAACCTCTGGAAATGCGCGTCTTTTTTTTTGTCATATTCAAGTTACAGTAGCACAAGTCCCGCAACACTGAGCCCGCAACGGCCGCAACACTGAGACACGTAGTACGTTCCCGCGCTCTCCTTGTCTGCCCCATCCCTGTACTCACTGACGCCCCTAGTCTTTTTCTTTTTTTTTTCTTTTTTTTCTTCCATCTCAAACCTCTGCGGGACAGTGTCAACCGCGACCGCTGTCACTGGCACTGCCACCTCTCCTCACGCACACACAGGCCATATCCCGTTGTTGCTCCCACCAACCCCTGTCGCTGCCACAGCCGCTTCCACACCATGCCAGTTCCCCGTGCACCCGCCCTCACGTGCGTCGCGTGGCACACACAAGCCACCCCCGTCGCCCTCTGCCTTGTGTGCCAAAGATAAGTTTTTTTTCTTTCCCTTTTTCATCTCAAGCTGACGTCAACATCGCACCCACCTCCCCTCGTGCGCGCAAAGCCACCCCGTTGCTACAGCCGCCGCGCCAATTCCCATCAGTGCTAGTGAATGGCAGGGGTTTCCGAACCTGCCCGGGTATGGCCCAAGGGTTTGGGCGGGTACGGGTACGGTACGGAATTGGTGACCCCGTTACCCATGTCGCGGGTTCGCGGTTTTTGCTGGGTAGGCTGCAACTGCTGCAACGTGTCAACAACCGCCATCGTAGCATCGTTGACTGCGCTTCTCTGGCCTAGGAAACCCTCAAGAAGCTAAGTAATCTTGCATTAGTATCCTTTCAGCTGATTTGTAACTAACCACAATGTTTTTTTAATAGATTTCAAACACATTCTCGCAACAGGTTTTACGACGCCACGACACTCGACCATCACGACTCCGAGTCTCCGACACAGCGCCGCAAGTCTGCCCGCGGCTCTACAACATCGACGTGGTGCTGTGAGGCCACGGCACCAGCGCGGTGCGGCGCCCCCACAACACCGACGTGGCACCGTGACTCTACGACACCAACGCGTCACCGCACGCCTAGAACATCGACACGGTGCCACGCCCCCACGGCACCGACGCTGCGCTGTGATGCTGTGACACTGGCATGGTGCTGCGATGCTACGACACCGATGCCACACTGCGACGCCGCGACACCAACGCCACGCTGCGATGCTGCGACACCAACGCCGCGCTGCGCCCCCACGACATCGGCATGATGCTGCGACGCTGCAACACGTCGACACAACGTGACCCCATGACACAGATGTGGCGCCACGGCTCCACGACATCAGCGTGGTGCTGCGATGCTGCAACAGCAACGCAGCCCTGGGACACCGCGATACCAACGTGGCCCCATGACACCGACACGGCGCTGCGACACCATGACACCAACGCGGCGCCGCGCCCCCACGACATTGATGCCATGGCGCGCCCCCACGACACCAATGTAGCGTGCAAGCCCCACCTGCGATGCTACAGCCTTAGATTACTAGTAGTACAATAAAATATAAAGTTTATCTGAGTAAAATAGCTTAGTAAGGGAGTGAACTTTGAGTGCACGGGTTGCAAGGGTTCCATACCCTTGCAACCCTTATTGACCCTTATCCGCTTGGACGGGTACCCTTACCCCTCACTGTGGGTAAGGGTTTCTACAGGTACGGGTACAGGTACGAAAAAAAACCACAGTTTCTGTAGTGCTGGTAGAGACATTTATGTTCTGTGTAGCACTGCTGCAGCACTGCCACAGTCTACATGCAGCCTACAACTCTACCTGCAGTCTACCACAGTCTACTGTAACTACAACAGCTACCATATCTACCACCACTACCACATCTACTGCCACTACCACATCTACCACCACTACCATGACTACAACAGCTACAAGTCTGCAACTACTACTGACATCTACTATATCTACAATATCTACCACATCTACAGGTTTGCTACCAGCCTAGTACCAGGTGTCCCAATCAACTACCAATCTTGAGTAGCTATGATGTCTGCAACACATATAGTCTCTACCTTGTCTACCAGATTTCTAGCTTAATTTCTAGTCACACTGCCAAGTCTCTACCAGTCTACTACCAAATAACTATGGTATCTACAGTATCTACAGTCTCTACCATGTCTAAGGGTTTGCTACCAAGTCTCTACCAAGTCTCTACCAATCTACTACCAAATAACTGTGACATCTATGACATCTACAGTCTCTACCATCACTACAGGAATTTCTGGAGTGGCCCAGGGTTTGCTGATGCCTGGCATTGTAAGGTGATGCTCTATCCCTCTCTGCTTGAGAATGTCCTGTACTTGGCTCACCATGTACTTGCCTCCACGGTCAGAGTGGAGTGCGCTGTAAGGTTAGCTTGGGCACTGGGCCCAAAATCGTCTGTTTTTGGTCTTTTTGGTCTTGGTCCGGTGTCGCGTGGCTCAGCTACCATTTCTGTCTCATGTTCTCACATCGCCCCTCACTATCGCTCCCCATCGATCATGTGTACATACACACACACACACTCTCTCTCTCTCTCTCTCTCTCCTCCCGCTCGTTGCTTCCTCACCATCACCCGCCATTGCCTTATGCCACCCATGGACCACTGCCACCTGTATTTGCCTTGCAAGAGGCTCCCCAGCCCTCGAAGTCAGGCTGCGCGTTCCCACGCCTCGTGTCATCTTTGTCCTCAAGACCCCATCTCGTTGCACCACCCATCTCTCCTATCTCTTTCAAGATGACAAGACCACAGCTCATCCACTCTGAGCCACCTGCAAGACGCTGTTGGAGATCGCGCTGGTCATCACACTGTCATCGGAGGGCTATTATCATGCATCATCGTGTCTCGGCCCCCTTTGACTGTTATTCTCGTATGCTTGCTACCTTTCACCTAGATAATGGTTTCGGTTTCTCGTATCCACGCCCATATCCCTTTGTCTGTCTCGATCGTCTCCGCACCTCGTCGTTCACTCTCCTAAAGCCACCCTTCTCCTCCTACATTACTTTCCCCCTTACTTACTTCTTACTGGCTCACTCATAGCTACGGTTTTGCGTGTATATAAACCATCGGCCTTGACTCATTAATACCAGCTTAGTTTTGGTTTTTCCCTCCTCTCTTGCATGCTGCGCGATCGTCCCGGAAGTCAGGCCCTACCACAGGCACTCAAAGGATATCATTTCTCATCGCTCGTTCCCGCTTCACACTCTCGCCATCGCTGTCTGCTGCCGCTGTCGCCTTCGTCCATTCGCATTCGCACTGGCTGTTGCCATCGCAAATGCTTTGGACTCGGCCTTTCCCCTCACCTCTGTAACCCCTGTGGGATCCCCTCCGCCTACGAACTCACACAGACTCGGCTCCATACAGCGCACAGTTTATGGGACGTCTGGGTTTCACCCCAGGCCAAATACATCTGCAGCGCCTTCACAAACTGATCCTTCGACTTAATGAAGTACACCACTGCATGCTTGGAGTGGTCGTCTATGAAGGTGGCAGTGTACACAGAGCCTTGTAGGGACTGAGTTTGCATTGGACCAGCTAGGTCACTGTGTACAATCTCAAAGATACAGGTTGTCCTTTTGGTGGAGGATGCAGAGAAGGGTTGATGAGTGGATTTACCCAACTCGCACCCACAACACACAGCAGTGTGCATGGTAGAGCTGTCAATGTTCATGCCAGTAGTGGCAGAGGGACCGTATGACTTAAGAGCAGCAGGGGAGAGGTGTCCCATGTGCTGATGCCAGATATCAAGAGTGGTGGCAGCACTTTTGATGTGAGCATTTAGGCCAATTGTCATGGCCCAATCGAAGTGAACGCTTACTTTACGGATATGACCCCGTTAGTAAGTGTATATGTGTCATGGACTTATCGTATCAGTCAGCGGACTCGTTATCACATGCCTTTAGGGCATGACTCATTACTAGTACAGCTGTAGTAGGGTTTGAGCTACTTTAGCTATTAGTCGTACGGATTCGGGAGGAGCTTCAAAGCTGCATCATACATGTATAAGTAGGTCTAGCAGAAGACTCAGGATCACCATCCTGGTCTTCTTCAATCACCACACTTTCATCCTCCTTCTAAAGCTTCTCTCTCTCTCTCTCTCTCTCTCACCCATATCCCCTTTCTTAAAGCCTCGCATCACCAATCGCTTGTCTCCCTCGAGCAAGCCGTATTAGGTCCTAAACGTTAGTGTTGGGGAAGTTTGGTTCCAAACTGATCCAAACTCAGTTTGAACCAAACCCAAACTGGAAGTTTGGTTTGGGGTTTGGGATTTTCTGAAAAAAGCTAAATGGTTTGGTTTCCAGTTTGGGGGTCCCAAACTGAGTTCAAACCGTTTCAAACCGATTACATAATAAGTGCCCAACAAGCATTTAATAATCACATTTAAACTCAGTTTGGTTCAAAATTAGTTCAAAATCAGTCCAAAACTGGTTCAAACTCAGTTGAAATCAAGTCTTAAATGGTTTGGGTTTGGTTTAAACTGAACCAAACTCAAACCAAACTGATTTGTAAGCAATTTGACACATTATTTGGGCGCTTAGTGTGCGCTTATTTGGGCGCTTATTTAATCGGTTTGGAACGGTTTGGTTTGGTTTGGAGCAGTTTGAATCAGTTTGGTTCAGTTTGGTTTCAGTTTGGCCAAAATGTAATCAGTTTGGTTTCCAGTTTGGCAAAAATGGCTTCAAACCAAACCAAACCAAACTTCCCCAACACTACTAAACGTATCCAGTGACTAAGAGCGTCCTGGTATACAAAGCAGTCACATGCCCTGTTAAGCGCTGTGTACTCATGATTGATCCCATGTCCAGTCACGTGATCAACGCTTGGAATTTCCGCTAAGTCGTGAACGCCCTTTTGCAGCCTAAGTCAGGCTAAATGTCCGTGGTGGCGTTACATTAAGACCAGGATCCCTTCATCATGGCGTTCACTACTCAAGACCGTTGGACCCAGTTCAGAACCTACTCCCTCAATAGAAGAGGAGACCACAACGTACCAGTCCAATTCCTAGGAGCTGCTAGGTGGAGAGAATTCCGAGGAGACATCAGATATTTTGTGGACTTTGCATCAGGACCTACCCGATACCGACCAGTTGAGCTCAATTTCGAAAACTTGTGTTGGGTAGAGATTACGTGGAACCCAATCGACAACAGGTGGGACGCAGTACGACCAGCTGGCAGAAACTACAACTGCGACATCAACACAAGAGGATTACCCACAAGAGAACAATACGGACGCATCGACGGACAGCCAGAAGAAGAGCCTAGTACATCAGAACCCAGAACTCCAGCCCCATCAGAAACCAGTGGAGAAGACGAGAGTCAGTCGGAAGTTGAAGAAACCAAAGCAGTAATCCAAAGAGCTGAGTCTCTTCACATCACTGAACCAGAAACCATCCAAGTCCTATCCCCCGCAGTCGCAGCTATGGCAACTGCCACAGAAACCATCACAGAACAACTACAACACACTGCCATCGACGATGAAATTAGAAGGATAGCAGAGGAGGCCAAGGCACACCTACAACCTATTAACCCCAGCACAGGCCATCGTATGACGGCGGACAACACCGCTATATTCAGAGCAGTAGGACCAGACGTTCCAGACCCACCACCTTGAAGACACAACAACCCACCTCCAGGAGCCAGGGGACTGCCTGGAAGCGGAGGAGAGGGAGGCGGCAGACCACCAGGCTGCAGATTTGGAGGACTGTTTGGAAGAGGACCTCCAGGAGGTGGATTCCCAGGGGGCAGACCACCCATAGGAGGCGCGCCAGGAGGTCCCACACCTCGACTAGAAGGTGAACCTCCGTCGGTATTCAAAGGAGATCATGCTGAATATGAATCCTTCCTCACTCAATGGCACAGCTACATGGGGCTCAATTTTGACGCCCCAGTCATGACGAACGTTTACAAAAGATGCCTCCTCTTCCTAGGGTACATCAAAGGACCCCTTGTCAGCAACTGGACACTAGGCTTCCTTCAATGGCTCAACAACGAGATACGCAGAGGAATGGATAGACATGACAAGTTCCTTTGGGACACCCTCACCGCCAGATTTGTGGATCGATTCTCTAACACGTTAGAACAGGAACAAGCCCAGGCGACTCTAGCCAAAGGGTTTAGGATGATAGGAGACGACATTGATTCATACATCACCAACTTTGAACAGTTAGCTTGGAAGGCTGACTACCACCTTAATGACCAACAAACAATCGACCGCTTCATGGCGGGACTCCCAGGGAAGCTGTTCACCAAAGTCTATGAGATGGATGAACCAAGGACATTTGCGGAGTGGAAAGATGCCGCACTCTGAAGGCAAAAACAATACATCCACCTAAAAGCAAGGCTCAATATAGCATCACCCATCACGTGCACACCTCGACCCGCATTCCCTCAACCAAGGTTTGGAGGACAACCATGGAACGCCCCCTGAAACCACCCTCCCAGGTACAATCCTAACAGGATGGACACATCAGCGGATCGGTCGCACGCACGGCTCACAGAGGTTGGCAACCCCAACCGAGGCCCATATCAACAGAGGCCCCCATTCCCACCGTGAGGAGGTTTGGGACCGGCGAGAGGAAGTGGCCCCCGCCAGAACATGAGGGAAGTCATTTGCTATAACTGCAATAACCCTGGACACATCTCATGGAACTGTAACCATCCTAGGAAGCCACGCCAACAATGGCAGCTGGCCTCGAACAGCAGAAGCTGTTGATAAGTGACCTGTGCGCACTTAGCAGCTCAATGGACATGCAGATAATGGACTGCTTTAGATTAGATATACAGGACTTGTAGATTAGATTATTTTGATCTTTACAATCTCGGACTTCTTATATTGTCTTATCTATGACATCACATATGTACATGACATCATGGACCACTCTGGATTGCCCTTGTACTTTGTCATTGTACTTTCCCTTTGTTCTTATCTTTATTGTGATGTCACTATGATATCATAGTCTGGACTCTTATTGTTCTATACGCCTTGTTCTCCAGAACAGTACACTCCTTTGTCCCTATGTAGAACAATGCGCCTTGTATTTACTGTGACCAACTGTTACCAGCGTCACCCTCTGTAGCAGTATAAGTAGAGTACTCTGTACGCTCTGGCACCACACCAGTTCTCATCTGTTGTGCGCCAGGTATGTTTTATCCTCTTGTATAAACACCAGTTCTCATCTGTTGTGTACCAGACTTCCATCTGCTTCACTTGCTTGACTATCTCTGTTGCTGCTTCAAGTACCACCCTCATATCTCACCACAGTCTACCTTGTCACTGTGAGTATGATCTCTAGGTGTGCTGTTCATCAGAAGCGTGGAAACCAACTATTTTAGTCAGGAACCACCCACTGCATGCGTAGCTAGCACCGCGACTCCGCAGCAGATGGCCAAAGAATGGATAGAAGGAGTGCGAGGGGCAAGTGACGAAGTAAAGGATTTGATCCTACAGGATATGTGGAATCAGGAGGATTTTCCGAATGCCTAAACCCATCGGCCTGGGTGAGGGCAATCAATTGTAACTCTGTAATCATGACTCACTTCTGTTCGCTCAGAATTCCAGTCTCGATTTGTACAAGTTACTCAATGGCCGACATAAAAGGGCTCGTAGACTCAGGAGCCACCAACAATTTCATAAGACCCACATTCACCAAGTGCATGGGACTCGGACTCCAAGTCCTAGAGCGCCCAAAGAAAATATGGAATATAGACAACACAGAAAATAAAGCTGGGTCCATCACACACTTCATAGACCTAGACGTCCAAACTAGAGAAAAAAAATCACAGGACCATGAGGTTCCTTGTCACAGACATAGGAAATGAAGACCTCATACTAGGATACCCCTGGCTCGCCACATATGAACCCACGATCAGTTGGACTCACACCACAATACACGAAGACGCACTCCCCATCATCATCAGATCCATAAATCCTGTGGAAGCACAAACGGTTATCACTACAGCAATCACTCAAGAGGAAGCTGAAAACATAGTGGCCGAGCTAGGAGCGGAAGAAGAGGAATGCTGGATATGTACCACCGCTACTGAATTAGCTATCGCCGCTAACCAACAGAAAATGGCAGTTGCGGTGCCAGAACCCTACAAACGATTCACGAAGCTCTTTAACGAAGAAGCATCGCACCGGTTTCCCCCTTCTCGACCATGGGATCAAGCAATCGAGTTCAAGCCAAACACCCTGGCAATGATCAATTGTAAGGTATACCCCATGACGCAGAATGAAGATGAACAACTCAAGAAATGGCTCGATGAACAACTCAAGATGGGATACATTCGCCCCTCCAAGTCACCATATGCCTCTTCATTCTTCTTCATCAAAAAGAAAGATGGGAAACTACGACCGGTCCAGGACTATCGCTGAATCAATGCATGCACCATCCGCAATCAATACCCACTACCCCTCATGTCGGAGCTCATCAACAACCTAGGAGGTGGACACTACTACACCAAACTTGACGTCCGCTGGGGGTACAACAACATACGAATCAAAGAGGGAGACGAACTGAAAGCAGCATTTAAAACACGGTATGGACTGTTCGAACCTCTTGTCATGTATTTCGGACTCACCAATTCGCTGGCAACGTTTCAAAATATGATGAATGATATCTTGGGAGACACCATTACACGCCAACAACTCCTGGGAACGGTCATCAGAGTCTACATGGATAACATAGGTATAGTGACACACGAATCAGTAGGACTACAAGGCCACATCGACGTGGTATGCGACGTGCTTCAAGTCGCACTCAATCATGATCTCTACTTCAAACCAGAGAAGTGCCTCTTTCACCAACCGCGAATGGATTACCTGGGGGTAATCCTTGAAAAGGGGGTGACTTGTATGGACCCAGTAAAAGTTGCCAGTATCAAGGACTGGCCACGCCCAACAAAGGTCAGAGACGTCCGCTCATTCTTAGGGTTCTGCAATTTTTACCAGCTATTCATTCACGGTTTCGCCACACACGCACAAGCACTCAACAAACTAACATGTAAAGAGGTGGAGTGGAAATGGACAAGCGACGAGGAAATAGTGTTCCAAACCCTTAAGAACATCGTCACGCAGGAACCAGTACTTGCGCATCCCAGCCAATGGATAGTGGTGGCTTATATAATTGATACCCCCAGCCGACGGTGAGAATCTTCTATCGTTCATACTCAGCCAACGTTGGCCGACGTCGGAGACTCCCACATGATTGATACTCCAACCGGCGCCGGCTGGGAGCGGGGGGTCCGCTTTGCGATTATAAGTCTACAAGAGTGAATATATAACCCAAAGGAGTACACCTGAGTGACAGGGAACAAAGAAAATAGAGATATACCAAAGGGGATTGCTGAATGGATGTGAGAGGGATTCGTCAATGGTGTAACAAGTGCATAGGGTGTCTAAGGAGATTGGATAACTTTGTGGCGAGTACTTAGTGTGTCAGGAGTGTCCAACCAGTCAACATACCTAATATGTACAGGTGTTCATATGGGTTTGGGGAGCCCATTATTGAAAACATGGATGGACACTCTATCAATGTAGCCATATATATATTTCAATCTGTTTGAAGAGATCAACATCAGAATGCATCAAAGAACAGACCTCCCAACCATCTCCTATGGGTGACATGTCCAATCAAATACTTGTATTGATGTGTATTGATGGGTATCTATAACTCTCCGTGCTCCATGAGTATAGCCATGTATATATTTCTATCTATCTGAAGAGATCAAAGATGCATCCAAGCGCGGACCTCCCGACCTTCTTGATTGGGTGGCATGTCCAACCAATTAAATACACCTTGTATTGATGGCAAGATTGATGGGTATCTATATGAGTTCAGGGGACTTATCATGGACAGGCTCTCCATTAGTGTATCCATGTATATATTTCTATCTATCTGAAGAGATCAAAGATGCATCTAAGTGTGGACCTCCCGACCTCTTGAATGGGTGACATGTCCAACCAATTAAATGCACCTTGTATTGACGGGTATATATATGAGTTCAGAGGACCTAACATAGACAGGTGCTCCATCAGTGTAGCCATGTATATATTTCTATCTGTCTAAAGAGATCAAAGATGCATCTAAGTGCAGACCTCCCAACCTCTTGAATGGATGACATGTCCAACCAATTAAATGCACCTTGTATTGACGGGTCTATATATGAGTTCAGAGGACCTAACTGATGAACAGTAAACATGGAGGTGATACTCACAGTGACAAAGGAGACTGTGGTGAGATATCAAGGTAAACTGGAAGCAGCAACAGAGTGATCAGGCAAGTGAAGCAGATGTGGAGTCTGGCACACAACAGATGAGAACTGGTGTGGTGCCAGAGCATACAGAGTACTCTACTTATACTATACAGAGGCGTGACACTAGTACAACACAAGTAACATAGGGTCACAGAATACAAGGAGCATTGTTCTACAGAGGGACACAAAGGAGTGTGTAAATGGAGAACAAGGCGCAAAGAACAAGGAAGGGCTAGACTATGATATCATAGTGACATCACAATAAAGATAGAACAAGGGAATGAGTACAAGGACGAAATACAATAGGAGTCCAGAGGAGTCCATGATGTCATTGTACAGTGATGTCATAGATAAGAAAAGTCCGAGATTGTAAAGATCATAATAATCTAATCTACATAAGTCCAATATATCTTATCTAAAGCAGTCTGTTATCTGCGTGTCCATTGAGCCACTAAGTGCGCACAGGTCACTTATCAACACAAACATGGACAGGTGCTCCATCAGTGTATATATTTCTACCTGTCTGAAGAGATCAAAGATGCATCTAAGCACGGACCTCCCGACCTCTTGAATGGGTGACATGTCCAGCCAGTCAATACACCTCAGATTGACTGTGCATCTAGACACATTCAGGGGACCTATATCAAGACTCTGTCTGCATAGCCACATTCGAAAGGAATAGTATATGAACACATCCTGGGCCAACATAGATACCCTATCGCTCATGCCAGTGAATGGATACAATATCCAACTGGCAAATACATCTCACATCAGTTGGTATCCATATGCATTCAGGGGGCCTATTATTGCAAACATACATGGACACTCTGTCAGCATAGCCATGGACACATTTCTATCTATCTGTTCTGGCTCCAGATGTCTGGATGAACTTTAGCAGCACCCCTACCAGTGTCTATGTTCCTATAGAATGGTTAGACATCTGGGAATGTGTGTATTAAAAAACCACTTACCTGACCTTCTCTGACACCTTGATAGTTCGTTTAACTTCCTTCCCTTTCGTTATATGAAGTGGATGGCCAACTTGCATCCTTTGCCATTGCACCTGGGGATGTTGTGATGGGCCAGCCATGTCTGGATGGTGATGAATGAATTAGTAGTATAGGATGTGATGTGGATGAGATGTAGACCTGGTGATGATGTTCTATTTGTACTTGGATCTTTGCTTCTAGTAGAGGCAGAGCCTCTGTCATCCTCTACATACAATGTTACCACTTGGATCAGTTGAGGTTGACATAATAACAATCACATGTACCAGAATAAGCATCATCATGCATACAAGACATATGCAGTGGAGAGCCAAGAGCCATTTTGTTCTCAGATAGATCATCATCAGAATCATCTGGAGACTTAGTGGCATCAGTCTTGTCAAATGAATCATCATTGCTGGAGTCATCTGAAGGCTTAACAGAACCAGTCTTGTCATCCTCCTGATTGGAGTCCTGACTATTTGGAAGAACAAAGTACTCTTCATCAGACCCTTGTGATTGCAGCGTTCTAGCCTTTTGGACACTCCGCCCACGCCTTGGGGGATCATCCATATTGTCAAAGAGTGGGGAGGTCGGCACCCACATCAGGGGACCAATTCCTTGATCCTGTCTGTGCCTCCAGTGGTCCAGAATGCGGAAGACCTTGTTGATAAGTGACCCGCGTGCACTTAGCGGCTCATATGGACACGCAGATAACGGACTGCTTTAGATTAGATATACAGGACATGTAGATCAGATTATTATGATCTTTACAATCTCGGACTTCTTGTATTCTCTTATCTATGACATCACATGTACATGACATCATGGACTTCTCTAGACTGTCCTTGTACTATTGTCTTTGTACTTCCCTTTGTTTCCTTATCTTTATTGTGATGTCACTATGATATCATAGTCTGGACTCTTATTGTTCTTATGCCTTGTTCTCCCAGAACAGTACACTCCTTTGTCTCTATGTAGAACAATGCGTCTTGTATTTACTGTGACCAGTGTTACTAGTGTCACCCTCTGTAGCAGTATAAGTAGAGTACCATGTACGCTCTGGCACCACACCAGTTCTCATCTGTTGTGTGCCAGGTATGTCTTATCCTCTTGTATAAAACACCAGTTCTCATCTGTTGTGTGCCAGACTCTCCATCTGCTTCACTTGCTAGATCTACTCTGTTGCTGCTTCCAGTACCACCCTCATATCTCACCACAGTCTACTTTGTCACTGTGAGTATGTCCTACATGTGTACTGTTCATCAGACCTCTCCAATCTGGATCTTGGATGGGTCCTTCCACTCAAAGTGATCTGGAGTGCATTCATCAATGATCCAGGACGATGGGTCCTTCACCAATGATCTCCATGGAATGATCAGCTTGGGCTTTCTGGTAACATATCCTAAGTCACATGTATCATATACTGCTGCACATTGATTGATTGAAAAGGAGGCTCATGGATGTGTGCAGTGCAATAATCCCTGAGCATGACTGAACCACCTTGGCTTTATATCCATCAGACATGGCGACTGTGGGAAGTTCAGGGCATCCATCTGTATCAAGTATAATAGGGATTGGTGTTTTGATTGTCCTTGAGAGGTCCTTTTTTGGAGGATCAACAATCTCTGGAATTTACATGAATGATATTTGATCAATTTGAGAAGAAGCTTGCCAAACCTTTTGCAAAGCACATCTTCCCAAATTGAGTCCACTGCTCCCAGAGGGCAGCACTCTGTTGATAAGTGACCTGTGCGCACTTAGCGGCTAAATGGACACGCAGATAATGGACTGCTTTAGATTAGATATACAGGACATGTAGATTAGATTATTATGATCTTTACAATCTCGGACTTCTTGTATTCTCCTATCTATGACATCACATGTACATGACATCATGGACTTCTCTAGACCGTCCTTGTACTATTGTCTTTGTACTTCCCTTTGTTTCCTTATCTTTATTGTGATGTCACTATGATATCATAGTCTGGACTCTTATTGTTCTTATGCCTTGTTCTCAGAACAGTACACTCCTTTGTCTCTATATAGAACAATGCGTCTTGTATTTACTGTGACCAGTGTTACTAGTGTCACCCTCTGTAGCAGTATAAGTAGAGTACCATGTACGCTCTGGCACCACACCAGTTCTCATCTGTTGTGTGCCAGGTATGTCTTATCCTCTTGTATAAACACCAGTTCTCATCTGTTGTGTGCCAGACTTCCATCTGCTTCACTTGCTTGACTATCTCTGTTGCTGCTTCAAGTACCACCCTCATATCTCACCACAGTCTACTTTGTCACTGTGAGTATGATCCCTATGTGTACTGTTCATCACACTCTTCCAGTCTGTGCAGAATGTCCTAAAGTCCCTTCCATCCTGCAACACACTGCTCACATCATTACTGAAATCCATTTGCATCAATCCACAGTCAGCAAGTAATATTAATGCATCTTTGGATGGCTTACAAGCCAACCTTGAGGTTGTTGTCTTCGCCCTCATATGCTGTGAGAACAATGGAACGAATACCACATGTCCTATAGAGTTGACTTTGAAAGTCTTGGATGATCCGCTCACGCATAGATGATGCCATTCTGTATAGGATGAATGAGGGAAATTGGTCAGAGGTGATGCATGTTCCCATACCTGGATTGAACATGCTTTGGTGGTGTCTTCTCCGACCATTCCTTGGCAGCAATCACATACTCCTCTTGATCTTCAGGAGATACTTCATTCCATAAAGCAGTGGTTGCATCTTGAAGGGCCCCCAAGAAAGCGGGGTGTCCTGGTTCTCTCCCAGACTCCTCTTTTGCATATTCCAAGACCTCATCACGGTGCAGGTGATAGAAGGCATTCCTGGCAGACCATTTGCGAGTGAACTTGATGTATTCACGCCTGGGGCGGACATAGTGGTTATAAAACCATTTCTGAATTCTCTGAAATGTAAAAGAAGCAATATATTCTTCACTGTCTAAATCTAAATGGAGCCCACCTTAGTGGCGACCTTCTTATCAAATGGTGCACTTGCAGGGCAGAGGAGATACAGCTGAGCCATGGCTTTCTCAATTATCCTAGTATGATGTAATGCCACCAGTGGGGCGACGTCCATAGTTCGAAGTACCCGCAGCAGGTCTAGCAGAAGACGCGTTCGGCATTATCGGACAACGGCGATAATGGAGACTGATATCGGTCGAAGGCACATGCTCGAAGAGGCGAGGCGAGAACGGTGATGCACAAGTAAAGGGGAAGGCTTAAGGCAAGGCAGAGCAGGGTTCCCAAGATACAAAGCTGGTATTGCTAAGTAAATCAAGTCTGAGGACTCGAGTACAAAGACAAGCCTGGTATATATACATGCAGGTACATAAGGTTCGTACTCAGCTAAGTCCGCTCTATCTGGGATCGGGGTCCGTGCGCAGTCATGGAACCTACCAGAAGGTCACATGCGTATTGCGCCATCATTCATCATCATTCTAGGTCAGTCTAGGCTCCGGTCACGTGATCATACCGTCATGAGTCCAGACCTTTCCTGAAGATCTCCCTAGCGCTCCGTAAGGTCCCACTAGCGGCGTCTGAGCCATTGGGAGTCTCCGCCCGGCTAGGCGGTTCCTCCGGCCCGCGTCCGGTAGCGTCAGCGGTCGGGATTCGTAACATATGAAGACTTGTATCGGCAGCTTGGAATTCTTGAAGATATTCCTGTAATATATCTGCGTCTTGGGGAGTGATGGAAAACCCTGGGTCAGCAGACTGCACTCTATGGCTCTGTGATACCTCAGACTCTCCGCCGTTGACAGAGTCACTGGTGTCTTCACTCTGCATGGTATAGAGATATACACAAGTGTGGTAAGAAGGCTGGATGGTGTGGACAATTATACTGAGTGCACAGGTACTTAAATACATTCCAGTAATATTGAAGCATCAGATCAGAAAGTGTGCCCACACACACCATGTCTCAGGATACCCCAAAGATAAAATAGGTATACACAAGCAGATATGTGTGGAGAGATGATGTGACAAGTCTAGATGGGTGTAAAGTGCATTTCTGATTGATAGATGTTACACAAAACAGATGCAAAACAGATGGGAGATATATGTCTCATAGTTGGCTACCTATGATCGTGCATCGAGTGCGGACCTCCCGATCCTGATGGGTCATGTCATAGATATCTACACAGAACACAACATATATACCATCATGAAACATACACTGCACACATTGGATGGCCAATACGGATATGATGTACAGAATACTACATGTCTCATGTTTGGCCACATATGGTTGTGCATCTAGTGTGGACCTCCCGATCCTGATGGGTCATGTCATAGACAGCTACACAGAGCACAACATATATACCATCATGAAACATACACTGCACACACTGGATGGCCAATATGGATATGATGTACAGAATACTACATGTCTCATGCTTGGCCAGATATGGTTGTGCATCAAGTGCGGACCTCCCGATCTTGATGGAGTATGTCATAGATATCTACATGAAGCACACCATATATGCGAATATGATGCGAACACTGTGTGCAATAGATTTAAGGGGAAAATGGGAGGTCTCCTTATAAGGACATATGAGTATCAATGTTGAGTATCAATATCTCAGGTGGGGTGGTGTCGGACACTCCGAATTCGCCAACAAATAAGGCCACAACTTGTTATAACATTTGGAACACATACAAGTAGAATACAATACATGTGTGCGCTATGGATTCTGACTTCCCTTTGCGAATACTTCTTCCCCTTCCAAATACTTAGCCATGCCCTCCAGATCAAACAGCGCCTTGAAGAGTCCATCGTCGAAGGTTTGGAGCTGACCCCGCAGATTTCTCAGGTCATCCCATGCTTCTGTGAGGATTATCTTGCATTGCTCAAGTCGGGACTCAATGCTACCTAGATCCTCAGACATCGGGGACGCAGGAAGGGTGACGCCTATAGAGTGGGTAATAGTGTGTGTTGGGGCTAAACAAGATGGCCGTGCACGAGGGACGGACTTCCCCACATCCTTAACACATCGTAGATATTAATTGAATAGTTGCAGAAGTATAACACATGCATACCTTGTGTTTCGGAGTGTCCATCCCAGAGGGAATGTGGCCATGGCGAATGCCACTACCCATGTCATCAACGTCCATGGTATCGGATGTCTGGAAGTGTGAAATGATGCGTCAACTGAGTATGAATAATGGTTGAAGTAACATACACTTGAAGTGAGAGGATGTGTTGCTGGGGTCGGGGCACCCGTGGAGGGTGTTTCATCTACAGATATTATCTCTGGATGATGTGTGGGGGCTTCCAGGACCTCAGGGGGGTCACGGAAAATCCTTTGCGAAGCTGGGATACGATCCAGGAAGCTGCCAAGTGGGGATGGGGAGCGCTTCTTCTTACGCTTACCCTCTTCCTACTGGTGCACAAATATATGTCAGAACTTCATTCAAGTAGTACATTTGATTACTCACATGTGGGACGTCTGAAGGACGAGAAACCGATGGAAGGGGCACAACAGGTGAAGGCATCCTAGACAGGAAGTCAAAGGTATCGGACCCCCCGGTAGATGGAGGGCGTTGTTGCTGTGGTGGGCCCATAGGCTGTGGCTGTGGAGAGGGCTGCTGTGACGGCGGGGTGCCCGCAGTTCCATGGGACTGTGAACGTGAGATGCGAGAGATATCAGACATATTTGATGACGGTCTGTGTCGTTTCCCAGTGCAAATATATATGAACTCGAACAGGCAGAGAAGCACTTCAATGCAATCAAGTCCAATAAAGTCCATTCAGCTGTATCAAATCTCGATTATCATTACCATTGTCGAATGCTATCTGAATATGTTCGATTGCTTCTATCTGGGTGAATCACATGGCAGTATTCCCACATCCGTAGATTGGCAATCAGTAGTGGGGCACCCAACACGTTTCAGAGTCAGTCCTGCGACATTCTGCACACCCAAACTCCATGGTTAGGAAACCCCCGTCCGAATTGACAAAGCATGAGAGTCAGCTGCTCACAATAGCAGCCAAGCTTATGTGTGCTATGAAATGTGTGGAGGACACCCCGACATCCTCCAAGGAACTGGAATACATGGATGGGAAAATCAAAGGAGAAATAGTGAGTCGATTTAATACCCTATATTCCTATGTAATGTGTCTGATGCTACACTATTCAGCAAGCAATACAGACGATATTTAACACCTATAGGGCAGGCTCCAAGATGCCACGCCTCCATCCTATCATCCAGGTTGCTGGAGCAGAGTGGAAGAATGCGGAGGATCAGAACCGCAGCCCCAACTGGCCTCTACTTACAACTCAATACATTACCCAGCTATGTGAAACAGTTCTGGTGGAGAACCCGGAGTGGCATGAGTCACTGTCATCACTTCAGCTCAACTCATATCTGGAGGGCCTTCATCCAACAAAACTGTGGTGGCTTGAGGCGCACCCTGAAGTGCAGAAGACCTCAGATGGTGCGTCCTAATTGTTACATCGATTTGTACTCATTCATGTAACGCTCACGCGGGCATTCTTCGCACGTCGTGCGGCTTCTCGACCTAATGAACACAGAGGCTGGCGAACTCCCTCGGTAACGACCGGCGATCGTCATTAACGACGATGAAAACAAGAAGTCGGCGGTCATGCACGACTTGTAGCGGAAACGCCTCACTTAAGGGCAATAAGGAAAGGAAGGGAAACTGTGGCTGGACAGGCTCCGAGGCTGCACACAGCTGAGTAGAGGGGGGAAAGGACTCTATACTCCTACTTCTGGCGTGACAATCCAGAAAGTTAAGCTACCGAATACAAGCTTAACCGTCTACTACTTATACTAGGGGAAGGGGCTTTCAAGCTCCACTTCAACGACTGAAACCCTAATACAACTGATAAGCGATAGCGAATGGCATAACGCCCTCATGACACGAGTCAGAGATAAGAGAACACGCGGCAGATAAGGAACATGCGGCGTAACTCTAGACCTTTGGGTTGATCCGGACCCTCTTACTAGACACGACCTAGGCATCTCGCCTCTAGGCCCTTCCAGATTCTTGACATCAGCGGGTCACGTGCTGGGATCACGTACCGGCGCCTCTTCCCTAGGCGATGCTCGCGCGCCTCCGGGGCAAACCGTAACAATTCACATCTTTATGTACAGCTGCTATCGAAAATATCTCACCGACTTCAGTGGCCATTCCCAGCCCTCTTCCTCCCCCTTCTCCCCCACTGCCATCGCACACGCACAATACACATGGCAAGGGTAAAGCACGTGCCATACAGGAACCGATGGCAGACCCCTCTGCCCCATCCAATCCCCCATATGCACTAAGAGGTACGAAGCGCTGTGCTGACCCGGACATTCCCGAGGGGGAGTCTGATAGCTCCACCCCACGAAAGTCTGATGTTCCGCGGGTCGAAGTGGAGCAGGTGTCCCCCCCTAGACCCACCCAATGTCAGTGCATAGAGGCTTCTGCAGTTATTGCCTATGGAAAGGTGAGTGCTCTCAGCTTATTGTTGTGCATCCAATGTACACTGATATATGATTTGTAGGACTGATGTGGCCCCTGTGGACTGGCTGATGTAGATGAATGCCAGGCGCAGTCCAATACCTGGTCGATTTCATGTGTGCACTGCGCAATAAAGCACAAGGTATGTAACCCCACCCCAGCATGGGCTGTCCCTCTGCACCGTGCAATGGAAGCACGGACCAGTGGTGCGGGGACCCCTGGTGCGTCCTAAATGTTCAGACCATGCTCACACACTAATCAATGCCCACATCACTTTGGTAGCCATCGGGGACTCCCATCTGGACGCACTGGAGCAGAGAATGGATGCATTGGAGTCCATGAATCGTGACACCAATGAGAAGGTCATTCATATTCTGTTGGAGATCCAAAACATGTGTCAGGACTCGCATGATACTCGCCTCATGGCTGGGAGACTTCTGGACGTCCAGGGGATCGATCCGACGTCGATTCCTGGTGTTGGAGGGCCCCCATCCAATCGCCGCTCCATATGCCCCAGCATAGCTTCAGCATCATCAGTTGGAGCTCGGATGTCTGGCCTGGGTATTTCCGACGCTCGCTCCACTTCTTCTTACTCCAGTGCCCCTTCAGAACGCCATCGCCAACCATCTGGTGAGTTATTATATGATCCGAATTCGAGTCTTGCTCTGATTCGCAACGCAGGGGGAAGCGTTGAGGCACATGTGGCCTCAGGGGGACGTCTGACCCCATCTGGAGTGTCAGGCAGATCATCCTCAGCTAGTGCTGTGGCCTAACATGTGATTCAAATGTTGTATGTGGTCTGAACATTGTCTGTTGGATGTGCACACTGTAAATACATTCTGGGACCCTCTGATTAAATGAGGGTCAATATATCTTCATGACTCTACTGATATAGTGCTGTTGGATGCTATAGGCACAATGTGATCCATTAATGGATAAATCAATTGAATCGACATGTGACCTATGCATGAAACATGATGACATAGTTTGGGACTATCAATATCAATGGGTGCATTGATATATCGGGCAGTCTGGTGGATCGGATGCACGCTCTAGAACCCTATCAAGGTTGAAATCACAATGTGGTCCAGACACAGGCATCGAACATTCCAAGGTATGGAATCAATATGTGACCTATGTATGCAACAAGATGAGATCATTCACGACCTAGTTTTGGAGCGTCCAATGTGTGGACTGGGCAGTCCGGTGAATTGGGTGATATGCCTATTGCGATCACCATGTTGTCCAGCCACAGACGTCAGATATTCAAAGAAGGTTTGGAAGTTATATTTTAATACAGACATCATACTTCAGATATATCAGTGACGCAATGGTTCAGGGTCCCTGCTTCAATGCCAGTGGATATGTTCATGTGATCTTTCGGGAGGTCCGGTGCATCAGATGCACCAGATAACCATACTTTCCCAATCGTTGATGGGTCTACTATCATAATTGAGGGTTGAGACACACCCAGTATGATCCCATGTTTTCACATTTACATGTAACATATACTTCAGACTTCTTTGACACATGTGTGACACAACGGGTCTAATGCCAAGTGGCTATGGTCATGTGATTTGTCGGGGGGTCCGGTCTGTCAGATACACCAGATACCACATGTATGACACAACGGGTCTAATGCCAAGTGGCTACGGTCATGTGATTTGTTGGGAGGTCCGGTCAGATACACCAGATACCACATGTATGACACAATGGGTCTACTGCCAAGTGGCTACAGTCATGTGATTTGTCGGGGGGTCCGGTCAGATACACCAGATACCACATGTATGACACAACGGGTCTAATGCCAAGTGGCTACAGTCATGTGATTTGTTGGGGGGTCCAGTCAGATACACCAGATACCACACACATGTATGACACAACAGGTCCAATGTCAAGTGGCTATGGTCATGTGATTGTCGGGGGGCCCGGTGCATCCAAGGGTTGCATGAGACAGACAGATACACCAGATACCTGTCCCAATCATCCATGGATCTATGATCTAGGGTTGACACACACCAAGCATGATCCAATGTTTTCGCAGTTACATGTAACATATACTCCAGACTTTGTTGACACATGTGATGCAGTGGTTTTGCCTCCGATCTGTGTGTGAGAGATGGTCATGTGACCTGTCGGGCAGTCCGGTGCATCAGATGTCAAGATAATACCAGATGCCCATGCACAACACATGGTATCCATGTTCTGCATCTTGTAGATTGATCAACACTATTTATACCATGTAACAGGTGTGCACTACCCCATACAACATGCAGTCTTCCACAACAAAGGGTAAACATGTACCCTCCACCTCACTCACTTCCCCAAGCCATGGACCCTTCGATGAAGACGATATGTATGGATCGGATTCCAATGCTGAAACCATTAGTCTGAAACCAGACTCCATGGAACCATATTCCAATCAAGCACACTCAACCAATGAGGGTGTGGTATGTACCTGACTAATGAAACCATTCAACTAATCTGATGTCTCAAGGAGGAGGCAGGCCTCATATCTGAGATGGAGGAGATGTGCATGGATCTTAGGGACGTCCACCTTATGATAAGGGCACTATGTGAAACAGAGGGAATCGATGTGTCAGACACGAATCAAGTGACAAGTGAAACACAAGACAGCCAATATCAAGGACATTCCCCTCACATGTCAGAGATGTCTTTAGGACCAAACTGTGATGATGGGAAGGGTGATATTGGGGCATCCTCTATGACATAGAACACATCACATCCTTGTAATATGTTCTACGTTCTACGTTTCAGATTAGAATTGCTATGAGCCAATTATCCCAATGCATGGAATATCTAATGTGGTCTAAGTGAATTTAATAAGGGAGAGGACTCATACCATTCCAACCACTCTTATCCACGTCCTCCTCACTCCATACTCCATACACATTGTTTATCATGCCTCGCAAGAACAACTTTTCCATTCCCATGGGAGACGTTACTGAGGTTGTCTCTAAAACAACAAAGTCTAAGCAGGGACTCTGAACCACTGTTGAGGAGGTCCCATTCCATTCTTCCAAGCAGACACAGTCAGGCCAGGCTTCACGCCAAGCCAAGGTGGTTGAAGCACAGTCTAGCCATCCAACACAGGCAGTGCATGAATCGGACACCCCCCAACTCATAGAACCATATGAAGCTGATGTGCATGACATTCAAGCCGAGGACACACAACCCCAATTACATGTATGTGACAGAAATGCCTTTCATCCTCAAAGCTCAGATCATTTGTAGGCACCTATGGACCAATGGATAGACATCTGGAGCAGATATCTCTACTTGTTATTAGAGATGGAGGGTCTGATGAGGGCTCCAAAGTGCTCCATGTGCACCAGTTCGATGCAAATCAAGTGCTCTGATTGTATTGGAGGCAATTACTTTTGCAAGGGCTGTTGTCTTCAAACCCACATGCGGTCCCCATTCCATCGGATGTCCCGCTGGACTGGTGCACACTTTGCACCAATATCATTAAGGTCACTCAGATTTAAGCTCTGTCTAGGGCATGATGGAAAGCCATGTCCACTTACAGTTGAGGTACAAATGTATCATAAATATGCATTGCCACATGTACTAATCTATAGTTAGGGTGTCCAAGCAGCAAAAGAGCTACAGCCAATCAGGCGGAGACCCCGATGCAATCAGTCTGCATCACTGATATCTGTTGAGGAGGAGCATGCCCCTTTTTCAGGAGATCTACACCCATGTCTATCACAAGATTCTGAGGATATGCATGGCATCTCTGACACACTGTTTGACTCTGCTGGTGATGTGTTGGAACCATCTGGAGGACACACACGACGTACTCGGGACTGCACAGTCAGGGAATCCACTGGTCACAATGGTCAATCAAACAGGTGTCTTCGAGATGGAAGTTCTCTTCTGTGTATGCCCCAATGCTGGAACCAATGATGAGCAACTGCTCCAAGCTGGAATCTTCCCTTCAACCTTTAGGCATATTGAGACTGCATTTACTTTCTCAGTCCTGGATGACTTCTTGGCCGATAACCTGGAGTGCAAGACAACTGCACAACAGTACTATTCTAAGCTGCAAAGCATTACAAATCAGATGTTCCCTGACAATGTACCAGTATGTTACAATGCTATCCCTTCACTGTGAATGATGTTGCTGAAAGAGATATACAGAATCTCTACAAGCAACTCCTGAGGGCATCTCGTCAATGGCGTGATTTAAAGAACAGGATTCAAAGTGGTCTGGGACATCAGCCAGACGGGGACTCCGCCATTGATGGATCCATGGCCATATTCTGTCCTGCTTGTCCACAGCCAGGTATCAATCTACCTGAAAATTGGAAGGCCAGATATCGCGATGACCCGTATGCATTCATTTAACAAGTCAGATGTCTCATTACTGACCTTCTCAAAGAAACCAGCTAATTTGAACATTTATAATGGATGGCAACTTCTCAGCAGAGCACATGAGGTGTAGAACTGGGGATGTGGACCTCCCGCTGTCTGCAGGGATGGCCTTCATGGCAAATCCAAATTCGTACAAGGCTCACCTCCATAGTGGGCAAGAGATGGTCCAGGTATGTAGGATCCCATTACTAGGTCCTAGTAACTTATATTCCCATAGCCCAGCACATGCAACACATACAGAGCCATTGAACAGGCCAATTCAAGTCGCCCCCATCTTGATGTTACAGGCATCGGAGCAACCGCCTGCTGTCATGGATTCTTTGTCCCTACATCTGTAGTTGACTTCCAGAAGGGAGAGAGGTATGTCCAATGTTTTAAACACTCTAGGTGTGGATATAACCTTGCTATTATGCTAGGCAAATCAATATGGACTATAGCCTTTGCAAGGCCCTCTCATACAACATGGAGGACATCCCGGTGGCCTTGGTCATGTATGACATCATGTGTCAGTATGGGGTTCACTTCCAGGAGCAGGTGGAAAGGAGCCCAGAGTTATCTCTGTCTAGCTCTTTGCAACTTCGGACTGGCATTGGCCTCTTTCATATCCATGGTCATCAAGATTCATGCTTACCCCGCTTTTCCCCAAGCTATATTCCTGGAGCAAAGCAGGTGGATGGGGAAATCATTGAGACATTGTGGGCACCACTCAATAACATCTCACGGAGTATCCGCGGGATGTCCCTTGCCCATCGCCAGGAGGTATTGGATGCACATATGAATCATTTTAATTGGAAGAAGATGGTCCGCATTGGTCTGTCACATGCATGTCTATGATGTTCTTGATTCTAATATGATTCTCCATGCTCCAGTTCCATCACTTCTGAAGCGGTGGAAGTGTATGGAAACTGGCATAGATCTCAGTGCTGAGACATTGAATGCTCTCAATACACGCTTCGGGAAGAAGACCAAGCGGTGGCTTGCAGCAGAGAAACATGCCCAGTCAAAGAGGCATGAAGACCCTACTCTGATGGACATCTATGATACAGTAATATCCAAAGGTATTGTGATCTGATATGTCTGATCTGTGTTATGCTAATGAATACTTTTAGCTCCATCTCATGCAGAAATCCAGCAATGGCTCATTTCAGATGAAAGTAGAGATATTACCACCCATGGGCAAACCTCATGGATTGCATGTGGGATTAAAATTCAGGAGTTGCAGTGAGTCCAATCAATGACCCATATCATTGTTCACTAACATCCTGTAAAGACTGGCCATCAGATATCAACTCCGAGCACATGGTCTGAGGGTCACCACAGAGGAGGCTCAAGTCATTGAAAATAAGCGGAGTCGTCTCCAGAAGCTCATTGACATGTTTGAGCATCAGGTTGATTCCTTCCTCCTCCACCAGCAACCCACAGATGATTCCCCAATATCACCATTGGGTGATTATGATGAGTATGACCATGCAGATGATCTCGGGGACCCCGACAATACAGATGACAATCATTCTGGCTATGCTTCCCATTGTTGTACTCCTCAAGCATTGGATGGATCTGGGATGGACAGGCTCAATCCTGAGGATGTTCCAATCCTTCTCCCCTCATCCCTTGGATGGGAATGGTGTGTTAGGCATGGTGTTCAATCTCTCGCTGGAAAGGAGGTACAGCTACGCCATGCTCAAGCTAGTGAATCCATTCATAGGATCTGCCTTGCCCTTGGATTCAAATCAGCTCTGTTCTGCACTCATGTCTGACCTGCCCATACACAGCAGACAAAGACCCGTGCTTGGAATGCCATACACAGTGTTGATACTAATGTCCATGAGCATGCGCGCATATACAGCATGGCACGGGACGCATACTGCAAGATCCAACAGGCATCAGTGAATCTGCAGGACCTCCCGAAACTACGTGCAGAAGACCTCTGTGTAGCCACCTTGGTCCTTGGATCTGAGCCAGTAGGACAACGTAACAAGCAAAAGTCCTGGATATGGGGGTTTGGTCACACTGTTGAAGATGATGGAACATGGATGGATGATTGTAGGTTCTCATATTCATCAGTGCATCCATTGATGTGCTCACATATTTAACAGTTGAAAGGGTTCACTGGCTGCATGCAAGGGCACAGTTTGAACAATGGTTAGAAGAACAGCACAGCATCCATAACGAAGCTGAATGGGTCCCTGCATACTTCCATGCCAAGACAGAGATATGGAAGAAACTCATGACCATCGCTACACAGGGGTCACTCAAAGGGCACCAAGCATATGCGTCATACCAGATGCATGCATGGGAAGAACTTTCCAGAAGCTCAAGGAAGGCCCTTACTCCGATTACAGATGCTCCATTAAAGCATTGTGAAATCAAGTCGATCCACTTGTCTTAGCATATTCCACTTTAATGTTTTAATGATGAATCAAATAAAATGGCCTTTCTTGAGGTGTACTAGCAGGTTGGACATCCGTCCCCTTCATGAGGGACAGGACTTCCACACTTGGGTGCTTTCTTATGCATATTCAGATAGATATAAGTGTGTACATGGCAACACTGATGGAGTGTCTGTCTGTGTGAGAAGAAGAATAGGCCCGCTGAACTCTTGTGGATTCCCATCAAAACTGGTTGGACATGTCACCCATTCAAGATGGTCGGGAGGTCTGCACTTAGATGTGATCATTTGATCACTTCAGACAGATAGAAACATATACATGGCTATACTCATAGACTCAGATAGAGAGCTTGTCAATATCAGGTCCCCTGAACTCACAAAGATACCCATCAATACAAGGTGAGTTTAACTGGTTGGACATGTCACCTATAGAAGATGGTCAGGAGGTCCGCACTTAGCCACATTTTATGTTGATCTCTTTAGAAAGATAGAAATACATGCATGGCTACATCGACAGGGCATCTATCTAGCTGGGATTTTAAAACCAGGTCCCTGAACTGAATACCAGAAAATATGAGGTGTCTTAACTAGTTGGATATGTCACCCATTCAAGATGGTCAGGAGGTCCGTGCTTAGATGCAATCTTTTGATCTCTTTAGACAGATAAAAATATATACATGGCTACACTCATAGACTCAAATAGAGAGCCTGTAAATGATAGGTCCCCTAAACTCATATGGATACCCATCAATACAAGGTGTCTTTCATCAGTTGGACATGTCACCTATAGAAAGTGGTTGGGAGGTCCATGCTTAGATGCGATCTTTTGATCTTTTCAGACAGATAGAAATATATACATGGCTACACTGATGGAGCACCTGTCAATGTTAGGTCCCTGAACTCATATGGATACCCATCAATACAAGGTGTCATTAACTGGTTGGACATGTCACCTATGAAAGATGGTCAGGAGGTCTGCACTTGGCCACATTCTTATGTTGATCTTTTCAGAAAGATAGAAATATATGCATGGCTACATTGACAGAGCATCCATCCAAACTGGCTCCTTGAACCCATATGAATACCAGAAAATATGAGGTGTCTTAACTAGTTGGATATGTCACCTTTGTTGTATATGGATGACTCTCAATCAAATAATGTACTGATTCCCACTCCTGGCACACTACTTCAAATTCGTCCAAACTTCCTGGGCTCCCCATGGACCTGTTACACTGTTGATGCCAAGATTGATGCATCTCTGATCCCCCCTCACATTCATTTAGCGATACCCTTCAGTATACCCCATTTTCTGTGTTCCCAATGACATATACTTGCTATAATAGGTGATAGTTTCACTCATGTAGACTCATAATCACAAAGTGGACCCCCCACCCCCAGCCGGTGCCAGCTGGAGTATCAAACATGTGGGAGTCTCCGACGTCGGCCGACGTCGGCTGAGTATGAACGATAGAAGATTCTCACCATCGGCTGGGGGTATCAATTATATAAGCCACCACTGATCATTATGTGCGCATCCTTGCCTCATGGATCAGTTCGAGCTTGAGGTAGATGCATCGGGATTCGCGGTGGGAGCAGTGCTTCTCCAAAAGAAAAAAGACGGTAGACGGCATCCGGTAGGCTACTATTTGGCTATGCTCTCGGAAGCAGAATGAAACTACGACATCTACGATCTCAAACTACTGGCAATCGTCAAAGCACTCAGACACTGGAGACTGTTCTTAGCTGGATCCCCTCATAAGATCAAGATTTTCTTGGACCACCTCAACCTCACGCACTGGAGATCCGTGCAAAAGATAAGCCGCCAAGTGGCGAGGGAAGTACTTGAACTTATGGAGTACAACTTCGAGATTCACCACATTAAAGGAATCAGTAATGGGCGCGCGGATGCACTATCCAGGAGACCCGATTATGATCAAGGAGAATGAGACAACGAAGGGGTAGTGGTACTCCCCGACAAAGTGTTCACAAGAACTATGGTCACCCAACTCCCTGAATTGCACACACAAGACGAAGAACGATTACGCCCGAGGGTAGACCCCCATCAACTCAAGAAATTCGACAAGGTTTGGTACCAACAGGGGGCCAAAGTCATCACCGGAAGCACGGAAGATATCCGCACTATCATCCGGAATCACCACAACACCCCCATGTACAGACATCCCAGAATCAAAAGAACCACAAGGATCATAGAAACACATTACTGGTGGCCGAAGATGCTAGCACATGTGACTGAGTATGTCAGAGGATGCGCCGAATGTCAACGCCACAAAGTCAACAACCAACCCACGAGGGCACCCCTAGCACCCATCACTCCGGTCCCCAATGCTAAGCCCTTTGAAGTGATAGCGCTTGACTTTATTACTAAACTACCCATGTCACAGGGATACGACTCGATCCTTATGGTTACAGATCATGACTACACCAAGGCATCCATATTCATCCCTTGCGTGGAGGAAATAACCACGGAGGAAACCGCGGCCTTGTACATGATTCATGTGTTTCGGAGATTTGGGTTACCAGCGAAAATTATTAGTGACCGAGACCCCCGATTCGTGTCCAAGTTCACCCGGGAACTGTGCAAAATCCTTGGCATCTACCAGAACATATCCACGGCGTATCACCCATGCACAGACGGACAGTCGGAACAGACCAATCAATGGTTGGAACAATACCTTCAATTCTGGACCAACGAGTGGCAAGATAACTGGGCGCATTTCCTACCCATGGCAGAATTCGTGCACAACAGCTGGCCCCATGAGGCGACGCGGAAATCCCCATTTGCACTCATGATGGGATACGACCCGCATGCTGATTGGATGGATAAGCCATCTCCTGTCCCCGCTGTGAACACGAGACTCCAGCAATTCCGAGAAGCATGGAAACACGCCCATGTTACGATTTTCTCCCTTTCTTGTCTTCTTCGTCCCCATCTCGTGATCCATGTTCCGTATCGACCTTCCCCTGTACTTTTACGATACGATCCGCTTCGACTCGGACTTTGGCTCTTATCTCGCGCCCAGCGCATGACCGTTACGACGCCCCGTGGCGCGACTTCCAGAACCCGCTGACGACTTCTGATCCACGCGTCGTCCCGCGGAATTCCCTTGTTCTCTATTCGTACTATCCCTTTGTTAGCTCTCTAGGACCCGGATCCTAGGATCGCGCCATATGTTTGTCCCTGACAAACATCGTGTACTAGTATATAAGTCCCACGCTACCTAGCTTGTACGGTAGACTTGACTTCTTGTGTAATACCACACCGCTGTCCTCTCTCGCGAACCGATCCTTTGAGTCGCACTTTCGCTTGACTCCCCCTCTTTGCTCGCCGTTGCGCTTGAGCCGATCTTTGCTATTGCCCTTGTGTCCACGGAGGCCAAGTGGTACTTGTTCACCATCGAACTAAGTCGTAACTGACTTACTCCTCTCCCGTTACCGTCCGTGACTTAACCGAAGTACACGTCGTACTTAACGCCCCTGTGGTGGCGTTACATTAAGTCAAGTCTCTCATTGTGGCGACGCCTAGTCGCGCTAGATCCAGATTCCAGCCAGAGTACATCACTCGGCTCACAACCGACGAGCTCTCTGACCGTATCAAAGGAGCAGCTGTCTGGGCAGAAATCAACAACGTTGAAGGATATTACATCTTCAACCCGAAAAAGAAAGAGTATCACCAGATCCATTACCTAGAGGATAAACGTCTCTGGGCTTATATCGATTACTCGCCGAACGAACGAAGCTGGTATACTATTGGACCAGTACCGCTTGAGCTGAACGTCGGACCACTAAAGAGTCATAACCCGAAAGGGATTGACGTTGACTCCGACCCTGATAATTCACCTAGTGTCTCCGTACCAACGACCACGTTCACCCCCTCCCTATTCGTAAACCCCCCAGACCTACCTGGTTCCCAACCTACACCCCAGTCCATGTCACAAACCCATGCCTCGGCCAGCACAACCCTTACCAGCGGAGGACCAGCTCCTTCTGGTAGTGGAGGCGCTCCTAGCGGCGGCCCGTCAGGTGGAGCAGCGGCTCCTGGAGGCGGAGGCGCAGCTCCTGGAGGAAGTCTCCCGGGTGGCGGCGCTAGTGGAGGAAGTGCGCCAGGCGGTGGAGGAAGCGGCGCAGGTGGCGGAGGAGGCGGGGGCGGTGGAGCAGGTGGCGCTCCTATTCCCCCCGCCGGAGCCGCACCAGCCGCAATCCCGCCCGCACCTGGAGGACACGGACGCTTAGGAGGGAACCCACCCCCTGAGTTCAACGGAGACCGAGAGAAAAGCAAGCAGTTCATGCTTGCGTTTAACCTATACCGAGAAATGAACCCCACCGTCGACCAGCTCGCTATCCCCTACCCCCGCGCGATGACCTTTCTCTCGTACATCCGCAGACCCCTAGTCGACGATTGGGTCACAGAGCAGTTCGCTTGGCTTGAGGACCAGCGAAACACAGGTGTCCTGATGACAGAAATGAACCTGTGGAACACCGTCCGCGATCGGTTCATGCAATCGTATACCGATACAGCGGAACGAACAAAGGCCCAGAAGAGTTTACAAACTCTGACCATGAAGGGCGAAGATATCGACACCTACGTGGCTACGTTCTCCAACCTAGTCCACAAAGCCGGGTATAACCCCGATGAAGCTACGACGCTGGACATGTTCCAGGATGGACTTCCAGACCAGTTAGTAATCAACGCCACACGCTTCCAACATCCGATCACATGGGATGATTGGAAGGCGGCCGCTCGTCTACAGCAGGCTGAATATTTGGTTTTAAAGGATCGCCTGGGAAAGAACAGATCCCAGCGCGGAAAGAAGAGCGGACACAGCCGAGAGCAGTGGGTCCAGGCCCTCAAACAGAACCGAAACCCTAACGCCATGGAGATTGGACGCACCTGAGCCTCCGTGGCGCTTACCGACGGAGACCGGGCCCAGCTTCAGAAGGAGGGACGATGTTTTAGATGTTGTGCTCAAGGGCACATGTCGCGTAACTGCCCACAAAAGGGAACGCGCGCGGCTACTACCTCCTCCTCCGGATCCTCCTCCTTTACCCCGACTCCAGACGTATCAACTCCCACCATCACTACTGTCGCCGTATCTTCTAATCGCGTACTTTCGAATGAAGAACAGGCGGATGCGCAGATCGCTGCGATGAAAGCGCAGACCCAGGAGGTCAGGGACCTCATGGTGGACAAATTATTCGGGAAGGAGGGTTTTCCCGACGCTTGAACCCGGCGGCCTGGGCTAGAGCGTTAAATCTAAACGTGTATACTAGCAGATATCGATCCATGCGAATCCCAGTTTTGTTCAAATCTGCACACACAACGGCCGAAAGACAAGTCCTAGTGGACTCCGGAGCAACCGACAATTTCATTTGTTCGACACTGCTCAAACGACTACAGATATCCACCCGAGACGTCTCGCATCCCATCCGCATTTGGAATGTGGATGGGACGAGCAACCAGGACGGAGAGATCACGCAGTACACCGATCTCACTGTAAGAACAGGGAAGGAGACCAAGACGCTTCGTTTCCTAATCACGAACTTAGGAAGAGACGAAGTGATCCTCGGATACCCCTGGTTCACGGCCTTCGAGCCAAGGATACGATGGGGAGAAGCAACGTTGAACGAGGAGTTTCAACCGGTCGTTATTTCCAGCCTTCATCTGTCAGACGAAGCCACGCCTATGGAAGCATCCATAAGGGCGTTGGAGACATACGAACTTGACGAGGAGGCGTGGGAACAGCTCATGGACGATGAGCGGGATCCCTGCATCGCACTCTTACGAAAAACAACGACCGCCTCGGAGCTAGCCCAGCGCGAGGCGGCAAAGAGACCCGAATGAACGTTCGAAGAACTGGTACCTGCAGAGTACCGGCGACACCAAAAGGTGTTCAGTGAGGAAGCATCTCACCAATTTCCTCCCTCACGAGTGTGGGACCACGCCATCGACCTCCTACCAAACGCTCCGCCAGCATTAGACTGTAAAGTGTACCCGCTGGCGCAGAACGAAGAGGAGGCGCTCACCACATTCCTCACCGAACAACTTGAAAAAGGGTATATCAGACCCTCCAAGTCCGCTTACGCATCACCGTTCTTCTTTATCAAGAAGAAAGATGGGAAGCTAAGACCCGTCCAAGATTACAGGCGGTTGAATGAGATCACCGTCCGAAACCACTATCCCCTTCCCCTTATCCCCGAACTCATCGACCGCATACGAGGGGCCCGATTGTTCTCCAAGCTCGACATTAGGTGGGGCTACAACAATGTACGGGTCAAACCGGGAGATGAGCATAAGGCAGCGTTTAAAACGAACCGGGGACTGTTCGAACCCCTGGTCATGTATTTCGGCCTTACCAACTCCCCGTCAACTTTCCAAGCGATGATGGATTACATCTTCCGAGATCTTATCTTGCTCGGGCTTGTGATAGTCTACATGGACGATATTCTAATCGCCACCGCCCTCGACCACGCCCAACACAGGAACGTGCTGCATGAGGTACTACGCCTCTGCGAAGAGCACGACCTGTACGTCAAACCAGAAAAATGCGAATTTGAGGTACTAGAAATTGAATACCTCGGACTCATCATCGGGCATGGGAACGTCCGGATGGACCCCGTTAAGGTACGGGGAGTCCTGGAATGGCCAGCCCCGAGAAGCCTTAAAGAAGTACGCGCCTTCCTCGGCTTCTGTAACTTCTATAGGCGGTTTATTCGAGGATTCTCCACCCTCGCCCGCCCGCTACACGACCTCACAAAGAAAGACACCCCCTGGCGTTGGGACCAGGGCCAGCAAGATGCGTTCGATAATATCAGACGAAGCATCGGCCGAGAACCTACGCTCCTCTTCCCCGACCTCACGAAACCATTTGAACTCGAAGTAGACGCGTCCAACGTAGCCCTTGGAGCGGTACTCAATCAATTGGGACCTGACCAACGCATGCACCCGGTTGCGTTCCACTCCGAGTCGCTAACGGAAGCGGAACGCAACTACGACATCTATGACAGGGAGCTACTAGCGGTAGTAAAGGCGCTACGAGCCTGGCGTACCTACCTGGTCGGCTCCCCTCACAAAATTATCATCCACACCGACCACGCCAATCTACAGTATTGGAAAGACCCCCGAAAAATCAGCCGAAGGGTGGCACGCGAGTTTTTGGAGTTATCAGAGTACAACTTCGCACTGAAGCATGTACCTGGTATAAAAAATGGTCGCGCGGACGCCCTCTCGCGACGAGCTGACTACGAACCCAACGAGGAGGACAACAATGATGTAATCGTCCTTCCCGCTGACCGATTCATACGCGCGACACAGATGTCAATGCACGACATGGACATCTGGACGCAGATTGCTCAAAATATGGACGAGAAAGCCGTCCTCACGTGGGTCGAACCCCACAACCTGAAAAAGCACCAAGGTCTCTGGTGGAAAGGAGACGCTCTCGTCGTCGTGGGCGACAACGATCTTAAACGGGGGGTGATTACCTTTTTCCACGACACGCCGAGCATGGGCCACCCAGGAATCGCAAACACGCTAGAGTTGGTGCGACGCGACTACTGGTGGCCGAACATGCGAAAGGACGTGGAAGACTATGTCAAAGGGTGTGCGACGTGCCAAGCCAACAAAATTAACCCTCACCGACAAAAGCCACACCTCTTCCCCATCACCACAGACCCCGACGCCGAACCATTTGAAGTCGTAACAATGGACTTCATCACAAAGCTACCCCCGTCAAATGGATACGACTCCATTCTCACCATCACCGACCACGATTGTTCAAAAGCGGCCATCTTCATCCCGTGTAATGAGACGATTACCGCGGAAGGAGTGGCGCGACTCTATCTCCACCACGTTTACCCGCACTACGGCATTCCCCGGAAGATGATCACGGATCGAGACCCACGCTTCACGTCCGCCTTCATGAAGGACTTGTGTAAGACGCTGGGGATCCGCCAAAACATCTCCTCCGCATACCATCCACAGACGGATGGGCAGTCAGAGCGGACCAATCAGTGGTTGGAACAGTATCTCCGCCACTGGAGTAACGTGCAACAGGACAATTGGGCGGAGGCACTCCCAGTAGCGCAATTCGCGCATAACTCGTGGCCAAACGCCACAACCAAGCATTCCCCATTCTCGTTGATCATGGGGTGGGAACCACGTACCATGTGGACGTCGAAACCCACATCAACTCCGTCCGTCGATCAACGACTGGAAGAGATGGGAGATAGACGCCAGCATGCGCAAGACTGCATCAAGCACGCGCAAGAGCTTATGGCGAAGAGGGGGAAGACGCGTTTCATACCCTACCTGGAAGGCGCTCAAGTATGGTTGGAGGGGACGAACCTCCGGACCTTCTACCCCACCGCGAAACTCGCACCAAAACGCCACGGACCGTTCCGAATCAAGAAAGTCTTATCAGCGGTCTCATACGAACTAGATCTTCCGAAGACGTGGAAGATACATCCCGTGTTCCATGCGAACCTCCTTACGCCATATAAGGAAACGGAACTCCACGGAGCTAACTTCACGCGACCTCCACCTGACCTTATCGAAGGAGAAGAAGAGTTTGAAGTGGAGCGCGTGTTACAATCTCGCCTTCATGGCCGAGGGCGCAAACTTCAGTTCCTAATCCAGTGGAAAGGATTTCCCATGAGTGACAGCTCGTGGGAACCACTTGATAACGTCCGCCACGCACCTGACCTAATCGCCGAATTCTATCGGCAGAATCCTACCGCCGAAGGGGCTGGACGAAAGATATAAAAGACGCACCCCCTTCGCCCACTCCCGTCACCCATGATCATTCCCGGAAACCTCATGTCTGATACACCTGTCGTCACCACTGTGCCCATCCGTCCCCCGTCTCAGATCATTCTTGAGAACTTGACCGTACCGTCCCAAGAGGCTGGCATCCCAGTTATGGGATACGACGCCTATACTCCCTACTCGCGCATTGTAACTCCGGACCCACTGCCGGAGTTTACGCTTGACCCCGACAATTCCCTCCCCACTGTTGCCGAACCGGCTGAGTCGCCGGAATCCCCCGAGCCAACGCCTCCACCCCCACTTGTCTCCCCGTCTGCGTTGAGCTCGCTTCACCAACCCAGTCTCCCACTACCCCCGTTCCCGCCTGGTATCGACCATGTGTTCACCCCTCGTCCTACGATAGAGCTCGCAGTCCCTGACCGCCGCTACGCCCTCCTCGACGATGAAGAGGAGGACAAGTCGGGCGAGCCAGGCATCCCCTATTTCCTTAACGACCCCACTTCCCCACGTTTCCACCCGCTCATGATTGGAGAGCCGGGGAAGAAGGAGGTAGCCCGGTACATTTACTACCGGAAAGACTATCAAGAGGTCGTGGGCACCATGGGCAAGGGGGAACCTTGCTACGTCACATCCGTTTACCTGCGCACCGTCCAAGCTAACCAACTCCCACAACACGTCACGGACCAGCAGGTGGACCTCTTCCACCCCCATGACCCTCGCCGCATCGTAATCGATGAGGTGATCTCTTCCCTCCACTACCCTGCACTCCACGCAGACGTCTCCCGCCTGCGCACCTGCCTCGAAGCGCGAGACGCGCTTAAGGTGCGTCGGGACGACCTTCGCAGGTTGGAGGCCGAGGCGACGAAGGACCAATTCCACCTCGACATGAATATGTCGAGCGTACGGAAGAGGTTGCAGTACGCCCGAATCATCCCACTCATTAGCGACCGATACATGGAGCTGATGACGAAACCCACGCGCCCCCGCCACTCATCTGAGCTCCGCGCCGATAGCGCGGACGAGATGCCCCTCTCACCGCGTACAGGAGGACCTAGCGAGATGCCGCGCCTTCAAGGAGAAGGCAGCACGCGTCGTCGTAGGTGTTACGAGTGTCGGTCTAAGGACCACCTCGTCAGAGACTGCCCCGAGCGGGGGCGGCGGGACGCATGCCAGTGGTGTGGCAGTCTCGCCCACCGCGTGGATGTCTGCCTTATAAGGCGCCTGTCTCCGATGTCTGCCCGGTACGAGAATCCCACGCCGCGCACCCGCTGGTGTGGGAAGTGTCTCGATTGGAAGGCGACGCACGATGAGATAGATTGCCCTCAGTATGAGGGTTGCCGTAAGTGTGGCCGCAGGGGGCGTCACATGTTCTTGCGCACTCACACCTGTCCCCGCTCCCCCTCTCCTGACCCTGCTACCGTTATCCCCGAAGAAGACTGTTACTATACCAGTGACTAGTCGAAGTCGTGGCGACTTCGAGTCTGGCGGGGGGGTAATGTTACGATTTTCTCCCTTTCTTGTCTTCTTCGTCCCCATCTCGTGATCCATGTTCCGTATCGACCTTCCCCTGTACTTTTACGATACGATCCGCTTCGACTCGGACTTTGGCTCTTATCTCGCGCCCAGCGCATGACCGTTACGACGCCCCGTGGCGCGACTTCCAGAACCCACTGACGACTTCTGATCCACGCGTCGTCCCGCGGAATTCCCTTGTTCTCTATTCGTACTATCCCTTTGTTAGCTCTCTAGGACCCGGATCCTAGGATCGCGCCATATGTTTGTCCCTGACAAACATCGTGTACTAGTATATAAGTCCCACGCTACCTAGCTTGTACGGTAGACTTGACTTCTTGTGTAATACCACACCGCTGTCCTCTCTCGCGAACCGATCCTTTGAGTCGCACTTTCGCTTGACTCCCCCTCTTTGCTCGCCGTTGCGCTTGAGCCGATCTTTGCTATTGCCCTTGTGTCCACGGAGGCCAAGTGGTACTTGTTCACCATCGAACTAAGTCGTAACTGACTTACTCCTCTCCCGTTACCATCCGTGACTTAACCGAAGTACACGTCGTACTTAACGCCCCTGTGGTGGCGTTACACCCAGGAATTGATACAGAAAGCTCAGGCCATGTGGATCAAGCATCGAGACACGCCCAAATACCAAGGAGACCTAGTATGGTTAGAGGGACGTCATCTATGTACTAATCAACCCACTGCCAAGCTCACTGCGCAGAGACATGGGCCTTTTCAGATCACTCAGGTGATGTCCCCTGTCAACTATCGCCTCGAACTTCCCACGCAGTGGAGTATTCATCCTGTGTTTCACATTGATCTTCTCATGCCATACCAAGATATGCCCATGCATGGGAGAAACTTCCAGCACCCACCACCAGATCTAGTCGACGGCCAAGAAGAATACGAAATTGAACAGATTCTAGACTCTAGACGGTTCGGCAGAGGGCGGAAGCTCCAATACCTTGTGAAGTGGAAAGGTTACCCCTAGGCAATGGCACAGGTTTGGGTGACCTGCACGGGTTGCAGCTACGGGATGGTACGGGTATGGGTATGGGTGGCACCTTGGCCAACCCACCACCCATGTCATTACCCACAGTGCTAGACTGCTAGTGTACTATGTACATTACCATAGTATAGATTAAAAAGTAACTACTGTAACAAGTACTGTGATACAAACTACAAAACCCACCGCAGCATCGCCGTGTGACTGCCCCCCGCTGTCATTGCATCCCCAACTGTTGTCGTTGTCCGTCATTGTCGTGTTGTCAGTTGTCATTGTCCATTGTTGTCGTTGTCGTCGTTCGATGTTGCAATGCCGCTATGTTGTTGTCGTGCGTGCCAGTGGTTGGTGTCGACTTGGGTGTCGAGTCGGACCGACTTGGACGCTGCCACCCATCGCCGTCTTGATCGCTGTCGTCACCTTGCCAGTTGCCATTCTTGCTGGTGCTGGTGTTGTCACCACGCCACGCCGTGTTGTGGTGGTTGGAAGTTTGTTCAACTTGAGGCTGCGTTGGAGATGTTGCGTGTGCCAGTGCTGGTGGTGGCTGTGAGTTGGCGGGGATTTGCAGTGCCGGTCTGGTCAATGCTGAGTCACGCTAAAGCGTGGAAAGTAACCTTTCCAATGCCCGGCTGGTGGTGATTGCCGGTTTTGTTCGCTCCTCCTAACCAGCGACGACAGCAAGGCAGTGGCAACCATCAACGCAAAGGCCTGCGACAACGCAACAACGACAACAGCAAGATGACAACAACACACGACAACAACAACAACACATGACCACCCACGACAACACTTGTCAACAACACATGACCACAACCACAACCACAACACACGACGACAGCAATACACAATGACAACACGACACATGGCACGACACAACGACATCACAACACAACGGCGATGCAACGGCAACACAATGGCGATGCAACGGCTACGCGATGTGACAACTTGGACAGCAAGGGTGCAGGCGTTGTAGCTAGTCTAGATAATGTGTAGTAGATTAGGCTTGTATTTAAAAATGTAACTACAGGTCTGTAACACGGCACCCGTACCTGCACCTGCACCCGCACCCGCGATTGTGGGTAAGTAACCTGTGCAGGGGCAGGTATGGGTTATGTTTTCAATACCCACAGGAATACCTGTGCCGTTGCCTACATATGCATTTGAGATGCGCATGGAGGGTGTGGACCCAGATGGGAAGGCAGGGAGCGTGGGGGTGGCAGTACCCCCCACAGTTGCGCCTGCAGCAGGAGCCTTGCCCTTGGAGGCGCCAGGGGCAGGCGAGGCAGCGCGAGAAGAGTGTGTAGAAGACATAGGGATGATTTATCTATCGCCGAGGAGCAGTCAGCGATAGTGCTTCATAACAGTTGCAAGATGTGGAAGGGGGTAGCTACTCCTGTCTGTGATTCTGTAAGGCCAGAACGCTAATGTGTCCTGCCTCCACTAACATGCCAGTGTTACAAGGGCTATGCCCAGGGTGGAAGCCTCTTCGCATACTAGGAGCCGGCTGCCAGCCAGGATGTGTCTAAGACATGGCTCACTAGAGTGCACCAGAGGGGATAGTGGAATGATCTTTCAGAGCCCAAGGCTGTCTACCTCAGCCTTCTCGGCCTGTTGGTTGCCTCATCGCCCAAAGGCTTTACTGCATCCTTTCCTATTGCCACTACAAGGCAGGTATCTGGTTGCAGAACACCCCCCAGAGTCTGAACTAGGTTTTACACTCCCATGGTGAGGAGATCCTGCGCCCAGTGTGGAGCACCAGAGACAGCTGGCACTTAGCTCCACAATACACAGCCCAGTGGGCCATGCACACCTGGATATGTGTCACACTCAGCGAGAGCGTTCAGTCGGTATGTTGGGTAAGTGGCTCTTGTCTCCTCCACTTGCAGGAGGATCTGGCTAAGGTTCTAGCCTTAGCGTCGGTTGGCAAGTCTTCGAGTGGTTGAGTACGAGTTGGTCAAATACGTGTTTCGGACGTGAACAAGGTGTATCGACAGGTGAGTAGACTTAAGGTCTACTCACTGTATCTACACTCGCTTAAATACAAATCATATAGGAGCGGAGTTGCTCCCTAGAGACTATAGACAACTACAAGATGATGTAAAAGGGTAACATGAAGGGTCAAGGGTCTGTGGTGGTGAAGGCAACAGAGGTGGATGGAGACAATCAAGATGATAAGGTAGTGGGGCCAGCCTGAGGTAGCGACAAGGGTTGAAACGCGAAGCAAAATGAGTGTCGAGAGGGAGTGTGTGAACATGAAGGGTGAGCATAGAGATGAATGGCAATGACGTGAACGTTTCTGAGGATAGGATATGGGATGTAACTAAGGCTGCAGTGTAGGGTGACTATGGATGAGTATGAGTGTGACGACATGAGCGTAACAATATGGATTAAGGGGCTACCAGATCCAATCTCCTTGCACAATAGCGCAGGGGCTAGGAATACAGTAGGGATGAAAGTAGGACTACTGGGCAGTGTATAGTAGTGGAGGGGCCTCACCAACTGGCACCTGACACCTCAGGGCACAGTGGCTTGGGCAAGGAGGGTGAGTCCCCAGACAGACCTCAGCCTGGTATGTGATCCTAGGAACACAGTGACCAGCCAAGTGGAGTGGCTTGGGCACCAGGGCCCATAACCTGATGAACAGCATACATAGAGGTGATACTCACAGTGACAAAGGAGACTGTGGTGAGATATCAGGGTAGGCTGGAAGCAGCAACAGAGTAGATCAAGCAAGTGAAGCAGATGGAAGTCTGGCACACAACAGATGAGAACTGGTGTGGTGCCAGAGCGTACAGAGTACTCTACTTATACTGCTACAGAGGGTGACACTAGTAACACAGGTCACAGTAAATACAAGACACATTGTTCTACATACAGACAAAGGAGTGTACTGTTCTGGGAGAACAAGGCATAAGAACAATAAGAGTCCAGACTATGATATCATAGTGACATCACAATAAAGATAAGAACAAAGGGAAAAGTACAATGACAAAGTACAAGGGCAATCTAGAGTGGTCCATGATGTCATGTACATATGTGATGTCATAGATAAGAGAATACAAGAAGTCCGAGATTGTAAAGATCAAAAATAATCTAATCTACAAGTCCTGTATATCTAATCTAAAGCAGTCCATTATCTGCGTGTCCATTGAGCCGCTAAGTGCACACAGGTCACTTATCAACATCTATGTCGGTTTAGTCTGGTTATTTGTGGCCCAGAAAATTTGGAAGACCAGTCTCAGTCTCGGTCTGGGCTCTCAGGTCCAAAAGACTGGACCGGACTGGACTTTCAAACACTAGTCTAAATGGGGAACAAAGCATGAACTCACCAGCATGCATGACTTGCCCTTGCAGAATGGCATCGCTGAACACCTGAACTGCACCCTCCTATTGTGCACTTGAGCCTGTATGCTCACAATGAACCTCCCCAAGTTCCTCTGGGCAGAAGCACTCCAGTATACCATTGTATGGAGCCAAGTCCATGCGAGTTCATAGGTGGAGGGGATCCCGCAGGGGTTACAGAGGGAGGACAAGGAAGCTGAGTCCAGAGTGTTTGCAATGGTGACAGCTGATGTGATCGCAAATGGGTGAAGGCAGAACGAGTGTGACAAGACAAGACTTGCGATGCTGTCCAAGGCGGTGAGGTGAGGTGACGATGAGTGAACTGAGTAGGAGTGCCCAAGCAGCGGGCCTGACTCGAACCGGGTTCATGCTGAGACGAAGAGGGGGAAAACACACACTAGGCTGGTATTAACAAGTCAAGGCTGACGGTTTATATACATGTGAAACCGTAGCTACGAGCAAGCCAGTAAGAAGTAAGTAAGGGGGAAAGTAATGTAGGAGGAGAAGTGTGGCTTTAGGAGAGCAAACAATGAGGCACAGAGATGATCAAGACAGACAAGGGGATATGGGCGTGGATATGAGAAACCAAAACCATTATCTAGGTGAAAGGTAGCAAGCATACGAGAATAACAGTCAAAGGGGGCCGAGACACAATGACACATGATAATAGCCCTCTGACGACAGCACGATGACTGGCGCAATCTCCAATGGCGTCTTGCAGGTGGCTCAGAGTGGGTGAGCTGTGGTCTTGACATCTTGAAAGAGATAGGAGAGATGGGCGGTGCAACAAGATGGGGTCTTGAGGACAAAGATGACACAAGGCATGGGAATGCATGGCCTGACTTTGAGGGGCTGGGAAGCCTCTTGCAAGGCAAGTACAGGCGGCGGTGGTCCATGGGTGACAAGAGGTAGAATGATGGAGGTAATGAGCAGGAGAGAGAGAGAGAGAGTGTGTGTGTGTGTGTATGGGCGAGGGGAATGGGGAAAGAGCGAGTGATGATTGATAGCAAGGTGTGACACTGTGAGAACACAAATCCGAAATGGCAGTAGGCTGCGTGATGCTGGACCAAGACTGAAATGATCGAAAATAGATGATTTCAGGGCCAGAGCCTGAGCCAACCTTACACCGTGTGGACCAAAAACCATACCCCCACCTGCACACTCACCAATAAGACGCTGCACGAGGTGGCTGTTGCGCAGCATAGCACGCAGCATACAGGAATGGAGTTCTCACCTTTAGTAGGAGAGGGACTGTAGAGTGGAGAGTATGTGCAAGTGGGAATGAGAGTGAATAGTGTCTGTATTTGCCTCCCTCTACATAGGAGGGTATTTATGCTCTATGGTCCTACCCTGTCCAAATGCATAAAAGTGATGAGTATCACTGTCCACAATATCGCGTTTTTACACACGCCTGATGTAAACTTCCACTTCAAGATAGGCATAGGGCTTCTCTCACTCAGTGGGCATATTGCGCCCATCGTAGTATGTATTCTAACTACCGTAATAGGCAACTGTACTTCGGTAATGTCATAACTGATGAACAGTAAACATAGAGGTGATACTCACAGTGACAAAGGAGACTGTGGTGAGATATCAAGGTAAACTGGAAGCAGCAACAGAGTGATCAAGCAAGTGAAGCAGATGGAGAGTCTGGCACACAACAGATGAGAACTGGTGTTTTATACAAGAGGATAAGACATACCTGGCACACAACAGATGAGAACTGGTGTGGTGCCAGAGCGTACATGGTACTCTACTTATACTGCTACAGAGCCGTGACACTAGTACAACACAAGTAACATAGGGTCACAGAATACAAGGAGCGTTGTTCTACAGAGGGACACAAAGGAGTGTGCAGAAGGAGAACAAAGGCACAAAGAACAATGAAAGGCTAGACCATGATATCATAGTGACATCACAATAAGGATAGAACAAAAGAAATGAGTACAAGGACGGAATACAATAGGAGTCCAGAGGAGTCCATGATGTCATTATACAGTGATGTCATAGATAAGGAAGTCCGAGATTGTAAAGATCATAATAATCTAATCTACATAAGTCCAATATATCTTATCTAAAGCAGTCCGTTATCTGCGTGTCCATTTAGCCGCTAAGTGCGCACAGGTCACTTATCAACAATAACTGCTATAGATAAGCCCTTACATACTTATCACGTTCCAACACTCCCCCTTGCTTAGTGCAGCTATTAAAGCACACCTAAGCAATAACAGTGTCTACTCAAGACATTCAGAATGAGCAATGAGGCGAGGAAGCCTCGATTCTTAAATGTCTGAGGGTTGTGTAGGAGTCAGTGAGAGAACATGTCTCTAACACGTCTCATTACATTGTGAATGGCTATCATCAATGACATTTTCCAACTTGGCATGTCATATGTGATATTACGTCCCCTTCAGGGACTGGACATGCGAACTCCCCTCTGGTAGTTCGATGAGAGGCTTGGAGTCAGCTGCAGAAGCAACATCGCACCATGTCTTAAGAGAGTAAGGTGATTCTGTCCTGTTTCATCAGGAGACAGTTGCTCATGATGCTCTCCTTTGCGATCATAAAGAAACATATGTTCAGCTAAAGAAGAAACGATGGACACGGGAGTACAAAAGCTCCTTCACACTCTCCCCATAACTAGACGTGGTCTAGGCGAGCGGTGGCGAGCCAAACTCTAGCCCTAGCTGTTCCCTGAATTTAAGGAACTTTATGCGACCCAGATTCTTAGTGAAAAGATCGGCGGGGTTCTCAGCTCCTTCAATGAAGAATAATTCTATCTTCTTTTCACGAATCACATCACATATGTAATGGTGACGTAGATCAATATGTTTGATTCGTGTACGCCTTCGTGTTCTATGTCGACTTGGACTCCTCTTCACGTGCCTCTGCATCAGTCCATTCTGTCCAGAACGTGGCTCCTTCCCCTTTAGACCAATACAAGGCTGGCCTCTCTCCTCGAACCACAGCCTTATCTATAAGCACATGCCGAATATTCTGGATTGCGTCAGGAACTTTTCCTGAACAGGATTAGAAGATAGAAATATGGAGCCTTGATTATCTCCGCATAATGGAATTGGTCCAAGATCTATTCCAAGCTCACTAAAAAGCGAGTGGATCCAGACCAGTTGTCTGCTTGTATCACACAGCGACATGTATTCTGCTTCAGTGGATGAGAGCATGATAGATTTCTGCACTCTGGAATTCCAGCAGAATACTCCATTAGCCATCTTTACTAAGTAGCCCATTGTGGACTTTCTCGTGATTGGGTCAGAAGCCCAATCAGAGTCTGCATATGCTATTATACCTCCATCGCTTTTGCCATCAAAGACTAAAGCATAACTAGAGGTACCAATTAAGTAGCGGCATATATACTGTGCATGCTTCATATGGTCCTCAGACGGGTTGGCAGCAAACTGTGCCATTTTTGTAACAGCATAGGCAATATCTGGTCGCGTACCAATCATAATATATAGGAGTGATCCTATTACTTGTTGGTATGACGCGTGGAGCTCTGGGGTTGCAGTACCCTTATTAGGGGTTGGATGATACCCTTCTGGTAGTGGGGTAGGTACTGATTTGGCATTAATCAGGTTAAAACGCTGCAGCACTTTCTGAAGGTAATCCATCTGATCTATTAGGATTCTACCTTTAGAACGCAGTATGCGCATGCGTAGAAACTCTTTGGTATCACTGAGGTCTCTGCATTCCCATATCTCCATGAAGTGCTTCTTCAGGCATCAGTAAGTTGGCATGTTACTGCCAGGGATTTCCCAACTTTCTGCTTGTGCACCAGCAGGAAACCAGTGCAAGTTGGACAAGTTGGCAAGTTAATTGTAGAGTGGTTCCAAAATATTGTTTAATATCATTTTTATTTGAATTAATAATAAAATAAGTTATTTTTATTGTTAATTATTAATTAATACACATATTATTATTGCTCAACTTTAGTCACACAAAGTATGGAAAGAAATTCATCTATTACATAATTAAATACAGTCTCAGGTAAAAATGCCATCCTCCGCCACTGTCCTCCGTTGCCCCATCATTGTCGCTGTTGCTGGCGGTAGTGGCGCGCCCTGTTGGGGTCGTGCCATGTTAGTCATGCCATGTGTTGCACCATGTTGAGGTCACACTGCAGTGGTGCCTTGTGCGCGGTGGGCCAGCATGGTAGAGGGCAGTCGTGTCATGACAGCCAGCGGTGGTGTTGGGGCGACGTCTTGTGAGTAGTGCACTGGTGTGATGGTGGCATAGCACATGGGTCAGGGTGACGTGGGTGACGATGAGCGAAAGAACAAAAAAAAAAAAAACAACCAAACTCACTTAACATGTAAGGCTGCCACCATGAAGGACCCATGACCTTTATGTAAGCCAAAACATGTCCATTTTGTATTGCTATCTCCTTCTTCATATGTAACTTAGGACAAAATATAAAACCATAGAGTGGAAGAGATTGAGACTGCCTTTGAATTGTTGGTTTTTTTTTTTAAAATATCTTAATTTGGTCGAGCCTTTAGTGATTTACTTTTTTTCTGTTAAAACTTATTTTCCATGTATTTCGTGTTCATCTAAAGCAACATGACAAAACTTGACAAACATTTTGGACACAATCACGTGATGCAAAAGTCATGTGTTTGGCTTACTAATACTTACAAAGACGGGATTTTAATATGGCAAATTATCCGTGAATATCCCAACAAGATGCCCAAAAGAAAGAGAACACGCACCCAGAATCTCCCAAAAACCAGAAGGGCCCAAGACCATGACAGGACCAGGCCAGATGGTTGGTATTTCCTCTTATGAGAGATCACATGATTGACCTGACTGGCAGCAGATCTGTCTCAGAACCCTGAAGGCAGTCATGAAGTGGGCCTTGACAGTGGTGGGAGTGCCAGTGAAAGTCCCGAAATCACTGAGTTGACTGCACTGGAACACTTCAGCTCATTCCTCCAAAAGGCACAAAGGAACATGGCAGAAGGCGGAAAATGTGCACAGGTCTTGCGTTACACTGGCAAATCTGAGAGGACCCAAAGAAGACAAAAGAAGGCACTGAAGGATCTGCAAGCCAAAGGGTTCCAGACACTGCCAGACTTTTTCAGGAAGAAGGCCGAGGAAACAGAAGCGAAGACAAAGTTTGAAGCCATGGTTGCCGCAGCCAAAACCAAGATCAAGGCTTTACAAAATAGAGAAGAGGAAGAAGACTCTGAAGCCAAGACCGAGACTGCAGACAAGCGCAATTCTGAGCTTGTGTCAGAGCCAGACACATCCTGGGGAAGTGCCCCAAGAGACACACCCGAAGGTCCCAAACGCAGAACCCTCGACAGTGTGGCAACGCGACACTCCAAGAAAACCACATCCGAGCCCAGGCATGCCGAAGAATGTGCCAGGGACCCCAGTTTAGGGCATCCCTGGGTGGCTGAGTCCGGTGTAGAGATGTCAACGAGTGATACTTGCGAGTATGAGTACTCGTGAGAATCTCCGAAGCCGTACTTGTACTCGACTCGTACTCACGGCGGCGAGTACTCGCCGAGTTTTCTGGACTGACACTCGTACTCGTGCCACGAGTACCCGTCTGGGCCGCAAGTACTCGCACTTGTGAGTACTCGCACTCGCAAGTACTCGTATTCGTTCGAGTCACATGGGTACTCGTTTTAAACGAGTACTCATTAGGCACACTACTACTACAGAATAGTTACAAGGGATACTAATATACAACTTGAAGGCCCCTGCCCGCGTACCCCCCCGCCATTGCATCCAGATCACTGCCGTCGCCTATCGTGTTATCGCCGCGCCCCTACCGCTGTCTATCGTGTCGTCGTCGTTTGAGCTTGCCTTGGCAGCCTTGCCGTCGTGTCGTCGCTCGCCGTTCTTGCTGTCGTGTCGTCGCTCGCCGTTGTTGAACCGTCGTCGGCGTGTCATCGTCATCATTGCTGGCGTGATCCGCTGTGTCGTAGTCGCTGTTGGGATGGCCGTGACAGGCCGTCGTTGTCGTGTTTGGGACAGGACATATGCTGGCGAGTTTGTGGTTGTCATAGTTGAGCGTGGGAAGCCACCATGGCCTGTGGCAACCTTTTCCACGCCCGCTCGGTGATTGCCATTTTCATACATGGCTGAAGAATCTCCAACCAATCCAAGCCACATGCACCGCAAACGACCAACTACGACTACGACAACACTACGACAACATGCCTCAAGTCCGCCGACACAGCTTTGAGCTGCACAAACACCACCGGCCGCTGCCAGAACCCTGCCAACGCAGCTACGACACCAGCAACAGCCATGGGGTGAGGCCCGCGTGACGGCGGCAACACAACCACGATGGGCGAATGCCCATCGATACGACGACTGGGCAATGCCCATTGACCACAACTCAGACAATGGGTCAATCGATTACGACGACGGGGCAATGCCCGTCGACTTACAAAGGCGGGGCGATGGCCGCCGATGACGTCGACTCAGAGTCGACAATGGAACGCGCGACATGCCGGCAATGGGCCGACAACAACGACTCAACGGCACCGATACGACAACACGGATTGCAAGCACAGCAGATTATATTACTAGTAGTAGTACTGTAGTAATAGTTATATAGTGTGTGCAATAAAACAGTCTTTGCTTTGCCAACCCGGAAATGGTCACATGACCCCGCGAGTACACGAGTACTTGCGCGATCGAAAGAGGAAACTCGTACTCGCGTGTACTCGTGGGAACGAGTACTCGCGGACACGAGTACTCGTCACAAACGAGTCACACTCGCGAGTACACTCGTTTGGCGATAACTCGTTGACATCTCTGGTCCGGTGGCACCGTGGATGGCATTGAGGGAGGGCGTGCTGCCGAGATAACTGACCCCAGGGATCCAGACACTTGCTTGGACTTGGAGTTGCCCCAATACACTGTTGAAGAAGTTGAAGAAGATTCTGACGATTCTGACGAGACTGGGAGTAACCCCTCTGAGGGGGAGCAAGACCAAGAGCAAGACAGCTGCGAAGATGCCCAAGCCATTGTCGCGCAGATGCTTGAAGACCTTCGCCATGGGAATGTCCCCGATGTCGGCAGTCACCTGCACTCCACGGGCAGTGTCCTGGATGTCCTTCAGGATCGTGTTGTGTTGCATAAAGCAAAAGTCGAGCTTGTGGCCATACTCAAAAAAAGGAAGTCTGATGACTTCGTTCACAGTCGCATCCTAGCCATGGAAGCCCTCTTGAACGTTTACCTAGACACTGACCTGGACTGTACATGGACAGATGCCTCAATCCTTGTGGCAAAGTCTCAAGGGCGTGGCACAACGCGTGCACGTGCAAGCCAAGAATGGGTGCTGAAGTTTGTTCGCACCTGGGACTTGCCTCTTCACCAAATGGGCTGGAAGCAAACAACGGTGCTGAAAGATGAAGAGATATCACAGGCAGTCCAGTCTGCACTGGTGGAGAAGGCGAAGATTGGCCCCCTGGATGCAACTGCAATGACCGATGTTGTTTCAAGCCCGGAGATTCAGGCCCTATTCGCACGTTCGGGCATTGACAAACCCTCAATTTCAGAGTGCATGGCACACCATTGGTTGGCAAAGCTGGGGTGGCAATATGGAAAGCAACGGAATGGGATGTATATTGATGGCCATGAGCGCGAGGACGTCGTGGAGTACCGATGTGGATTTGTTGGACGATTCCAACAATACGAAAGGTGTTTCCATATTTGGGACGATGACGATAACAAACACCGCCCCTCTGGTTTCTCCGTGCCAGAGGCTCAGGGTCGTTTCCATCTCATTCTTGTAACGCATGACAAATCGCCTTTTTTTCAAAATGACCAGTGTGAATATTCATGGCATTGTCTGAAAAATGCAGCTCCAAAACCAAAGGGAGAAGGCCAGTCGCTCATGATTTCCAATTTCTTGACAGCAGATTGGGGCCGTCTGCATGATGACGACAGGTGCATCCTCACCCCCTCCTTTGACACCTTTCCTCTGATTCTCTTAAAGGGAAGCGCATGTCGTATTCAAGCCAGGGAAGCAGCGTGACAGCTGGTTTACAGCCAGCGACCTGCTTGAGCAGGTAGACCGTGCGATAGACATTTTTGAAGGCATCACAGGGGGATGGGCCCAGGGCCTGTTCATCTTTGACAATGCCCCCAGTCATCAAAAGTGTGCGGAGAATGCGCTCTCAGCTCGGCTGATGGTCAAAGGTGCATATTCTACATTTTCTTGACTGCTTAAGTTCTCAGGTCTTTCAGCCCTGAAGAATGGCTGGGTACACCACCGAGGTGGCACACGCATGTGCGATGGAAAGCTTCCTACTGGCGAACCACAGCCACTTTACTTCCCTGACGATCACCCCTCCATGCCCAGATGGTTTAAGGGCATGGAGGTCAGAGATGTCAACGAGTTCTCGTCAAACGAGTCACTCGCGAGTTTGACTCGTCACGTGACGAGTACTCGCGCCCGCGAGTACTCGTTCCCGCGAGTACGCGCGAGTACGAGTTTCCCTTCTCCATCACGCGAGTACTCGTGGTACTCGCGGAAATACTAGTCATTCTAGCCTTTGCTGTGCCAGTGGTGTTACACTTTTCGAAAGGTTTTCTATTGTGTATTAAATTACAAAGGATCCAAGTCTGTATGTACACTAAGTTACTAGTAAGAGGCCGCAGGGCTCCCTGTCCAAGTCGTCGTGTGCACTGTCGTCAGGGTCCCGTTGTCGTGCCGCGTTGTCGTTGTTATCGCCGTCGTCATCGTCGGGGTCGTCTTGCTGCTGTTGTTGTCGGCCATTGTTGCCCTGTTGCCGTGTCGCCCCGTCATCGCGGTCGATGGGCATCGCTCGTCATTGTGGTCGCCTGTTGTCGTGGTCGACTGGAATCGCCCCATCGTTGTTGTTGACGGGTGTTGGAAACCTCCGTTTGTCGTGGCCGACGGGTGTTGCTCCGTTGTTGTTGTTGTATCATACAAGGCGTCGCCGCCGCAGCTGCCGTCTTGCCGTCATTGCTGGTGGTGGTATCGTGGTATAGGAATCAAATAAGATGCTGGCGGCGGTTGGAATTCGTGCAGCTCAAAGCCGTTGTCGTATCATAGTGCACAGTCAGCCACCGGGCCGTATGCAGCGAAACTGGCAATCACGAGGGTGTGGGAAAGGTTCCTTCCCACGCCGCTTGTTTGCGACTCAGCCACAACGAGTTGCTTACGCCCCACCGTGGCACAACCACGACCAAGACCACGACGGTTCTGCCAGTCATCACTCACGTTTGCGTATCACTGGCACCCGGACGATGACGATTCAAGTTGCGGCGACAGCAAACTCCCCACCAGGTGGCACCAACGCAGCCCACGCTGCCAACTACGACGACGACAAAGCGGGCCTTTCACCAACGCCAACGCGGCCCCGAGCTGTACCCACGACAACCGACGACTGTTGGCCATGATGACAGTGAGGACGACAACAGCGGCCGAAAGGACGCTCGAATGACAACGACGCGACAGATAATGGTGGTTATGTGGGTACGACGCACCAGACCACGGCAGTGCAGCGACACAGCGGCGGCGGGCTTTGTAGGCTTCTGTAGGGTACACTGTACAGTATTTAGATTATTTATTTACTTTGTGGGATGGAAATGTGACGAGTACTCGTTCAAACGAGTACTCATACAATTCAAATGAGTACGAGTACGCGAGTACTCGTACTCGCGTGTCTGAAACGGGTACTCGCGGCGCGAGTACGAGTTTCGGTTGGGAAATTCCAGCGAGTACTCGTGAGCACGAGTACTCGCAGCGACGAGTACGAGTCGAGTACGAGTGGCTCTTCGGAAATTTCCGATGAGTACTCATACTCGCGAGTATAACTCGTTGACATCTCTAATGGAGGTCATTATTCATGAACGTGGGCTGTGGCCAGAGAAGGGACTGCTCACTCAGTGCACGCTGTTTCATTGCCCCCCTGGTCGCACTGATTGCTGCTGCCGGCAGCTCCTTTTCACACAGCCTGACTTCGAAAATCAAAAGTCACAGCTGGAGGAACTCATTGAGGAGCGTGGCCACTTGTGTGACTTCTACCTGAAGTATCACTGCGAATTAAATTTTATCAAGCAATATTGGGGTGCGGCCAAGTTTCAATACCGCGCAGCACCCCGATCAACCACGATCAAGGAGATGGAGAAGACAGTAAAGGAATCCCTTGACAATGTCCCCCTCCTTCAAATCCAAAGGTAGGTTTCTTTTTTTTTCTTGATTGTCTCTCCCAGGCTCACCCCATTCTCTAGGTTTGCAAATCGCTCAGCTCATTTCATCACCACTTACAGGGAGGGTCTGTCGGGTGCACAAGTGGCTTGGGCTAATAAGAAGTACCATAGCCATCGTACACTACCCCCCCAATGTATATTAGAGGCTAGAAATGCCATGGACGCATAGACGGTTTTTTCCCAGCTTTTTCGACACTTGAGACCTGCGAATTCGGCCAGGTCATGTGACCCTAAACCTAGGGTTGGGGCTTAAGTAAGGGTTGCGGGTCCTTCATGGCGGCAGCCTTAGTTGCACAGGTGGTGTTGGTGGCAATGTGTTGGGGCTTGTGAATCGTGTTGGGGGTACCGTCATCGCGATGGCATGGTGTTGGGGTGGGGCTTTCACGTGGTGGGATACTGGTGGTGGTGGAGGTTGAGGGAGACAGGACCACAAGCCTATGTGTGGCGAGGTGGTGAGGTAGCTGCAGTGGTGACGTGGTCTGTGAGAGACAATACTGGAGGAAAAAAAAGAAACCAAAAACATACCTTAGAGCACTAGGCCAAAGCTGAGCTCGTCGTCGTCAGCTGGAGTCTTGTGTGTTGCGATGGCATGGCATCAGGGCGGGCTTTTGCGCAGCAAGGTACTGGTGGTAGTGGAGGTTGAGGGAGACGGGGCCACGAACCTATGTGTGGCAAGGTGGTGAGGTAGCTGCAGCGGTGACGTGGTCTGTGAGAGACAATACTGGAGGAAAAAAAGAAGAAAAAAAAACATACCTTAGAGCACTAGGCCAAAGCTGAGCTGGAGTTCTTGCATGTCATGATGGCATGGCATTGGGGTGGGCTTTCGCGTGGCAGGGTGGAGGTTGATGGAGACGGGGCCACAGGGTAGCTGCAGCAGTGACATGGTCTGTGAGATCTGCATGTGAGAAACAATACGGGAAAAAAAAAGGAAAAAAAAGTATCTTAGAGCACTAGACCGAGGCATGGAGGTGGGGCTATGGACTGATGTGGGACAAGGCGGCAGCAGTGACATGGCTCTGGGTATGTGCTGGGCTCGTTGTTACACATGCTGGTGACCATTGTGGTTGCAGTGGGGATTGTGGGTGATGCATGAAGTCACTTGAAAAGTAAGGGTTACTAGAAGTTACTAGACTGTTCATTGGGAGGGAAACAAACGTGAACCAATTGCATTTATTCGGACTTTTGGTTGTTCCCAGAAAACTACAGTCATTCATCTCCTACCAATAATGAACAGTCCAACCCTTACTTTTCAAGCAGGGCGACTTCATGCATCTCGTCACTGCGTCACCCCCACTGACCTCTGAAATTGAGTACGGTTACTCAAGAGGCAACCACAATGGTCACCAGCATGTGTAATGACCGGCGAGCCCAGTGCATACCCAGATAAGTTTTTTCTTTTTCTTTTCTTTTGTTTTACATTGTCGCTCATTGTTGCAGAGCCATGTCACTGCTGCCACTTTGCCCCACATCAGTCCATAGCCCCCACCACCATGCCTCGGTCTAGTGCTCTAAGTTACTTTTTCTTTCTTTCTTTTTTTTTTTTTTTTTCTTTTCCCCATATTGTTTCTCACTGACCACATCACTGCTGCAGCTATCCCATGGCCCCATCTCCATCAACCTCCACCACTGCCAGTACCCCGCCACGTGAAAGCCCGCCCTGGTGCCATGCCATCATGACATGCAAGATTCCAGCTGATGACAACAAGCTCGGCTTCAGCCTAGTGCTCTAAGGTATTTTTTGTTTTCTTTCTCCAGTATTGTCTCTCACAGACCACATCACTGCTGCAGCTACCTCACTGCCTCACCACACATAGGCTCGTGGCACCATCTCCCTTGACATCCACCACCACCAGTACCCCGCCACACGAAAGCCCCACCCTGACACCATGCTGTTGCGATGATGGTACCCCCAATGCAATTCGCAAGCCCCGACGCATCGCCACCAACACCACTCACGTGACTACCCACCTTGTTGAGTGTTTTTTTTTGTTTTTTTTTTTCTTCTTTCGCTCATCACCACCCTAACCCTCCAATGCCATTTCACCATCATGTCGCTGCATCACTGCAACACTGCAAGTCCCATGCCACGTCACGACCTAGGCCCCCAACCATGCCATCCCAACTGCATCACGTCACAACTAGAGATGTCAATGAGTTATACTTGCGAGTATGAGTACTTGTTGGAATTTTCCAAAGAGCGACTCGTACTCGACTCATACTCATTGGCATGAGTACTCGCCAACTTTCTCCAGTAGAAACTTGTACTCGTGGTGTGAGTACCCGTTTCGAGCACGCGAGTACGAGTACTCACGTACTTGTACTCATTTGACTCAGTGAATTATTCAAGTACTTGTGTTTCCATATGCAAAGTAAATAATAATCTAAACTACTGTAGAGTGTACTACCATAGAAGCCCAAAGCCCATCGCCATTGCATCGCTGCACTGCTGGCGTCGTCCCTAGGTAACCACCATTGTCATTTGTTGCGTCATGGTCGAGGTCGTTCAGGCTTGCTTTCGGCCACTGTTGTCATCATCTTTGCCTCGCTGTCGTTGTGGCCAACAGTTGTCGTTGTCATTGTGGATGTGGCAAGTGGCTGCGTCGGTGAAGTGGCCCTGTTTTGTCGTCACTGGCATCCGAGTCGTAGTTAGCAGCGTGGCCAGGTTGGCCCAGGTGCCACCTGGTGGGGAGTTTGTTGCCACCACAGTAGTTGTCGTCCGAAAGTACGCTATTGTGCGTGACAGAGGGACCACACTGTTGTCGCCATCGTCATTGTGGTCCATGGTAGGGGGCGGAAGCAACCATGAGTGTGGCTAATCGCAAACAAGCGGTGTGGGAAGTAACCTTTTCCTACCCTTAGGACTTTCCCAGCATGTGGTCTGGTCCAGGGCTGACACATTGCAACTACAACAACAATTTCGAGCCACACGACCCCAACTGCTGGCAGCATCCTGAACCATGATACCACCACCAGCGATGACAGCAAGGTGGCAGCAACACCTTGGACAACATGACTCGGACGACAACAATGGGCCCGGCGATCCGCCAATTCCCACTGACCACGACAACAGGCGACACAGCAAAGGGGTGACACCAACCGAAGACGACAATAGCAAGACGACCCCAATCGACGACGACGATAAAGACAACTACATGGCACGACAATGGGCGATCCCGACGACAGCGCACTGGCACACGACGACTCAGACAGCAAGCTGTGGCCTCTTATTATTAGTATACATACAGACCCTGTGTAATATGATACATAATAAAAACCCTTTTTCCAAACTGTAAGACCACTAAGACCCTAGTATTATCATGAGTACTCGCGCTCAGAAAAGGGTCGACTCATACTCATGGGAGGCATTCAGGCATGAGTACTCGTCACATGACGAGTCAAACTCACAAGTTACTCGTTTGGCAGTAACTTGTTGACATCTCTGGTCACAACCATGCTGGCGTGCCACTCACAAGCCCCGTTGCAACGTCACCTCAACACTGCATGCAAAACCTCGTGACTGCCAACCCCCATGAGGCCAGCAAGGTAAGCCCAATCCCATGACTTCATCCCCGTGACCCGCCACGCCGCTCCACCGCCAAGCCAGCCCGCTTCACACGCAAGACTATGACTGTCAACCCACCCCGACACCACCGCAACACAAAGCCCCATGTGCCACATCACGACCCCAGCCCCGCCACCGCCACACCACCTTGACCACTGGGCTTGTGGCACCTCTCCCTGTAGTACTAGTATAGTAGCTATGTATTTGTTTGATTGAATAAAATATTACTTTCGTGCTGCAAATCTGGTGTGCCATTTGATATGACAAATATGATGACAAATATGATATGACAAATATTTAACTTAGAGGATATGCCTAATACTTGGACTTTTATGACTTTCTGAACTTGTCCTGCTTGCTGGTCATCGCTCATAAAAAGCTTGTGAAGAATTAGACATGGCTTGTGGACTGGTCAACTTGCTAACTTGTGGGGGTTGTACAAGGTTGTACAAGGTGTCACAACCTTGTACAACCCATAACAAGCAGCCTGTCAAAATACTGATGCACTGACTGGACCTTAAAACACTATACAAAGGTCATCTAGCGTTGGTCTAGCTTTGGTGTTGATCAAGGACAACCAGTGCAAGTTGCACACAATGGCAGCATGACCATTACAGACAGAGTGGTGAGAGCCACCACAAGACAAGTCAGGGTCAGCCCATTGAAGGGAAACAACATGCATACCAGCATAACTAGGGCAAAGGTTAGTAAAAAAGGAAAAAGAAAAATAGAGAAAATGGCCACACCTTTGCCAGAGATGAAGGGGCATGGCCAAGCCAGTTGCATGAGAGGGGCTGGGTTGCTTAGTCATCCAAGCTGAAATGGACAAGCCTGACAACCCCACATCCAAATTTGTGGGCATTGACTAACAAGGGAGTAGGTGTGGCAGCTGAGTTCACAGACACACAATGCAAAGTTGTGTTTTCCAAAAAGACAACTTTGACATGGCTGGTGACATGATGGTCTATCTGGGGGAAATTGATTTTTGTACTCAAATACAGCCATGGCCCTCAGCTGAGTTGAAGTGTACAGTAGAAGTGGATCAGCCCAAATATGCACAAAAATTGGTGTTCAACCAGTTATTGATGTGGGTGGCAATGAGTGGCTGTGTTACGCCACCACGAGCGTTAGTCTGACTTGGACAGTGAAAGGGTGTTTACAACTTAGTGAATATTGAGTCACTAGTCACGTGACTATTCCCACGGGTACACGGCGCTGGCCGAGGCACGTGACCACTTAGTATACTGGGACGTTCAAGTCACTGGATACACGTTTTATTGGTAAAGATGACTTGCTCGAGGGAGACAACTGAAGCACGTGGTAAGAGACTGAGAAGAGAGTGGTGATTGAAGAAGACCAGGATGGCGATCCTGGGCCTTCCACTGCAACTATTTATACATGTATGAGGTAGCTTTAAAGCTCCTCTTGAAACCGTACAACGAATGGCTAAAGTAGCTCGAACCCTACTAGAGCCGTACTATGAAACACGCCACATTGGCATGTGATAATGAGTCTGCTGACTGATATGAGAAGTCCATGACACATATACACTTACTACTGGGGTCATATCCATGCAGTAAGCGTCCACTTCGGTTGGGTCGTGACATCACCCCCTTTTCAGCTGCGATGACCATGGCACATTCTCATGGGGCCGATCCCCGACATCCACCCCTCTTGCGTCTGCAACACCCGCTCGATAATGTCCACTATCTCCAACTGATACTTGCTCTTCTTCGGCTCTCCCTGCACTCCGCTGAGTGACTGTGCCAGGGAATGCAGCCGCTGTTCCACCCTCTCAGCCTCATGTTGATACTGACGATAGCGCTTTAACTCAGCTTTCAGCCCCCTATCCTTCAGCTCATTGATGGCCCGGTCAAGGCAGTGCTGCCCAGCATGCCCGCTGACCAAAGCATGCATATCCTTGGGGGTGTAGTGGGGTTTGCCGACCTCACGTACATGCGGTTCCGCATACAGTGGCTTGGTGTAGACCTTGTCGCTGTCCTTGATGAGTCCAATGACGAGGGGGTCCAGCCCGTCTACGACCTGGACGTAAGTGGCCTGCTGCGTGTGGCCCTGGGGCATGGTAATGGGGAAGTGAATGAAGTTGTCCCCCCTGTTGTGCTTGAAACTGTGGGGGGCAAGATGGGTGCGGCCTAATTGGTGGTGCAGACAGGTGGCAGTGTGAAGGGGAGTTGCCTCAGATGAAATGGAGGCGCGATAAAGGGGACGTCCGGTGGTGTCACAGGCGTACGGGGTCTCCCCTGGGTGGTCAGAGTTGGTGGTGTTAATAATGGATGGATGCTCAGCTGGATACCACTCCTTCAGCTGCTCGGGGAGGTCGTAGAGAGCTCGTGCATCATCGCATCGAACTGTTGGCACAGTTTGAGGCGCATGGTTCTCCTTGTCGCTCCCGTCATCTGTTGCTTCGCTGCATTGTCGAGCTGTTCAAGCCTCCACTTCTCTGCCGTTACCTTCCACTCCTCCCATATCTTTGTCTTCCATGTCTTCGGCTTCCTGTAGCTGGTACTCAACTCAAACTGGGACAAGTCCAGGTGAGGTAAGCGCACACCCTCCGAGAGCGTCACGAATCCTACTAGTTTCGGACTCCGTGAGGGGGGCGGTGTTGAGACGGTTGCCATCGTCATTGAGGAGCCAGTACGTGGGCTCAGCTTCGGGCTGGTCAAGGTCGGTGATGGGCTCGATGCATGCAATGGTGTTGCACAGCTCTTGATGGGTGAGGTTGCCTGCTGCATAGGCAGGAGCAGAGGCAGGAGTGGAGCGAGCAGGAGAAGACACATGTGATGAGAGTAGGCCAGTGTGGAAGAATGATGGGGACTCAGCGTCGATTCAACTGGCTCTTATAGCCATGGGGTGAGTCCTTTCGAACTCCGCTATGGTGTCTTCCGCGAATAGGTCAGCTTTGTTGACCCACTGATTATCCGAGTCGGGGTAGCCTCTCCACTTCACGAGGTATTGGAGTTTTTGTCCCCTTCCAAAATGTCTGGAATCTAGAATCCATTCGATTTCATATTCTTCTTGTCTGTCAACTAGATCCGGTGGTGGGCGCTGGAAGTTTTCTCCATGCATAGGTGTGTTTCGGTATGGCATGAGAAGATCAATGTGAAACACGGGGTGAATACTCCACTGCATGGGAAGCTCGAGACAGTAATTGACAGGGGACATCACCTGAGTGATCCAAAAAGGTCCGTGTCTTCACATGGCGAGCTTAGCAGTCGGTTGATTGGTGCGTAGGTGACATCCCTCTAGCCACACGAGGTCTCCTTCTTGGTACCTGGGCGTGTCTCAATGCTTGACCCACATGGCCTGGGCTCTTTGTATCAGTTCCTGGGCGTGTTTCCGTGCTTCTTGGAACTGTTGAAGCCTTGTGTTGACCATGGGGATGGGAGATGGTTTATCCATCCAATCGGCGCACGGATCATACCCCATCATGAGTGCGAATGGGGATTTCCGCATCGCCTTGTGGGGCCAGCTGTTGTGCGCGAATTCTGCCATAGGTAAGAAGTGCGCCCAGTTATCTTGCCGCTCGTTGGTCCAGAATCAAAGGTATTGCTCCAGCCATTGATTGGTTCGCTCTGATTGTCCATCCGTACAAGGGTGATACTCTGTGGATATGTTCTGGTAGATGCCAAGAATTTTGCACAGCTCTTGGGTGAATTTGGATGCGAATCGGGGGTCTCGGTCGCTGATGATTTTTGCTGGTAGTCTGAATCTCTTAAACACATGAATCACGTACAGGACGGTGGTTTCCTCCACGGTTATTTCTTCCATGCAGGGAATGAATATGGACACTTTGGTGCAGTCGTGGTCTGTGACTGTGAGGATTGAGTCGTATCCTTGTGATGTAGGCAGTTTAGTAATGAAGTCAAGCGCTATCACTTCAAAGGGCTTAGTGTCAGGGATTGGGGTAATGGGGGCCAAGGGCGCTCTCATAGGTCGGTTGTTGACTTTGTGGCATTGACATTTGGCGCATCCTTTGACGTACTCGGTGATGTGTTCCAGCATCTTCAGCCACCAGTAATGTCTCTCTATGATCCTTGCAGTTCTTTTAATTCCAGGGTGTCCGTATGTGGGAGTGTCGTGGTGATTCTGGATGATGATGCAGACGTCGTCCGTATCTCCAGTGACGACTCTGGCTCCCTGTTGGTACCATACTCCGTCAAACTTTTTGAGTTGATGGGGATCTACCCATGGTCACAGTCTTTCTTTGTCTTGCATGTGCGATTCAGGGAGTTGGGTGACAGTGGTTCGTGTGAATACCTTGTCAGGGAGTACCACTACTCCTTCATTGTCTCGCTCTCCTTGGTCATAATTGGGTCTTCTGTGGACAGTGCGTCCACACGCCCATTGCTGGTTCCTTTAATGTGGTGAATCTCGAAGTCATACTCCATAAGTTCGAGTACTTCCCTTGCCACCTGACGGCTTATCTTTTGCACAGTTCTCCAGTGCATGAGGTTGAGGTGGTCTGAGTAGATCTTGATCTTGTGAGGGGATCCAGCTAAGAACGGTCTCCAGTGCCTAAGCGCTTTGACTATTGCCAGCAGTTCCAAGTCGTAGATGTCGTAATTTCGTTTGGCCTCTGAAAGTGTGGCTGAGTAGTAGCCTACTGGATGCCACTTTCCATCTTTTTTCTTTTGGAGAAGCACTGCTCCTACTGCAAAACCCAACGCATCTACTTCGAGTTCGAACTGGTCAGTGAGACATGGGTGTGCCAGTACTGGTTCCTGGGTTACTAGGGTTTTTAGCGTTTGAAACGACTTCTCTTCATCAGCGTTCCATTTCCATTCCATATCTTTATGTGTGAGTTTGTTGAGTGCTCGTGTTACGCTACCACAGGCATTTAGTCTGACTTGGACTTCATAAGGGCGTTCACGACTTAGCCAAACTCAACTTGATATGCTTTGGGTCACGTGATGCGACATGACGTGATGCAGGTACACGGCCTTATCTTGATGGCAGGTGACGCGACTTATTACTCCAGGATAATGACGATCACTGGGTACTTCCAACCAGGTCAACGGCCTCAAAGCCTGACTAGTGGATCCTTATGAGGAGAGAGGGGAGGGTGAGAACCAATGTCCTCTTCAGGCGGCACCAGGGTCGGCACACAAGTACTGAAGGGTTAGATGCGGAGGGGAAGTGATGGTGGTCAGAAGAAGACCAAGATGGGGAATCTTGGTCGCCTTCAGTCTGTATTTATACACATGAGGCAGCTTTAAAGCTCCTCCTGAATCCATACTGCCTAAACGGGCAGGTCTCAGCCACATCGGCCCGAGACTGCGGCTACCTGATACTACGAGTCCATGACTGATATACGACCTACTACAGGAGTCACCCCCGTATGTAAGCATCCACTTCGAGCACCGTGACATTACCCCCTTTTCAGCCGTGACGCCCATGTCGCGTCCTCATCGGTCTGATTCCTGACATCCACCCCTCTTGCGTCTCTGATACCCGGTCCACTACGTTGGCCATCTCCAATCAGAACTTGCCCTTCGCGAGCTCGCTCTGCACTCCACCCAGTGCTTGGGCTAGGACATGAAGGCGCTGCTCGATGCGTTCAGCCTCGTGTTTGTAGGCGCGGTAACGGTGCAACTCAGCTTTCAACCCCTGATCCTTCAACTCGTTCACAGCGCGGTCTAGCCGGTGCTGCCCTGCGTGGCCGCTGACTAAGAGGCGCATGTCCTCTGCTTCGTAATGGGGTTTGCCGGCCCCGAGCACTTGAGGTTCGGCATACAGAGGTCGTGAGTACACCTTGTCGCTGTCTTTGATGAGCCCGATGACTATGGGATCCGGGCCCATGATGATCTGGACGTAGGTGGCTTGTTGGGTGGTCCCTTGCGGGGTGGTGATGGGGAAGTGAACATAGTCGTCCCCTCTGTTGTGTTTGAAGCCTCCCGGAGGTATCCGGGTGCTGCCGAGCTGATGGCGCAGGCGGGTGGTGGTGTGAAGAGGGGTGACCTCGGAGGTGAAGTTGCCTTGATACAAGGCGCGTCCCGTCATGTCGCAGGTATAGGGCGTTTCCGCCGGATTGTCAGAGTCGGTGGTGGTGATGATAGAGGGATGCTCAGCTGGGTACCACTCCCTCAATTCTCCTTTGGGCTGGTCGTACACTGCGCGCGTATCATCGTGGTAAATCGCTCGCGCCTCCACTGGATCCTCATTCTCCTTGTCACTGCCGCTGACAGCTGTTCCTCCTGCCAAGCTGCTGCCAACGTCCTCCAATCCCTCCATGCCATCCACGACTCGTACTTGAGCTTCTTCGGCCTTGACTTCTTCTTCAACTCGTACCGGGAGAGGTCCAGGAATGGGGAGCTCTCTGTCAGCGAACACTGCACGAAGCCGACACACCTTGGCCTCAGAGTAGGGCACGGTGTTGAGCTGCTGTCCATCGTGGGATATAAGCCAGAAGGTCTCTGGCTCGTTGGGGTTGTCGAGGTCTTCGATGGAGGCCACGTTGGTGATGGCATCGTTGAGCTCTTGGTAGGTGAGGGGTCCCCTGAGATGGGGAGCGACAATGGATGACGTGGGTTGAGTGGAGGAAGGCATGTGGGTGTGAGAGAGGAATCCAGTGCGATGAGATGGAGGGAACTTAGCGGTCTGAGTTGGGTTTATAACGGTTCGTCTGACCCTCGAGTGTAACGCCACCACAGGGGCATTAAGTACGACATGTACTTCGGTTAAGTCACGGATGGTAATGGGACAGGAGTAAGTCAGTTACTGTTACGGTTTCGCCTTCGACCGCCCCTCGAACATCCCACGGGAAGACCCCGAACACCGCTAGGAGGAAAAGCGCGTCAGAATACGCGGAAGAAGAAGCCGAAGTGGTTAGGATTGTGGCTGCCCATGCCCAAGAAAGAGCTAAGTCTCCCACGCACTACCACTATGAACCCGGAAGCGCTCAAAGAAGTGATCCAGAATACTGGGAGTAGCGCACGTGATCTTAGCGCCCGCCCGTCACGTGACCCTGGCACGTGACCTGGCTAGACCCGCACCAGATGGGTCCAGATGAGCTTGTGCCTGGACCGGCCTAGAATGCCTCGTGTCTGTGACTCATATCGATCGTGCCTGGACTTTGATGGCTGTATGCCTCATGTTCCCTTATCTCTGACTCGTGCCATGCGCGCGTAACGCCATTGGCTGATCCTTATCTCTGACGTAGTTGTGACTCATTCCTAGGACCCGTGTACTAGGGTTTCGGAGTTCCAAGCTGAGGTTCAAACCTCCTTGGACGTGTATAAGTAGAGAGGCTTATGGTCACTGAAGACCTAAGCTTGACTTCTTGGATTGTCCACCCATCTGTACTGCCATTCGCTGGCTGTTGGTTCATTTGGCTCTGCATTGCAATAGACGGCTGTCTGCCTCTTTGCCTATCCCAGTCCTTAGCTGTGCTCCAGTGTGCTGTCTTTGCCGCTGTCTACGATCCCTTCCTTTCCCGCTTATCCTCGTCGCTGGCTGTCTGTCGCGACTCCTCTCTTCTACATCATTGGCCGGTTGTCTATCGCCTTTGATCGTCTCTTACTCTTTCTGGCCATCACCGCCGTCCATATCCTTTGGGCAACGCTATTACGTCTCACTTGTGAGCTGATAGCCGAACGAGTACGTGAAGTCGACATCCTCTGTGATCGTTAGGTCCCGCTAGTAGCCTTGCGCAGTCCGCAAGAAGGAACGTCCGGTGGAACGTTACAGTTACGACTTAGTTCGATGGTGAACAAGTACCACTTGGCCTCCGTGGACACAAGGGTAATAGCAAGGACAGGCTCAAGCGCAACGGCGAGCAAAACAGGGGAGTCAAGCGAAAGTGCGACTCAAGGGATCAGATTGTGAGAGCAGACAGCGGTGTGGTATTACACAAGAAGTCAAGTCTACCGTACAAGCTAGGTAGCGTGGGACTTATATACTAGTACACGATGTTTGTCAGAGACAAACATATGGCACGATCCTAGGATCCGGGTCCTAGAGAGCTAACAAGGGGAAAGTATGAAACAAGAACAAGGGAATTCCGTGGGACGACGCGTGGATCAGAAGTCGTCAGCGGATTCTGGAAGTTGTGCCACGGGGCGTCGTAACGGTCATGCGCTAGGCGCGAGATAAGAGCTGAGGCGCGGATCGAAGCGGACTGTATCGTAAAAGTACAATGGAAGTCTGACACCAAATGCAAGTCACAAGACACGAGGCGAAAAGAAGGGAAAAGGGAGAAAATCGTAACATTACCCCCCCATCAGACTCAAAGTTGCCACGACTTCAACTAGTCACTGGTATAGTAGCAGTCCTCCTCAGGAATGACAGTAGCAGGGTCAGGAGACGGAGAGCAGGGGCAGGTGTGGGAGCGTAAGAACATGTGGCACCCCCTGCGACCACACTTACGGCACCCCTCATACTGAGGGCAATCGATCTCGTCATGCGTCGCCTTCCAGTCGAGACACTTCCCACACCAGCGGGTACACGGCGTGGGGTTCTCGTATCGGGCGGACATCGGGGACATTCGCCTTATGAGGCAAACGTCCACCCGATGGGCGAGGCTGCCGCACCACTGGCACGCATCCTGCCGTCCTCGCTTGGGGCAGTCTCTTACGAGGTGGTCCTTAGACCTGCACTCGTAGCACCTGCGACGACGCGTGCTGCCTTCCCCTTGAAGGCGCGGCATCTCGCAGGGTCCTCCCTCCCGCGGGGACAACGGCATCTCGCCAGGTCCGTCCACGCGCAGGGGCAGTGGCATCGAGGAATGGCGGGGTTGAGTGGGTTTGGTCATGAGCTCGACGTATCGGTCGCTGATAAGGGGAATGATGCAGGCATACTGCAACCACTTTCTCACACTGGACATATTCATGTCCAAGTGGAATTGGTCCTTGATGGCCTCCATCTCCAGTCTGCGGAGGTCGTCCCGTCGCACCTTAAGTGCGTCTCGGGCTTCCAGGCAGGTGCGTAGGCGGGCGACGTCAGCGTGGAGTGCGGGGTAATGGAGGGAGGAGATGACCTCGTCGATAACAAGTCGGCGAGGGTTGTGGGGGTGGAAGAGGTCTATCTGTTGGTCCATCACATGTTGGGGTAGTTGGTTAGCTGTGGTGGTGCGTAGGTAGATGGACGTGACGTAGCATGGCTCCCCTTTCCCCATCGTCCCTACCACCTCCTGGTAGTCCTTGCAGTAATAGATATACCGCGCCACTTTTTTCTTTCCCGGCTCTCCAATCATGAGTGGGTAGAAGCGTGGGGAGGTGGGGTCGTTAGGGAAATAGGGGATACCTGGCTCTCCTGACGTGTCCGGGTCTTCATTGTCAAGGAGGGCATAGTGTGGGTCAGGGACAGCGAGCTCAACAGTGGGAACGGGGGTGAATACGTGGTCAATCCCAGGTAGGAATGGGGGAAGCGGGAGTGAGGACTGGTGTAAGGTACTGAGCGTTGGTTGCGAGACAAGTGGGGGCGGAGACGTCGACTCAGAGGATCCCAATGACTTGGGTGGTTCGGTGATGGTGGGTAGTGAGGTTTCGGGGTCGAGCGTAAACTCAGGCAGTGGGGGAGGGGTAGCGATTCGGGAGTATGGGGTGTGTGCAGCGTTGGGGTTCATGTCTGGGATTCCAGCCTCTTGGGATGGGACAGTCAAGTTGTCGAGAATGATTTGGGAAGGGGGGCGAATGGGCACAGTGGTGATGACGGGTGTATCAGACATGAGATTTCCAGGGATGATCATGGGTGATGAGAGTGGGCGAAGGGGGTGCATCTTTTATATCTTTCGTCCAGCCCCTTCGGTGGTAGGATTTTGCCGGTAGAATTCGGCGATTAAGTCAGGTGCGTGGCGGACATTATCGAGTGGTTCCCATGAGCTGTCACTCATGGGGAATCCCTTCCACTGGATCAGGAATTGAAGTTTGCGCCCTCAGCCATGAAGGCGAGATTGTAACATGCGCTCCACTTCAAACTCTTCTTCCCCTTCGATAAGGTCAGGTGGAGGTTGTGTGAAGTTAGCTCCATGGAGTTCCGTCTCCTTATATGGCGTAAGGAGGTTCGCATGGAACACGGGATGTATCTTCCACGCCTTCGGAAGATCTAGTTTGTACGAGACTGCCGATAAGACTTTCTTGATTCGGAACGGTCCGTGGCGTTTTGGGGCGAGCTTTGCGGTGGGGTAGAAGGTCCGGAGGTTCGTCCCTTCCAACCATACTTGAGCGCCTTCCAGGTAAGGTATGAAGCGCGTCTTCCCCCTCTTCGCCATAAGCTCTTGTGCACGCTTGATGCAGTCTTGCGCGTGCTGGCGTCTATCACCCATTTCTTCCAGTCGTTGATCAACAGACGGAGTTGATGTGGGTTTTGATGTCCACATGGTACGTGGTTCCCATCCCATGATCAACGAGAATGGGGAATGCTTGGTTGTGGCGTTTGGCCACGAGTTGTGCGCAAATTGCGCTACTGGGAGTGCTTCCACCCAGTTATCCTGTTGTACATTACTCCAGTGGCGGAGATACTGTTCTAGCCACTGGTTAGTGCGTTCCGACTGCCCATCAGTCTGTGGATGATATGCAGAGGAGATGTTCTGACGGGTCCCCAGCGTCTTACACAAATCCTTCATGAAGGCGGACGTGAAGCGCGGGTCTCGATCCGTGATCATCTTTCGGGGGATGCCATAATGTGGATAGACATGGTGAAGGTAGAGTCGTGCCACTCCCTCCGCGGTAATTGTCTCGTTGCATGGGATGAAGATGGCCGCTTTCGAGCAATCATGGTCGGTAATGGTGAGGATGGAGTCATATCCATTCGACGGGGGTAGCTTTGTGATGAAGTCCATGGTCACGACTTTGAATGGTTCGGCGTCAGGGTCTGTGGTGATGGGGAAAAGGTGGGGCTTTTGTCGGTGGGGGTTGATTTTGTTGGCTTGGCACGTTGCGCAGCCCTTGACGTAGTCTTCCACGTCCTTCCACATATTCGGCCACCAGTAGTCACGTCGCACCAACTCTAGCGTGTTTGCGATTCCTGGGTGGCCCATGCTGGGCGTGTCATGGAAAAAGGTAATTACCCCCCGTTTAAGATCATTGTCGCCCATGACAACGAGAGTGTCTTCTTTCCACCAGAGTCCTTGGTGCTTTTTCAGGTTGTGGGGTTCAACCCACGTGAGGACGGCTTTCTCATCCATATTTTGCGCTATTTGCGTCCAGATGTCCATGTCGTGCATTGACATCTGGGTTGTGCGTATGAATCGGTCGGCGGGGAGGACGATGACATCGTTGTTGTCCTCCTTGTTGGGTTCATAGTCAGCTCATCGTGAGAGGGCGTCCGCGCGACCGTTTTTTATACCAGGTACGTGCTTTAGTGTGAAGTTGTACTCTGATAACTCCAAAAACTCGCACGCCACTCTTCAGCTGATTTTTCGTGGGTCTTTCCAATACTGCAGATTGGCGTGGTCGGTGTGGATGATAATTTTGTGAGGGGAGCCGACTAGGTAGGTACGCCAGGCTCGTAGGGCCTTGACTACCACTAGTAGCTCCCTGTCGTAGATGTCGTAGTTGCGCTCCGCTTCTGTTAGTGATTCAGAGTGGAACGCAACCGGGTGCATGCGTCAATCAGGTCCTAATTGATTAAGTACTGCCCCAAGGGCTACGTTGGATGCATCTACTTCGAGCTCAAATGGTTTTGTGAGGTCGGGGAAAAGGAGTGTAGGTTCTCGGGCGATGCTTTGTCTGATATTATCGAATGCATCCTGCTGGTCCTGGTCCCAGCGCCAGGGGGTATCTTTCTTTGTAAGGTCGTGCAACGGGCGGGCGAGGGTGGAGAATCCTCGGATAAACCGCCTATAGAAGTTACAGAAGCCGAGGAAGGCGTGCACTTCCCTGAGGCTTTTCAGGGCTGGCCATTCCAGGATTCCCCGTACTTTAATGGGGTCCATCCGGACATTCCCATGCCCGATGATGAGTCCGAGGTATTCGATTTCTAACACCTCGAACTCGCACTTCTCTGGTTTGACGTACAGGTCATGCTCTTCGCAGAGGCGCAGTACCTCATGCAGCACATTCCGGTGTTGGGCGTGGTCGAGGGCGGTGGCGATTAGGATGTCATCCATGTAGACGATTACAAGCCCGAGCAGGATAAGGTCTCGGAAGATGTAATCCATCATCGCCTGGAAGGTTGATGGGGAGTTGGTAAGGCCGAAATACATGACCAGGGGTTCAAATAGTCCTCGGTTCGTTTTAAATGCTGCCTTATGCTCGTCTCCAGGTTTGATCCGTACATTGTTATAGCCCCATCTAATATCGAGTTTGGAGAACAATCAGGCTCCTCATATGCGATCGATAAGTTCGGGGATGAGGGGAAGGGGATAGTGGTTTCGGACGGTGATCTTGTTCAACTGCCTGTAGTCTTGGACGGGTCTCAGCTTCCCATCTTTCTTTTTGATAAAGAAGAACGGTGATGCATAAGCGGACTTGGAGGGTCTGATATACCCTTTGTCAAGCTGTTCAGTGAGGAACATGGTGAGCGCCTCTTCTTCGTTCTGTGCCAGCGGGTACACTTTACAATCTAACGCTGGTGGGGCGTTTGGTAGGAGGTTGATGGCATGGTCCCACACTCGTGAGGGAGGAAATCGGTGGGATGCTTCCTCACTAAAAACTTTGTGATGACGTCGGTACTCCATAGGTACCAGTTCTTCGAATGTGTGTTCGGGCCTCTTTGCCGCTTCTCGCTGGGCTAACTCGGAGGCCGTGGTTGTTTTTCGTAGGAACACGATACAGGGATCCCGCTCATCGTCCATGAGCTGTTCCCACGCCTCCTCGTCAAGTTCGTACGTCTCCAACGCCCGTATGGATGCTTCCATAGGCGTGGCTTCGTCTGACAGATGAAGGCTGGAAATGACGACCGGTTGAAACTCCTCGTTCAACGTCGCTTCTCCCCATCGTATCTGTGGCTCAAAAGCCGTGAACCAGGGGTACCCGAGGATCACCTCGTCTCTTCCTAAATTCGTGATTAGGAAACGAAGCGTCTTGGTCTCCTTCCCTGTTCTCACGGTGAGATCAGTGTACTGCGTGATCTCTCCGTCTTGGTTGTTCGTCCCATCCACGTTCCAAATGCGGATGGGGTGCGTAACATTTCTGGTGGATATTTGTAATCGTTTGAGCAGTGTCGAACAAATAAAATTGTCGGTTGCTCCCGAGTCCACTAGGACTTGTCGTTCAGCCGTTGTGTGTGCAGATTTGAACAAAACTGGGATTCGCATGGATCGATATCTGCTAGTGTACACGTTTAGATTTAACGCTCTAGCCCAGGCCGCCGGGTTCAAGCGTCGGGAAAACCCTCCTTCCCGAATAGTTTGTCCACCATGAGGTCCCTGACCTCCTGAGTCTGCGCTTTCATCGCAGCGATCTGCGCATCCGCCTGCTCTTCATTCGAAAGTACGCGATTAGAAGATACGGCGACAGTAGTGATGGTGGGAGTTGGTATGTCTGGAGTCGGGGTAAAGGAGGGGGGTCCGAAGGAGGAGGTAGTAGCCGCACGCGTTCCCTTTTGTGGGCAGTTACGTGACATGTGCCCTTGAGCACGACATCTAAAACATCGTCCCTCCTTCTGAAGCTGGGTCCAGTCTCCGTCAGTAAGCGCCACGGAGGCTCGGGCGCGTCCAACATCCATGGCGTTCGGGTTTCAGTTCTGATTGAGGGCCTGGACCCACTGCTCTCGGTTGTGTCTGCCCTTCTTTCCGTGTTGGGGTTTGTTCTTTCCCAGGCGGTCCTTTAAAACCAGATATTCAGCCTGCTGTAGGCGAGCAGCCGCTTTCCAATCATCCCATGTGATCGGATGTTGGAAGCGTGTGGCATTGATTACTAACTGGTTCGGGAGTCCATCCTGGAACATTTCCAGGGTCGTGGCTTCATCAGGATTATACCCGGCTTTGTGGACTAGGTTGGAAAACATAGCCATGTAGGTGTCGATATCTTCGCCCTTCATAGTCAGAGTCTGCAAACTCTTCCAGGCTTTTGTTCGTTCCGCCGTATCAGTGTACGACTGCATAAACCGATCGCGGACGGTGTTCCACAGGTTCATCTCTGTCATTAGAACTCCTGTGTTTCACTGGTCCTCAAGCCAAGCGAATTGCTCTGTGACCCAATTGTCGACGAGGGGTCCGCGGATGTAGGAAAGAAAGGTCATCGCGCGGGGGTAGGGGATAGCGAGCTGGTCGACGGTGGGGTTCATTTCTCGGTATAAGTTGAACGCAAGCATGAATTGCTTGCTTTTCTCTCGGTCTCCGTTGAACTCGGGGGGTGGGTTCCCTCCTAAGCGTCCATGTCCTCCAGGTGCGGGCGGGATCGCGGCTGGTGCGGCTCCGGCAGGGGGAATAGGAGCACCACCTGCTCCACCGCCCCCGCCTCCTCCGCCACCTGCGCCGCCTGCTCCACCGCCTGGCGCACCTCCTCCACCAGCGCCGCTACTCGGGAGACCTCCTCCAGGAGCTGCGCCTCCGCCTCCAGGAGCCGCTGCTCCACCTGACGGGCCGCTGCTAGGAGCGCCTCCACTACCAGAAGGAGCTGGTCCTCCGCTGGTAAGGGTTGTGCTGGCCGAGGCATGGGTTTGTGACATGGACTGGGATGTAGGCTGGGGACCTGGTAGGTCGGGGGGATTTACGAATAGGGAAGGGGTGAACGTGGTTGTTGGTACGGAGACACTGGGTGAATTCTCAGGGTCGGAGTCGACGTCAATTCCCTTTGGGTTATGACTTTTCAAAGGTCCGACGTTCAACTCAAGCGGTACTGGTCCGATAGTGTACCAGCTTCGTTCGTTCGGCGAGTAATCAATATAAGCCCAGAGACGTTTGTCCTCCAGGTAATGGATCTGGTGATACTCTTTCTTTCTTGGGTTGAAGATGTAGTATCCTTCAACATTGTTGATTTCTGCCCAGACAGCTGCTCCTTTGATACGGTCGGAGAGCTCGTCGGTTGTAAGCCGAGTGATGTACTCAGGCTGGAACTTGGATCTGGCGCGACTAGATGTCGCCACTGTGAGAGACTTGACTTAATGTAACGCCACCACAGGGGCGTTAAGTACGACGTGTACTTCGGTTAAGTCACGGATGGAATCGGGACAGGAGTAAGTCAGTTATGACTTAGTTCGATGGTGAACAAGTACCACTTGGCCTCCGTGGACACAAGGGTAATAGCAAGGACAGGCTCAAGCGCAACGGCGAGCAAAACAGGGGAGTCAAGCGAAAGTGCGACTCAAGGGATCAGATCGTGAGAGCAGACAGCGGTGTGGTATTACACAAGAAGTCAAGTCTACCGTACAAGCTAGGTAGCGTGGGACTTATATACTAGTACACGATGTTTGTCAGAGACAAACATATGGCACGATCCTAGGATCCGGGTCCTAGAGAGCTAACAAGGGGAAAGTATGAAACGAGAACAAGGGAATTCCGCGGGACGACGCGTGGATCAGAAGTCGTCAGCGGATTTTGGAGGTCGCGCCACAGGGCGTCGTAACAGTCATGCACT